>VZSF01007795.1:192030-414131 GCA_013398295.1 Chionis minor | reverse complement strand
CGCAGCAGGCCGGGGCAGCGCTGGGCGGGTTTTCGGGGCACGGGCACGGCTTCGGAAGTCGTGTCGGACCCACACGGGCCGGTTTTCGGTGCGATTTTTCTCCGTGGAGCCCCGCAAAGCTCTAATCCTCGCTGACGTGGTCTGCTTTATTACCTACCTCTCAGTCCTGCTTCTCCTCTCATAGTTTTAGAGCTTTAATAAAGGGGCAGCGCCTCGTGGGTGTCTTTTCTCTTTGTTAGGGGTGTTCGCTGTACAGTAAATGCAAACGCTCCCCGTAATTGGCGTGACGAGGAGGAGTGGGTTCGAAGCCGGTGGCACGGACCGGTGGGGTTTTTCCCCCAAGCGGGGGCTGCAGAGCCTCAAAGGGGACACTGAGGTGGGAAGAGCGTCGTGCGGCGAAGCGTGCCGGGCCCTGCCTGGCAGTCGCTTCCCAGCCGGGACGGCTCCGTGAGGCCCGGTGCTCCCTTCACACCCTGCCAGGGCCACCTCGGGCGCTCGGCGCTGCCCCGGGCCGCCTCGGGGCTGTGAGCCGCCAGCACAGGCCTGTGCGCTGGGCAGATTAAGGGATGGGCGGGACTGACGCTCCTGAGGGGAGCACGATTAGGGCCGAGGTCTGGAGCCACGAATTGGGATTTTGTGCGTAGGGTTGTTTTGCCCCTTTTTTTGTTGTTTGTTTTTTAAACTGTTTTTCTGTTTCACTGCGAGGTGTGGTCAGGAGTCAAGGTGAATGGTTGTATGGTGCCTGTTTTGCTTATGTGTGTTTACCCCGGTGGAGAGGGTTAAAGGAGGAGCCCGTTATGGATGAAAATACCCCCTGTCAGTGCGCTGCTGGGGAGCCTGCAGTGTCCTGTATCAACATCAACAGTTGGCATCTCCATCTGCCCTCAGTTGCATCCAGTGTTCCTACGCTTACTCTGTTTACATTGCCGGTTTTTGGGAGCCCTAAGTTAGCGGGCTTGCTTCTGTCTCCAGTTGCTTCACTATTAATTAAGCCAAGATGCTGGGATTACTTAAATGTCAGTGATTTAAATGCATCCCAAAGCATGGTGGTATTAGTTTTAGTTTTGTGGTTTCAGTTTGTTTTGTTGTTTGGGGGGAAAAAAGTTTAAAGTTGGTGCAGTGGACAAAACACACTGTACTCCAAGTTATGTAGCTTTCGGGTTCATGCTTTAATAAAATGTTTGGTATTTACCTTACTAATATACTGAAAGCATTTTGAGTTTCTGAAAAATTCCATCAAAGCAAAGATTATATTAAAGGGTTTATCAAATAGTGGAATTTTTTTTTTAATTATCTTGAGAATTTTGCGTGCCCATGCCTGCATATGCCTCTTTTAAAATCTGCTAGCTTGGGCACAAAGCTTTGGTACCTGCCTCTTGTTTACTACAGTTAAATATCAAATACATTTTTCTTATCTGGGATTGTCATTTGGCTTTTTTTGCATAGAGGGGGAGAAACTGGTCTTGAAATTTCACAACATTAAGCAGGCATCCTTATCCATTACACTGTCCTTCCAAGTCGGAAAGATTCTTTTATGGATAAGACTATTTGATGGCATTCATTTTAATGTTTCACCTACAAGTGAGGTCATCTTGGTGTCATCCGAATGCCTTTGGTCAGTAATTGTTCAGTCCCATTCTCCGAGAATGCTGTCCTGCCCTGCTGGAGCTGCTGATGTCAAACCCATGTTGGGTACAGTACGTGTCCATCCTGCTGTTGCCTTTGAAGAAGGAGTGACCTAGAAGTGTCAGGACATCAGCTGAGAATTGTTTTCTTTTTCACCCTGAATTTATGTTTGGGTGATTGTAGTGATTCAGAAGGATGGCCAAAGCTGTGAAGAGTTTTCCTGGTGGAAGAGCAGCCTTTCAGAACCTAGTCCTAAGCCATCCCTGCCCTTACATTCACAGTCACAATTTTCCAAAAGGCAGTCTTCAGCTTCTGAGAGCCTTACAGTATGACTCTGTGGGAAAAGCTTTTTTTGCGTCTTTTTTTTTTTTTTTTTAATTATTTGATTCATTCCCGGAATCAGTTGGCAGCTGATTACCAAGTATATCTACTTCTTTCCTGGAGCCTATCATCCAAGGGCAACCACTTTGAGAAAATCTCCTTTTATTCGAGCTTTTCTCTTCTGGCCCGTTTTATACTTCATCTGCCTCATGTTGACTTTCATGCACATTGTGTTGGCTTGGACTTTCTCCCCTTCCAAGTGTGAGGGAAACTCTCAGTGTTCATCTGGGAAGTACTATTTTTGCTGTTTAAAACATTCCTGGATTACCATGATATTTTTAAAATTTAGAGGCCAAGTATAAATATATTTGCTGCACACTCATAATGTATTCAGCCTTTTTTAAAGACCACATAAGCTTTGTTAATAAAAGTAGTGACAAGCTTGCTATTAGAACCACCTCAGCTGGGAGACCTGCAGCTGAACTGTGGGTTATTGTGGGGCTGTACTGGGAGGACTTCACACCATTGCTGCTCTTTTGCCAGTGCATGAGGCCAACTTACACCAGCCACTGCAGACATCTGTTGCCCTGTTTTTTGGTAACTGGTAATTTTTGCGTCTCTTGGGAAACAGAAGACATCAAGAAAAATCAGAAAGTTCTGATTTGCTTTTGTTCAAATATATATGTATGTGAGCACTATGCCTTCTTCAGAAGTGGAAGGAACATTACAGTATGAAAGCAAGGAGGAAAGGTATAGTTTATTATTATTAATAAAAATAATTTTTAAACAATCTTAAAGATCCATCCTTTGCCATCAGTGTGAGAAGATACTGTTTTACATATTCCGCATGGTACAGATCCGGTGTTGATGTCAGCAGAGAATATGGTTGTCTCTCCAGCATGGCATTTCTGGGAGGCATTTGCATCCAGAAGAGGCCCCTCATCAAAATCATACTGAAGAAATGCATCTTTTTTTGCAGATTTTGTTTTTCTCCGTTTTTTTTCTGAGGAGGAATGTGATTGTAGGTAATGTAGGAATTGGCAACACTGAATCAAATACACTGGTGAGGTGTATGGAGGTGATGGATCAGGGCATCAGTCAATGCTTGATCGTTTGATCGCATTAAGATACGGAGTTTTTTGGTTTTCTTACATGCATTAATTTGACATTGTAGTCACAAAGTGTGTGAAAAAAAGATTTAATTTCATGGTAGGTAGGAATGTTATGCTAATGAGATGGTACTTTTTTGCAGGCATATTGTTCTTTTGTATTTAAGTTATAATTTCAATAGCTTTCCAGCTACTAGTGTAAAATCTAATGATCTAAAATGCTGTACCACAGCCCAAGAAACTTTTGTTCTCTCTTTTGCTTGTTCTCTGTCTTTCTCTGTTTTATTTGTGCATGATGGACGGTACTGATTTCTAGTAATGCCATGTCCATATTGCATTAACAGGTATATTGACTGTTGTTATTATTTCCAGGCACGTGGTCATGGAGGCTATGATTCTGATTTTAGTGATGAGGAGAATGGAGAGAAGTCTGTGCAAAAGACGAAAAGGTAATCTAGTACAGTATTAACACTTTGCATTATGTATTTTGTGCAAATGGCCTGTTACTGCGTATAGAAGATTATGCTGTGGTAGTAAAATCTCGTGTCAAAATGGTTTTTGAAAAATCAATGTCTTTGATTTCTGCATCTCCTCATGTCAAGCTTGCCAAAGCATGTCATCTTCCAGGGGCAGCTGATTAAGATCCATTCTGCCATGTCCATCTGGTGTCTATATGCCCCCCAGTTCTCAGAGCAGAGTGTTTCATTTTTCCAGGCATTAGTATCAGTGGCTGGGGTTTGGCTGTGCTGTTCACTTCACTGTGATCCATCAGGACACGTGGAACTGCTAAGAGAGCAAGGCAAAAAAGGCCAAGTGGCAGCAGGCTTTGTAGATATAAAACGCCTGCTTGGAGGAAGCGAAGAACTGATGCTACTTGTTTATTATTTGTTTTGTGAAGAGACCACGGAATTGGTGAATTGTGTTGTACTCAGTCCTTGAAATGTAACTGCACATCTCTCTTATTTGAAATCACCTTTTCCAGTTCTTTCAGTGGTTTGCACAATTAGTGACCTTAAGTTTTGTAGTCTGATCTCCTTATATTATTAAGATTTTTATTTATGTATGTATTTATTTTGCTTTGGCACCATAGTCCTTCGACACTTTTTGCACCATACTACTGAACATTTTGCCAGTGCTATGCATGTATTTTTCTTACTTTTTTCTGTCTCTCCCTTGCTCTGTTATTGAACTTCATTTAAGAAGGCTTTCTGGAAACTTTCGTAGGACTCTTGCATGTTTTGCTTTGTAGTAAAATTGAAAAAATGGGTTTTGCAGTGTCTGACTGCGTTCTGGGGAAAAACGTTCATGTTTTAATCATTGGAATAATAGCAGGCATTGTGCTGTTCCATTTATTTTATAAATATAGCTGTTCTCCATTAAAACAGTGACTGGTTTTGTTCAGTTTTCATTTTCTTTAAAAGGCCATTCCACATTACGCCATTCCACTTTCTAGGTGCAATGTGAACTAACCATCGGGAGCCTTTCAAAAATACCATCATTACCCTGGTTCTGGCACCCTGTGGTCATTCCCAGTAGGGCTCTTATGTGGGTTCACTGTGTGCGTACATATCCTTTCCTTGCTCTATGATGATATTTATGTTCACTTTAAGGAAAATGGTAGTCTTAATTTTTTGCCATATTACTGTTTTATGGAGTTTTCTTATGGGAATTTAGTGCCTACAGATCCTTTTGAGCAAACAATAGCCTTAGCTTCTAGAGTCTTATATTCCATAGCTTGAGATATAAATTCCCTGGTCTGCTGTCTACAGGTTTCTCACTTCCATTCTTTCTGCCAGATGATAATTATGGAAAAATCTTTTCTTTACCTCTGTTGAGGAATGAAACTAACTTTTACTAGCTACAGTGTATCACTTTATATTTAACTTTTTATTACTTTGTTGAATTCTGAAAGTATTTTTAGCTGCCCACTGACAATGTGGTTCACAACACAGTACTTAAGTTTTAAATTAGCGATTCTTGTGATTACACTAAGAGAGGCAGAGCTGTTTAATGAGGTGTTGAGACATTAGCATGAAAGGATGGTATAGGGTTACTGGCAGTCACTCTTATTCAGTGAACATACTGTCCTGTTTCTGCTTGGCTGTGTAGCTGAGATTTAGAGGGCTTTAAATGCAGAGTGAAACACGGGAATCTTCAGGGTGTTTTCATTGTGGTTCTACAGTGATAATATTGATAAAAATAAATACTACAAATTACTGTTGCAAGCAATTTTCTTTAAGTGCTAACTGTAAGCAAATGCTTTTCCCGTTCTCTTCTGCAAATGAAGTGAAGTCTAAACTGATGTTGGTTCCGAAGCTTGGTTTTATTTATGTAGAAAGTATCAATATAACAGTTTTTGTTACTCAAGTTAGTGCAAAGTTTGGCACATGGAAATTTTATTGCTTGTTAAAAGTTCCTGACTAACTTTTCTTCCTTTTCTCCTGCCACCTTTAGTATAAAGGAAGATGGCCTTCTGGTAAAGCCGTTCCAAAAGGCAAAACAAGGCAGTATCGTTCACAGACAGTTCGCGGCTGAAGAATGGGATAGGTATCTTTTTTCTATTGCTTTTGTGAAGCTTTTTTACCTTAATGTAAAGATAGCTTTAACTCAAATGTATTTGTTATTAACAGGGAAGAAGCAAGAAAAAGAAGATTTCACTTGATATCGATGGATGCTGTATCCTTCTATTCCATTTTTCTTTAAGTTTGAAGATGGGGCGTAGGTTATCCATCCCTGTGAAATACTGGGAATTCTCAGTTATCACAGCAGTTGACAGTGCAGCACCAGATACTGAGTCGTTCTTCAAATTACATTCTTTTTGTTGCTGAGACATCTCTGATAATGACTCTACTCAGTATCTGAAATACCATCAGTCATTGTTTGTTTAAATAGCTGTTCTTCAGCAGTAAGAGTTAATAAATAGGAAAGTAAAGACTAATCAAATATGGAAATACTTACTTAAATCTGGAAACTCCAGTAAGCAGAAAGTAACTTCCACTAACGTGCTTAGAATTTGGCCAGGCACTACATAAGCCATCATATGCTGGTAAAGGAGACATATTGTTGTCAGTCCCAGTGACGTTGTAGGCTGTCATTAGCCACAGAAAAGCCCATATATTCCAGAATGACTAAAAAACTCATTATGTAGAGACTTTTATGAGTTTCTGCTAATGTTTTTGAATAGTTCCTAGTTAAATATTTCCTGTTAAGCAGTTTTAACACCTAGTAACTCAAATGGCAGCACAAAATAGTATGTTGTGTTAAATGTGTGTAATTGTGCCTGTTAAACTTTTTGGGCTTGCTTCTCTGTCCCTTCTATTTGTGGTGGAAAGAAAAAAAAAGACACGTACTGAGGTTAAACTAACTTTTGGGGGCCTTTGGAAAATAAAATGTTTTCTCGATAAAATTCTAATGTCAAAAATAGTAGTTTGATACAAATTATTCACACAGATGCAGTAGTTGCCAGGATTTGTGCTAGGAGATAATGTATTTCCTAATTTGCTGCTTCAGAAACACCATACAAGTTAATTGAAGATGTTTTTAAGTAGCTGTATATAATGTCTTTATTTGTGAAGACGCTTGTTTTCTGAATAATTAATTACATATTTTTGTTCAAATTATGGTACAAATTGTGTTTCAAATCATGTCTCTGAGGCCAAAGTATTCTAAAAAAAAGTTACTTATTATCCCATTGTTTTCATCTCCAAACTACAGCAGATAACTTTTATTTGTATGTTGATGGTAAAATGTAATAAATTATTGCATTTTAGTAGCCGTACCATTTTTATAATGCAAAAATACAAACCTGTTTTGAACCAAAACTGAAGTACTAAGAAGCTTTTGTATAAATTACAACTGAAAAAATGAACCCACTTTCTATGTATATGCATACAGAGCACCTTTGATAAAGGACAATTTTATAAAGGTCTGACATGAATAAGCTTTTAAAGATGAAATTGCCTTGAATTCCTTTATTTAGAAAGTAGCTTTTATGAGAGGTTATTAAGTAAAAATTGCTAATTAATTCCTTTCTTTCTGGAAATTACTGAACTGTTTTTGAGGAAAAAAACCCTTCTTTTGGCTAAGTATATAAAAAGTTTGTATTATTTTTTTCATTTTAAACTATGGTAAAATAGAAGAAGCTAAGTTCTGAAACAATCCTTAATAGCTGTATTCAGTATCAAAGACATAAAAAGTTTG
The DNA here is from genome assembly GCA_013398295.1 of Chionis minor. Classification (NCBI taxonomy): domain Eukaryota; kingdom Metazoa; phylum Chordata; class Aves; order Charadriiformes; family Chionidae; genus Chionis; species Chionis minor. Next base: position 406,875 of record VZSF01007795.1, on the reverse strand, counting down.
TGAAGGACTACATTTTATACTATGGTGGCAAAATAGAGGATTTCCGACGTTCTGGGTAAGAACCATCAGCAATCTTTCCCCTTGTGCCCCTGTTGCATAAAGCCGTTAAATACATATTATAGCTTTGGGGGGAGAGGGGGATGTGGCTATGTATCAAATTACTAATTCTTTTGGTCACAAATAGTAACTACAGTCATTGTAAATATCCTAAACACAGAATTGCCTTGTTTCATTTTGCACCATTATTTTTATATAAGAACTTGCCATGAGCAGAATTATTCTTGTTTTGTTATGTAAAAGGAAAAATGACAGGCGAGCATTAATTGAGGGTACATTGAGAAATATCTGGCAGTACCTTCAAAATAACAATCTGAAATACTTTTGAAATGTGCAGAATTGCTGTCCATTGTCCAGAATAATGATAAACTTCTTCAGAGCTATCTATAACTGCCTTCTAACATTACTGTCTTCAAGAAAAAGTATTTTCAGACAAGATCAAGTCATCCACGGTGGCCATTTTCCACTGTGAATTTCTCATTTGGGAAGATGTGTGCCAGGGATAGTTTTATTCCATAGCAAGATAATCTTATGCAGTGAGGTGGAGATCACAACTGTGAAATACTGATGTTTACCAAATTATTTTACGACTGACTTTTCATTTTAATGTTACATTGTACTAAGAAAAATATGTGTCCTTTTTAGAGCAAATGACAAGACGGATCTTGATGTAATTAGAGAAAACCACAGATTCCTGTGGAACGAAGATGATGAAGCAGACATGAATTGGTACCTGCAACTATTATAGAACATGTTATTTTTAGATCCCTTGTACTAAATTTGTAATGTCCCCTACTAATTAAGAATTACTGTGCATACTTCGTGATCATTCTGTGATCTTTAATGCTTTTGTAATATTGCTTGGTGGCAAAATGAATTGATGACAGAAAGAACTCAGAAATATTTATGCATTCTCTGAGATCCAAATGACTGTTCTGAAAACTCTGAAGGAAGCCTAGTTTGAAAAAATATAGTTTAATATGTGCTGTAGATATATTTTAGATGTGTTTTTCTGGTTTTATTGAAATTACCCCGTAGCTCAGGGAGTGTATTTCTGTTGCATTTCTAGCTCTGCAACTTGTGTTCTTTGAATGAAACAACATCTTTGTCTTGCTAATGTCATTACGATGTAAAATGAATTGTAGTGTTCTATATTTAATAAAATCTTTTGTTATAGGGAGAAGAGGCTTGCAAAGAAGTATTATGATAAACTGTTCAAAGAATACTGTATAGCAGATCTTAGTAGATATAAAGAGAATAAGGTATGTTTCATTATTGTAAATCATCTTGATATGTCCTTTTTAAAAATTGCCTTATGATTGTGGATATGTTCTGAAACCAGAATGTTAATACCCCTTCCCTAGAAAGAGAGTTGTGAGAAATTGCCAAGTTATTTAATAAGCAGCAGCAGTTTGAATCCAAGCATTGTCACTGCCCCAAAAATGTGCTTCTGTGGGAATAGGCGCATTTCTGTCAGATGGTGTTGTATGAAGAGGTACATTGTGTGTAAGAAAGGCAGAAAATGGAAAGAGGTTAAGGAGAGAAGGCTAGAGAGGTTTGCCTGGAGAGGAGTACTAGATGAAGCCTAAAAAAACCCTGGGAATGTTACTGTTAAAAAAAAAGAGTCTAAAAAGAGAGAGTCTTGTACTTGAATACTGGCAGAAACAATTCTGGAAATGTCTATTCTAAAGCAGCGTCTTTTGCTGGTTGTTCTTTTCTGTTTATGGAAACAAGATTTTTGTGTTCCTTGTAAATAAATAGAATTTCTTAAGAGAAACAGCCCAATTCCAGCACCAGTTTTTCTTCTTAACTGGAACAGCCTTTGTTATTTCCAAGTTTTTGACTGACCAGCCTTTTAGTCAAAAAAAAAAAAAAAAAAAAAAAGGTGAATTTTCTATTGTGATTTTGCAAAGAGCGTTGCTAAACTCAGAGGTGTCTTAGTTTTGTTAGCACATAGTAACAATCCAGCCATGCAAACATCGTCTATGTAAAGTTCTTTGAGACTATTTATAGTATTGAAAATTACATTCACTCCTAAATATTTGCAAGGACTGGGCTTAAACTCTAACATTAGGCAGGAAAGATGACAGCTTTCTAAATAAAATCGGAATAGAAAAATGCAAAAATTAAATGAAAATTAACAAAAAGTAAAATGCTGAACATGTCTTCCCTCCTTTTTTTTGAGTAAATTTGAGTTTATTTTCCAATAGCTGTTTCATATCCCTCAATCTCTGCCCTGCCCCCCAACTGCTTTTCCCTTGAGCATGCTTACAGATTTTCTTTCTTTCGCTACTGTGCCAAGTTTCCATATGTTTGCTGTCTTTTGTGGGAAACTGTTCTGCCCCAGTTCCCTTTTTGTGTACGTGTGTGTTGTGTGAACAGTGTTTCCCTGTCAGACTTCAAATGTGGCTGTCCTAACTTTGAGGTCACTCTGAATTCCTGTTGATGCTCATAAGTCATTACCTATATTTTTGGAATTGCCACGTCAGCATAACTCTGCTGTATCATGTAATTTGTTCTCTTATATTAGGTTATGCTTTCTGTTCTCAAATACATTCTGACCACCTGAGAGTCCTTTATTAGAAGTTCTTAGAAAAACAGAAAAAAAGAGATTTTTCTCAAGTATTGATTTATCCATGCTCATGTTTGATGCAGAAGGATGTCAAAGCAGGTTTTTTTCTTGGAAGTAGGCTGCTGATCCCATTCACGCTGATGAAATGCAGTCTGTGTGTTCATGTTTTTCCTGCCTTGATTATTTTTTTGCATTTCCAGAAACTGGAAGTTGGATATCTTTAGCTGCTTATGCCTTCTGTTTTGCAGTGCTGGTGCTATGAGAGGTACAGGGTGCGTAACAACCTTCTCAGCTGGCCAACCTTTTGTATGATAGTTGGTGGTACTTTATATGATGATCCTTCATCTTGATAGAAGAAAGAAATTTTTTACAGTGAGAGGATTCATTGGAACAACCTCCCCAGTGACACGATGGAGTTCCCATCACTTTTCAAGAGGTTTTCAAGATGCGATTGCACAGGGTGCTAGATAATCTCATCTAGGCTCCCTTTCCCATGAAGGGTTGGACCAGATGATCGTTCAAGGTCCCTTCCAGCCGGGGCTGTTCTGTGATTCTATGATTCTATATCCTGCTAGGTGATGTCAAAGTGAAGTTAGAGATCAGTTTTCTGTGATCTTTTTAATGTGTGTGGTCTGAATAGATTGAGACTTGCACATACATACTCATCTGTCTTTTCACGCCTGTAATTGTTTTGCTACTGGCCAAAATCTTCTAGCCAGCTAATTTTTCTAAAGACCTCTGCATAGAGATTGTAGCTCAGATCTCATATAGAACTTTTCTTCTGAGAAAAAGCACTGTTTTCCAAAGTACCGGGTAATGGTAAGGACAACTGTCATGGGAGGGGCTCTCTTGAGGTCTGAAAAATAAGCAGAGCACCTTGTTAAAAACTGAAGCTCCAAAGAAAACAGTAAGAAGCCCCAAGATGTGTGAATCCCCAAGGCCACAGCCGCACTGCTGGTGCTGATTCAGCCTGTTTAACTCACATATGCGCATGCATATCCGCATATGCACACATGGAGATGACTGTCCTGGTCCCATAGTGGACTCCTGTGTGCTCTCATCCTTAGAGATACACAGGTGCTCTCACACCCGGAGCTGGCCGGTGGAGACACACTCACCCTCCTTGCTCCCAGGCTGCTTCATCGAGCTGATGGGCTCGTCTGGCTTGGTCTTCACTGCTGCTCGCACACTCACTTGCACACCTGTGCTCACCTCGGTTGCTGGCACTGCAAGGCAAATGGGGCCCTGTGACCCACGATCCCACTTGTCTTTGTGTGGTTAGGACATAGAATCTTTTCCTTTTCTTTTAATGAAAAATGCCAAGGTGACCCTCCGGTGTGAGGCTACTTAGAGAGATTGGAAGAGTGTGCTCTGACAGCTCTTGCTTGTGATGGGTCTGTTACTCCTTATGTTTTCCCTAGATGAGAATTTTTTAGGTCTAGGTTGTCTTTGAACCTTCAGTGCATCTTGTCTGCAAGCTTTGAGGCTGATAAATGACTGTCGGTATTGTCAGATAGTTTAGTTCTATTGTCAGTTTTGCAATGCAGTGAGGGAGAGTGCTCTGCATATAAGTTTTACTTTGATATGCATTGGACTAGAAATGTTCTCTTCTCTTTGTTGTCTTATTTTCCTAGAAAGGTTCTTGCTGTCTCGGCTTTGTTTTGTAGCTTAACAGATTGGAAATGTCTCCTATTTGCTAAGAAATGAAATCTCTCTGACACCTGATCATTAAAAAGAATACATTTTATTCTTCTGTTTTTATTTCCAGATTTTTAGGCCAACTTGTCTCCCACTTGGTAATGTTAATATGTTCGCTTTTGTCATTTTTTTTTCAGCATGGAGGCTTTCCTGAGACAATAAAAATACATAAAATATCTATGGTATTTTTCCACAGTGTTGTCTAAATTCATACTTTTTTTTTTCCTGAAAGAGGTGACTGTGCACACGGTAGTCATTGCTGCAGCCAATGCATGTTGCACAAGCAGCCCATATTTAATTTGGGAATTTTATTGTTTATGGATATTAAACACTTTCATATTCCTAAAATTATCATTTCTTATTAAGTTAGTGATTTGATAAAGCATCTGTTTTGAAGTTGTTCTGCTTGGTCTTAGTCTGCCTTGTAGAAACAACTCATTTAGGATCTTGTTGAACTCATTTAACGAAGAAGATGAGGCAGAATAAAGTGCTGTCTGCTGATGATGCTTTTGCGTTCCTTAATATTGCAGGCTGGCTATTCAAGAACCTACACAAATTTTTAATTTTCCTATATAGTTTAATCTGTTGCTGATATTTTAGCTTAGTTAGAGTAATTAAATTGTATTTACTTTTTATTTTATTGTTTCTTCTTAGCCTTGGTCTCTCTGTCATTTTCCACTAGTTGGTGGAAGAATGATTGTCAAAACCAAATGTGTATGAGGACGACTTTTGTCCCAAATGTACTAAGTGGTTCGGGCTCCCGCCTTTCTTTTGTTTTGTACCTTAGACCACACTGCAGATTTGGAGAGTCGGCCAAGCACAACCTGACCCAGCCTTAGCAAACTGTCACCATACACAGCATGACAGCAGAACCTGGTCTTCTCCTGTGATTTATATTTTTTTTATGAGTGAAACCAGCACGTGTGAAAACATTGTTTATGTTATAATACCAATTAGAAAATTAGTGGACTGATTTTAAGAGGCAAATATTTTGTTAGTGTACACATTTTTAGTTTTCTTCGACATTTTCTATGTAATATATTGACTTGGGGAAAATCAGTGCCGACAAAACATTTGGCTACTGTGTCTTTCTGATTATTTTTTTCAGCTTTGTTATTATGATGCAGAGCGTTTGTATGAGAGTATGGTACATTCTTATAAGCCAAAACTTTTGTTTCCCTGTTTTTTCTGGTGTTCTTTGAACTGCATACCACTTCATGCGTGAGAACTCCATGCAGTTGCCCTTCAGATAATTAATTACTATGGTATATTAAAACAACAACTTTAAAGACCATATACAATAATAGAAACCTCTACTTCTGTACAGTGTTTAAAATTAAATTTAAAAATTGAAAATCAATCCAGTATGTTACAGAATTTATGGCACTGCATCTACAAAATGCACATTTGTGTGGGTGCATATTCCACAGGATGCTTTGGAACTCAGGTGCCAAAGATGGGCTTTGCACGCATTTTTGTACCTCTTTGCTTTTGTAACCTTCTTCCCCCTCTTCCCTTCCCATCTTCTAATGTGAAGTTCAGAGTCTTCTGTGCTTTGCTTGCAGAGCAGCAATTTTATCTTGTCATCCTGTGTTCATGCATTCTAAATGAAAATGCAAGATAGCCCTTTTTGGAGAAGTTGTATGCCTCTGACTTTTATCCCCTTTTTCTACTTGTTAGTGAAAATAAAATTGGTTTTCCCAGGCTGTTCTCACTCCCTTCCATCTTCAGTGTTTTCACTAGGCTACTTGCCATTTTGAGACAATGAAGCAGATTCTGCCGGAAAACAGAAAGAGTAGGTGAATTATCTACATGTGAAGTTTCTAGGCAATGTAAAGAGAAATACAACATAGTTGTTTTTCTTTTTTTTTTTTTTTGTCTTTAGGGTGTAAGAGGTGATCCATTGATAGGTGCTAATATGACTTTTCAGTATTACAGTGGTCTTCTCTGTTTTCAGTGTGGACAAAATTGCAGTGAAATATCTAGTAAAGTCAGTCTATCCTAATTTCCCATTTATTCTCTGCCTGCTGTGAAGCCTTTTAGAAAGTTGCTGTTCAGTCCTGAATAGCATCTACTGGAATCTGAATTGCATGCATAAATTGGAATCCTTCTGGCGAGCAGAGGCAGAGAAATATTTTTAATTAACAGAGAAAGAAATTAAATTTTACTAACCAGAACTGAATGGATGAACCACAAGCAGGACATCAATCAACTGAAATTAGTCTTTACAGTACTGAATGCATTGACTATTCACAACTTAATTTTGGTTCTTATCTTAACAGTTTGGATTTAGATGGCGACATGAGAAAGAAGTAATTTCAGGAAAAGGTAATGCTGTCTTTCATTTTATATTACGTTTCTCCTTGATGCTTTTCTTGATGCTTTTTAACGTAATTTTATTAGAGGATATTTGGCAGTACCGGTAAGTTTATCAGATAATAATGGACAATAAATTGACCTAACTTCTGACTTTGCTGTTTTATGCCACATAGCTCTAGGGTGCACGCTGATCTGCATATAATAAAATTAAGAGAACATATGGTTTATTTTCACAAGGTCAGTTTTGTAATGAACACCAACATAACGCATTTGATAATGTAGAATTTCATGAATGTGTTTTTTAGCTGCTTTTCTCCAGTAGTTCTGCAGTTAAGTAGACCTCATTAGTCTCTGATACCTTTAATTGAAGTCTCTCAATACTTTTCCTCAGGAAATAATTTTCCTAACAATTTATCCAATGCTGTTTTGCAAAATGTTAGCTTTTTAATTAAAGTTCCATGTGTGATGTCTGTTTTAGGCTAAATTGGTTTTGAAAGCTTCAGTGGGAATTGGTGGGAATGTTTGTCATGTCTCCCAATCCTGTTTCTAAATCAGTAGCTTATTCTGACTGCTTTCGTGTGTGAGTTCTTACCAATGTATTGGGACTTTGCAGTGGTTCCCACTCCATGGCTTAGGGACATGGACTTTTTCAAGTAGCTGAACAAGAAAAGAAATGATGTAGATGTAGTGCTGTTCCTGGGTAATTCTTCGTATACATGTACGGTTTTCCTTCATTACATGTACGGAAAATTGCATGGAGCAATGCTGCTGATCAAAACAGTTCTGTGAACAGCTCTATTATAATACCTTACAAGAAGTTAGAAAAACACTTGTTTTTAAAAAAAAAAATATTTCACAGGAGGAAGTATAAACATTAATAGTGTGCTTTTTTAAGCTCTACAGATTAAAGCTCCTAAAGGTAGTTGTAGTCGTATGTTGCATTTAGCACTACAGAATATATTAACAGATAGTTACATTTAATACAGTTATGCTTTATAGAATGCTTTAAAAAGATAATTAAAATTAAATGAGAAATTAGCAATTTCTGAACAATTATGTCTTCATGGAGGAGAAGAATTTAAAGCTGCATTGCACTTTTAATATCTGGTACTCCGTATTTAAAAATGTGGGAGAAAGTGCTCAACTACATGTTTTAAGCTTTTTGATTAAATCCTATATGGAAAGCATACAGTCGGAACACAGGAATTGAGAAATAGTATTTTTCACCACTAAGGGGCGCAAGAATTCAACCTTATGTGGTGTATTAGACGCTCTTTTCACGTGCAGTTTCAAATGGTCACTTAAAAAAAGGTGTGAATCTTTAATGCTTTTCTTTTGCTATTTTAAAGTATAAATCAGTAATATAAATTCATAGACTCATAGAATGGTTTAGTTTGGAAGGGACCTTAAAGATCATCTAGTTCCAAGCCTCCTGCCATGGGCAAGGACACCTCCCATGAGACCTGGTTGCTCAAGGCTTCATCCAACTTGGCCTTGAACACTTCTAGGGATGGGGCTCTGCACAGCTTCCCTGGGCAGTCTGTTACTGCATCTAACCACCCTCAGAGTGAAAAATTTCTTCCTAATGTCTAATTTAAGTCTTCCCTCTTCCAGTTTTAAGCCATTACCCCTCATCCTGTCACTAAATGCACTTGTAAAAAGTCCCTCTCCACCATTCTTGTAGGCTCCTTTCAGATACTGGATGGCTGCTATAAGGTCTCCCCAGAGCCTTCTCTTCTCCAGGCTCAACAACCCCAGCTCTGTCAGCCTGTCCTCAAAGCAGAGGTGCTCTAACCCTCTGATCATCTTTGTGGCCCTCCTCTGGACCCACTCCAACAAATCCATGTCCTTCTTATGTTGGGTGCTCCAGAGCTGGACACTATTCCAGGTGGCGTCTCACGAGAGCAGAGTAGAGGGGCAGAATCACCTCCCTGTGCCTGCTTTCCATTCTTCTTTTGACGCAGCCCAGGATACAGTTGGCCGCCTGGGCTGCAAGCACACATTGCTGGCTTATGCTGAGCTTCTTATCCACCAACACCCCCAAATCCCTCTCCTCAGGGCTGCTCTCGATCCATTCTCCGCCCAGCCAGTATTTGTGCATGGGATTGCCTTGGCCCATGTGCAGGACCTTGCACTTGGCCTTGTTGAACTTCATGGGGTTTGTACGGGCCCATCACTCAAGCCTGTCCAGGTTCTTCTGGATGGCATCCCTTTCCTCCAGCGTGTCGACTGTTCCACCCAGCTCGGTGGTGTTAGAAAACTTGCTGAGGCTGCACTCAATCCCATCATCCACGTTGCCATCAAAGAAGTTAAATAGTACTGGTCCCAGTACCAACCCTTGACGAACAGGGTTGCTTTAGTTAAATGTAATAAAGCATTAATACCTACTTGTCTGATAATTCACATTAACAAAAGCAGACCATGAGCTTATTTTAGCTGTAACAGTAATAGTGGTGCTGAGAACCACTGCTGGTGGACTGCACTGTGGTTTGGGGTAAGTTAAGAAGGGAACATAGGAATGGGTTACTCGCATTAGGTTGCTTTGTTTTCAGTGTCTGTCTTCATAAAGTCATGGAGAAGAAGGGTTAGGATGAGCAAAAGGAGAGGTACCATTTGTATTACTAACTGTAAATGCCAGATTATGTCTTTCTCTTCTTTTTCCCACTCAAGTCTTTTGCCGTAGGTGATCTGAAAGGAGGTCATATTGGAGATTGCTGTTGTATCTCCTTAAATTTAAAATGTAACCTTATTAGTGGTTAATGGTGTAATACATTGCCAGTTTCAATAAATCATTCCACAGAATGGGCATTTTCTTAATTAAAATCTTAAGTTAAGATGGAAACCCTACTTTAAATTTTATAAGTCAGTGAATAGTAGGCACGTGAGTTAGTTGGTCTGAAAATAAATCCTTAAACTGAAAAGCTTTTAAGCGATTTTAAAAATATATTTGACATGTCTTCCCAAGTACTTTTTCTGTGTTTTCAAAGCATAAATAGTAAGACATGGCATAAAATTTTAAAACAGAAGTTATTTTAGGCAAAAAGCGTTAGTGGTAAAAGTTTTTTGTAGGAAAATAGGTAACAAGTTCATTGGGTAGAGGTGAAATAGGACTTTTTCAGCAATATGCAGAAAGAACAAAGCTGAATATGTGGTTATGTTTGCTGTGTTCTACTTATTTGTACTTGTAGATTAAGTTGTAAAATACTCAAACCAGAGGTATTATTTGGCAAAATAGGATTTAATACCTGCAAATTGATCTACTCTCAATTTTTTCACTATTTAATTGAAATAACATTTCACTGCTAGCGTAGTAATGTCTTTCTTAGCCTATTTTATATATCTATAAATACACATAAAATATGTTTTACCTTATTTAAACAAATGTTCTTCCAAACCTCTTTCCATTTATTTTTTTTCTCAGTAGTTTCCTCCATGGAAAACGGGCAGAGTATCAATAGCTGGATAGTGCACCATGTATCTGTATACCAGTCTGGTACATCTGAGTTCTAATCAAAATGCATTAAAGTCAGTCTTTTGGCTCTCTAGATTTCCTGAGTATATTTAATTTTCAGTACTTCATTTAGCTTGTACTACTTATATTTTCCACCTATTCTGCTCTTCTGCAAGAAGCAGAAGGTGCAAATAGTTTTTGAAAGCACAGATTTAACAGCCAGATTATAGGAATTGTAATTCTGAACATGAAGGCAATAACTTCACTGCAGCTCATAGCAAGGTGACAAAACTTCATATGGAAATGGAATTTTGGACATACATTTTTCTTGCTGATTTAATACCTAACTGTCCACTCAGCACACTAGTTCCTGTGTCTTCCTTTCTTGGACATCTGTCTGTGGGAAAAGTCGCAGTTCAAGTACTGAATAATCTGGTCTGTAGTTCCCTTTGATTTGGGTTCTCCATATTACATGAGGGAGATTATAATGATCTCTTACTTTGCAAAAATATGTTTTTTAATGCTTTTATGACAGTTAGATATACTAGAGTGATAAATACTACTGAAAAAGCCTTCAGAAAGAGTGGATTTCTGTATTCAAGTCAAGATTTGAATGTGTGTTGCAGGGATTGCAGTGTGAAAGGAGGGTAGGAGAAGCTTGGCTCTTCAGGCACATGTATGGCATGGAGCAGGGATCTTCGAAAAAAAAACCCCACACCATGATTTCAAATATTTAGATGATCATAACAATGTAAATATGTAGGGGCACAGAATTATGGTGGTTTACACACTCAAGTTCTGGTTTACCTAAGAGTTCATTGCTTGCCTTAGCAATCTGAAGATATTGTTCCATCTGTAGTCTTGTGAACATACCCAGTTTCTCATCCAAAATGTAGAATATCCAAAATGGATTTTACATTCTGTAAAGAGCAGCTAATAATAAATAAAACTGACGGGTATCCCTTTTCTCTCTGCCTGCTTTTCTGGGTTTGTTTTGGGATTTTTTTCAGAAGACATGAAGTAAACAGAGTCTGGTTAAGTTCCAGGAAGTTTAATATTGTATACAGTTTTCTTTGTAGATTTTTACTTCTTTATATAAATTATTCCTGACAACACAAGGTACTGATAGCCATACATTACATAGGGTTAAACATATTTGATATATATTAATTGGAAACTTTTTTTTAATGAGAGTCCTGGGGGTTTTTTTGGTTCAAGTGTTAGCATTGCCAGTGGTTTTACATTGCAGAACTGAAGTATCTGAGGACACTGCCAATCCATTAGTTAGCAGCTTAAGTGGAATGTTCTGAGGTTAATCGTTCACCAGCAGTCCTGCTTGTGAGCCTACTAATACACATCCGTACCGCCAGCTCTGTATACAAATCAGTCTTCTGCAAAGGGAATATGTTATATCTTTATTACTGCAATATTGGTAACCCAGTGGTGCAAACAACATTGATTATGTGCAAATTGTTTTAAAATTAGTGTTGTATTTAACATAATAAACCCAAGGAAGCTTTTAAAGCTGCCGTATAGTTTCTCATAGAATTGGATTTCCTTTTGTTAAAAGAAAAGTGTTTATGGAAAGTCATTAGAATACAAATTGTGTGTCTAGTACATCAGGTAAATTAGTAAGGTGATAAGAACATGAGCATCTTAATTTTGTACATACGTGATACTTTGAGTAGTTTGATGTCATTGAAGATGAATGTCTGAATTGCACCTCCTGGTCCATCAGCCTCTGCTAAGTAAGTAATCATTTAAGATACAGAATGTATCCTAGTGACATTCATTTCTTCAGAGTTCATTATTAGGCTTATTATTTCATAACATATGCTTTCATCTATACATTGTGAAACAGTTCAAATTATGTTCTTTCTTTGCAAATATGTGATATTAGACAAGTATGATTGATTGATTGATTGTCATTATCTGTTATTGTTTCCTTAATCTGGATGTTACTTTTAGATTTGGGATTTTTTTTATTTGAAAGAAATGGAAAACAAAAGGCAAAAACTGAGTAAAACTGGATGTAACAACCTCAAACGTATGCTTGTTAATCATTGAACCATGGTTTGCTGTTTTGACCTCTTTAAAGGTCAGTTTTCGTGTGGAAATAAGCACTGTGATGAGAAAGAAGGCCTGAAGAGCTGGGAAGTGAATTTTGGTTATGTTGAATACGGTGAAAAGAGGAATGCGCTTGTGAAATTGAGTGAGTCAGCCCTTTAAAGATATGTACACTTAAAAGAAGACAAATACCTTATGCTTCTAAAGCTACCAAGTGAGACCCAATGATAATGATACTAGTTCATGTAAAATGGAAAATGCTGAGTAGGAAATAGTTTTGTTACATTAGTTACAGGTAGTGTGATGGTCTTGGTTTGGAAAGAACAGCTGTTATCATTATATATGGCAGAGTTGTTACAGGTTGAGCACTTCGTGCTGTATAATTTGTAGTGTCATAAAATTAGAATAACTGATTATAAGCTGTTTTGTATACAAGTGTGTCTGGTTTTAACGGTCAATACGGTAATGCAAGGAGGGATTCAGAATTGCCATTGCCAGTTAGGTGGCTTAGGAGTCCTTAGTGTTTTGGACCAGACAACTTCTTGCACACCTTCAGCTCTACTAATTTTATTTTTAATACTTGTTTTCTTCCAAAAATTCTAAATTTAATTAAATCACTTCCTTTTCCAGTCTTGTCTTTTGAGTGGGGTTTTCTTATTCAATATGGTGTGCATTTGGATATGTTAATCAGATAATTAAGCAAGGTTTACACAGTTACTTTGTGTAAAACAAGCCAATGGTGTTTTTTTCTTTCATGCACAAGACACTTCATGTGACAGGACTTGGTCTCTGGCAAAGCTCTAAGAGACTTGCGAGTCTTCAGTATAGTTGTAGAACAATTTGAACTGTCCATAGAGATCCATAAAATGGGACATCTGTACGTAATAAGCACTGATACTTTTTTGTGAAGAGCTGCCAGTGCTAAATCTGTGATCTTTCTCCAGGTTTAGTAAAATCTGGCTTTGTACTGAAGACTTATAATGGTATTTTTCTCAACCTGGGCTGCAATTAGACTGTCATTTTTGGTTTGAAAGTAGTTCAAATTCAGAATGAGATTGGAAGATAGTGTTCTATTTAGTTTTATATATGTATTAATATTTTGTTAATTATGCTTATCAGATACATGGATTAATATTCTCATTCTGTCTTTTTCAGGACTATGTCCAGAATGTTCCTGCAAACTAAACTTTCATCACCGGTAATGAAATATTTTGAAAATATGGGGGCTGAATTTATGACAGATACAGTTATGATGAACAACAAATAGGGCGAAAAGTTCAGCTAGATGATTATGAGCTTGATTTATGCTGAAATAGATTCTGTCCTGGAGTTCTTATAAAGTCGCTGGCTTGGGACTGTTGAAAGGTAGATATTGTTGTGCTAATGAAAGTAAAAAGCCCCTCAAACTGGAAGAATCCTGTCCTTACTCCCATGAAAGTTTCCTTGGCTTAATTTCAGTCCAGTGATTCTTTTTCTGTCTTTTTTATTTTCCCTCTTGCTGTGTTTAAGAGCTGGAATGGTTTTCCTTTTCTTAAAAAACAGTGGGTTTATGTGTGAGTCAAGTGACTGTGCTTTGAAATTTTAATTTTGTGTATTTGTTCTTCTTTGAGAATCACTTATTAATAGGAGAGGAAAATAGTGGAGAGGAAAACCTATAAAATGTGTGCATTAAGATTTGGGTTGTTTTTTATTGTTGATGCTCAGTTTTTATGATATTCTGAATCTTGATGTGGCATTAACTTAGTTGCACAGCTTAATTAAGCCATACAATTATCTGAAAAGCGTATGAAACAGAAACCTTTGAGCTAGGAAATGGTGATTTCTTTTATAAAGTAACACAAATTAAAAGTTCGTCTAGATGGATATATTCAAGATATTCAGTTTTAAAAGTTAACTCATATTCAGTTTCATTAAAGCACTGTGTAGGCACATATTAAGGAGAATTAACTAACTCAGATTTTTGATTTGTCTTGCTTTTTTTTGGAACTAAAATTGTAAAACCACTTGAATTCAGAATAAGCATGGTCAAACATTTTTGTCAACTGCAGAGTAATACTTAATTTGAAACAATTTTAGTGACTTTTTTCTGCAAAGAAGCAGGAAAAAGCCTAAGTTCATACAATTAGCCTACATAAGTAATGGTGAAAATAAAATACATGAGTTGTTGGTCTGCAGCAGGTTCTTAGGCTTGAGATTCTTCTACCTCAGGTTTTGTTGCTAACAAATATGAAAATACATTGAAAAACCTGTATTAACAGTGTTTTTCTCATTACGTATGTACAAAATTGTTTGCTAAAAGAAAAAATAAGATTTCAACATAAATAAGAATGTGACATGTTATACAATTATTTTCTGTACTTAATCTTCGATTGCCAGTTCACTAGTTTTGTTGCCTGCATCAGTGTCATTTTAGCAGCTTTAGCATTTTCTGTCCTTTGTCTTTAGCTATAGAGCTCCAGTGTTTCTATAGCACTTTCCATTTTAACTAAATTCATTCTTTTCAGTTTAACTAGTGATAGCTCTCAGAAAAAATGGTGACTGTTTGACTGGATTAAATACTTAAGATTTACTCTTGCTTGAGGAGAACATGTAATAGAGAAGGTGTACATTCCTTTTTTTTAAAGGAGGAAAGAAGTCAAAGTACACAAGAAAAGAGGCACAGCTGTACCAAACTCTAAAGAGCCAAAAATGAAGAAGGCAAAATTATCTCGCTCAGAAAAAAAGAAGTCCAAAAAAACAACCCATAAAGGTAAATTTAAATTTTGGACCTTCCATTGTTAAAATATTCAGATATGTTAGCTGAATCTTAGTTTTGCTATAGCCACATATGTATGGATACAGATATATTATTATGTATAAATATAGATATGTAACTTTCTTGACTGTGTAACACAGGTAGTCAAAAAGACAGATTTCTTAGGTAAAATTTCCTGTGTGCATAAAAAAGATAAATTTGGAGAAAAAAAAGATAAATTTCTCATATTTTACAGAGAGGGAGAGCCTTTTGAAAAATATGCATTACAAGGAAAATTTGTTCAAGAATTGGACATTGCATACCAGAAAGGGTTGTGAAGTGTTTAATTCCTTGAGGCTTTGGGGTTGAAAGCCTTTTGGAAATGTTGGATAACCTTTTTACACCACAGATCTCGGGTCACGTATTTGATAACGTATTTGAGCTCAAACTGATGACCTTTGAACTCACACCAAAAAAAATCTTTTTACTTCGGTGTTTGCTTGCTTTCTTTGAATGTATGGTATGTGCGTGTGCACGTGTTTATGTGTAATATATTGATAGAAATATCCTTGTAAACAGTTTAAGATAACAGATGAAAGCAAGGTAAGCTTACTATTTTTTAAATGGTGTTTCGTTCCAGATCAGGTTTCTTCAGAAGATTCAGATAATTCTGATAAAGGTAAAGTATTGGAATATCTTCTGCATTTTATGTTTTTGTAATAAGTTGTATTATTTCATGGTCATTTGTCATTGGTTTGTTTGCTGGCAGTTTTATCATTTTATAAGATTATAAGAATGCTGTGCGAAAGCAAGCAGAGATGTGAAGGGTCAAAATAATTACGTATATGTTATTGGAGAAAAACCAATAGGAATTTTAAGAAGGAAATCTTTTAAGTTTAAGTAAGGAATGAAAATGTGGGCAGATAACAGAATGGAAATAACCAGAAAAATGAGAGGTCAGGTTCTTCCAGAGAAGAGTAGAAGGTGCAAAAATAGGTACGTTGTTAATAATTGTGTGGGTCCAGGTATGCAAATATGTGCTGTGTAATGTGTGCTGTGTAAAGAAAGTACTTTTCCAGTATAGTAACTACTATATTTCCTTTCAAGGAATGATACTAATATGCACTCTACTCAAAAAATAAATAAATTTTAAGTAAATCCTAGGCTTTAACTAAAGTATTTTTCCAGCTACCACCTGTAGCACCTCAGAAACCTAATTCTTGCAGGTGGATGCACTCAGAGTCCCAGTTACTCCTCAGGCACAGCTTGTCTCTCTTATCTCATTAATTCCAGTCCCCAGTTTCTTTTCTGATGAAACAGGCTCCATCTCCTGGTCAAGCCAATTCTTGCAGCAGACTGTCTAGAAGGGATTGAGTGTTTCTGCCGATTGCTCTGCTGTGCTGTAACGTTTTTAGGAATGTCCTCAGCACCTACATCTTCCCAGTTAGATGCAGAAAAACCTGAAGTGGTTTACTTATGACTCAGCCCATGCCCTAAGTCTCATGTTTTGTCAGCAAAGCTCTATTGGAAGATTGGTTTGTTTTAGGTCAGGGCATATTTCTGATAACAACATTTTTGTTTGGTTGGTTTTGCTCCTTCTGTATACTTACATGAAACAGTTATGTGGTAATCCATGTTTTCTGACAATTTCACTGAGAAGTTACAATTGATAGAAGTTGTCGTTCAAGTGGAAGTAAAATAATTGATTCGTTTAATATCATGAGTTGAAACTGTATTGTAATTCTGGGTATGTGATTATAAATCCTTAATTTTACGAACAAAGTGCTATGCTGCTGTTGTGTCAAGATCAGTGTTTTGACATGATTGTTGTTATGTGTAGCCAAAATATTGGTTCATGATACCTAAGAGTCTTCTTGATGCTGTAACATTGGAAACATAACATTGGAAAATGTTTTCATTTTTACTTTTTGCAAAGTAAAGTGGTTTTTTTATTATCATGGTTACCATTAAACATTGCTCCTAGTATTATACCATCTAAATAATAATAATAATAAAATCTTTTCAAGTTTATTTCATAAGCACTTGAAATTTTCTAACAGATTCAGATAACAGCGATGCACAAGATGGTCCTTCAGATTCTGACTTTTGGAAAGGTCCTCTACAAGAACCGGATGAAAAATCACGGTTAGTTTGATCTAGTGAACATACTGTGTCCATTCAGAACTGAAAAGGCAGAGATATTTTCCTCAGTGTTTCAATGAGTTTTCTGACATTTACAGTTATGTCAGATCTCCTTCCGTGTAGTGAGCCTAATTATGTTTTTTTAAAGAGGAGACACACACAACACTGGAGGAGAAACCTTTGTCAAGCCACTACTATGCTACTGTTGTCTTACCCCCTACCGTACCGTTAACTGTCTTAGACGTAAATCCTAACAGTTGACTCGCTGCTGTTGTACAGAAGAGGAAATGCGAAGGGTATTGGAATGTATGGAATAAGTCAGAATGTTCTATACCAGCTACAAATTCTAATGAGAAGTGTGCTGATTTTTTTCTCATACAAAGATTATCTCCTAGGTACAGATCCAAGGCAAAACTTTCTTTGACTGTTTTTGTTGTTTTGTTTTTGTTTGTTTTATTTTTTTACAGGGAGGAGGAGTTCGATGAGTATTTTCAAGACTTGTTTCTCTGAAACTTGGAATCGGTGTAGGCTGATTTTCTTCATGTATTGTCAAGATGAAAGTCTGGAAATCCAGTCATAATTAGGGACCAGAGACCTCTTTCTGCCAGCATACCTTTTCTGCAGTCACTCATATGGACCACCTCAGTAGATTATCTTTGTGGAAGGCTTCAGGTCTAAAAAAAATTATTTTTCTTGTGGTAGGCTGTATACTCACAAAATAAGAGAAATATTTTTTTCTGTTCAGTGCAAAAGATACATGGCAACCAAAGTTAAATGTAGGAAGGATGTAAACAAACAAGAATATAATTTATTGACATTACATCAAGGAAGTTGGATGCTTGTTATTTTATCCCAAACTTCAGTTACCGTCAGATTTTTGTAAAGGGGCATTTTGGAAGATTCTGTTATTAGTTTAAAGCCATACACTTTAATATATTCATATTTCTAATTTATTAAATAAGAGTTAATAGCCTTAAGTGTATTGGTCACATAGACTTCAATATTCAGGTATTAGCCTCTCTAAGTATTTTCAAATGCTATTGGAGATGTTCAGTTGTTGTCAAAAATGTATTTTGCTTGAATTAAGTAAGCCATGTCTGAAATGTCGCCCCTACTTCTTAGAAAAGTTTAGGTCACTGTGACATTGTTTTAAATTTGAGTTATAATATGATGTGACTGATAATGCCACTTCTAAAAATCTGGTTGGTTGGTGACATTTTTGGTGTAAAAAAATAAAGCATGTGGCTTTCTACTGGAGATGTACATGTGACTTGTATGTTATCTATGGTTTCTGATCTCCTTAACATTGATTGAATGTTAATCCTTCTTTAAAGTGTAATCCTAAATATACAAGTAAAGAGCGTATATTCCTTGAGAAACTTACTGGATTCATCTTCCCCTTCAAATCGCAACACAACTTTAAACATCCTTTATTGTGTGTTTCCAAAGAAACAATCTGCACATGAATAGTTAGTTACAGTGGCTATTTTCTTTGTCAGATGAAAATTACTTTGGATATAAAGGACAAACTTTTTTTTAAATTAAATGTTCATGTTAATTGGAGGAAAGTTAATGTTGTATAAAATATATTTTTGATAAGTACTTCCCACTGTAGATATATTTATAGGGTGTATTTATAATAAGTATTTGATCTGGAAAATGTAACAGGAGAGGTGGTTGCAGTGTATGTATGAACATTTTACATGCACTCATATGTCTATGTTGAGAACTCTATTTACAAGTATTACTTAACATAATTACATTTTAAACAGTTTGTACTTACATAATAGATGGCAGTACAAGGACATAGTTGGCGTGTCCTTGAGTAAGAAATAAGCGTAGCCTTGCATGAAGGCTTCTTTAGGTAAGAAGGTGGATTTAAAGGTTAATTCTCTGTCATCTTGCAGGCTTGGTTGAGAGTCAAATCCAATCTGCCGCAATCTGCTTACATGTATGCAACTTGCCCAAAGGGGCTTTTGTTCAATGCGTTGCTAAATTTGTTGCTTAAAGTTTTGTGTATTTTGTGTTTTGGATAACTAACTCCTTTTGGGTCTTCGAAGTCAGAGTTATGAAATGGTACAGTATACATACTAAATACATCATTTAATACAGTTTGAATAAAATTACATGATTAAACAACCTTGAAATAGCTTTCTTTAGTATCTGCATTTAATACAGAAAATAATACACAATGCTCTGTTTATGTCAGAACTAAGTTTGCATAAAATGTTTTGACCCATTTATAAATAAGGATGTAATAAGTGGGATTTTTTTCGTGGATTTCTTTAATTTTGGGTGATAGTTGTACACAATATCTGTGTTCGTAGAGCATTCTTAGAAAAATATATACTATGGGAAACCGTCCAGTCATTATCCCTTCTCTGTGTATGCTGAGGGCCTTTCAGAGGAAAAAAAAGTATGTGTCTGCTTTCTCTAAAGGGGGAAGAAAAGTGGCAGGATTGCATCTGCATGTCAGACTTGCTTGTTGCAGGGATTGCATTTGACATCCATCTCCTCTTAGATTTGGAACTGCTCCCAGTGAATACTCAGGTCTGTGCATAATATACTAGCCATTTTCCTTCCTTCGTCTGCAGGAGGAGCCAGTTTCATGAGAAGGTATGGAGTGAATTCTGTCATTCTTCAAGAACAGAAGATTTTGGTAGGGAGGTCGTTGTTTCTGAAGAGCTAATTTGTGTGCAGTCTGTCTTCTTCATTGTAGAAAGGGAGGTAATGTGAGTTCTGATGTGCTCTAATTCTGCCCTCCTCTCCCTCCCAAGATTAAATTGGTGCCAGTTCGTTGGTTTTCAAATACTTTCATTTACTGCATTTTTGAAAAGGTGCGTTGGGGTACATGAACCTTTCAAAATGCCTTTGAATGTAGATCCTGCTGTAGATATATGGGGTACAGGTATCTCAGTAAACTCTGACTTGTATGCAAAGGATGATGTTTACAGTCTACCTTTTTAGATTTTTACCATAAAAGGTGGTCAGTTTAAGAGCTGTGGGCAGAGCCATTTGCACATGCGCAAAAGAGCAGTTTCTCTGAGCTACAGCTACAATTTACAGATCTATCCTTGGTAGATTTGAAAAAATACTGTGTACCATCGACCTGCTTTTAGTAGATAGGAGCCAGGGAATTGTGTTGAGCATTCCTAAAGTGAAAATGTTTACTCTAAAACTTTATATAGAACTGAGAATGAAGGAAAAGGACAGTTCCAGGTTAAGGAAATACACACAATATAAAAATCTAAATATACAAGTTAAGAAAATTGCAATGTTTTGCTTGAATTGTACATATTAGACTTCATTCAGTAATTTCACATAAAATCTGACAGAATTATTTATATTTTTTCTGGACAGTGGGCAGAAGTTACATATTTTAATAAAAATATATAAGTTGAGTGGCATGAAAAAATATCTAGAGCACAGTGTTAACTCATTTTGCACCATTATTTTTTCTTTTCATTTTCCAGTTTTTAATTGTAACTGTTTATTTACTCCATTAAAAATTATTTCCAACAAATGGCAAGTGTTTAAGAGGATTGTTAAGAGACTGATCTATACTATTCTATGCAAAGCAGAAATCCACTGGGGCTCATTGAAGTTCTTTCTAGATGTGTTTTCTGTAGCAGAAACAGTGTTTGAGACAAAGAGTTACAAAATTATACATGTTTTGGATTTTCCATCCTCTCCACTTCCGCCACCACCTCCAGCTGCATTTTCAGCTAAAAAACAGAGAAGGAAAGTAAAATGAGTATTTTCTGTTAATTTTAGCTGCTCTAATTTCTTGTTAAGAAGCTGTTGCTTTTGTGATATATGTATTATGTGTGTTTGACCTTCTGAAAATTGAACATGCTTTCACTACTTGTCTGGGAAAACAGACTAAGAAACAGCAACACATGCTCTATATACATATGTGTGTATAGTGTAGCAGTTGATACCAACATTTCTCAAAGGAGCAAACACACACTGAACCACTCTTACTGGAAAGTTTCAGTAGTTAAATATATATAACTGTCCCACACATACAAAACTGAGGTATGCAAGCCATGCAAAAGACATAAACTTTTAAATCAATATAATGTGAATCTATTTTTGAAGCAGATGATACAAAAACTTTAATTTGACCTAATTGTATAAGCCTTTATCCAACCCTGCATGAATCCCTTTGTAATTTACCAGTTAAGAGACAGAGAGAGAAACTTCTTATGTTTGTTATCTACAACTATTGATTCTGTTACTGTCTCTCTCAAATGATTCCACAGATGTTCATTGGTCATAGTTAAGATTCTTTCCATGTAATAAATTGTGTTTCCAGCTTCATTTAAGGTAAGATACCAATATTAGAGTTAAAACTTACATTTGAAAGCTGTGGATCACCATGTTACTAGGTCATTTTCGACCCTTTCCACCTGCATTGAAACATGTCACATAATCAGTGTCCTACCCTCTGTAATTTGTGGATATAATCAATACTATGTTGCTAACTATGTATTTTACTTTCTTAGTTTAGTACTGTATTCTGTTTTAGTTTCTCTTCTGAACTTTCCACTGTAGTGGTTCAGCAAACATGTTTATTTTGTTTTCTGACTACTGACTGGGTAAGAATAGCCAGGTCAGTGTGATCTAGAGAAACCACTGTGGTTCAGCATGTATCAAATTATTGTTTGTATGAACTGACTTAACAAACCCATGTATTTACACAGCCTTGATTTGACAGCGTCAGATCTGTTCTTCACAAATGTGCATGGCCTCATTCCAATGCACATCTCAAAAGATGCTACATAATTCACTTACATTTTATGATACCAGTTATGATATGCAAAGGTCAGATCCTTAGCTCCTGCAAATCAGTCTGTCCATGCTTGTCTGTGAAAGGTTCCTTTCAGGAAAATACTTCTTTCCTTAAGTCAGTGACTACGCGATTCCAAAATACCGATGAAGTAAGATGGTCCAAACTTCAAGTGGGAGTAGAAATATCTGAGTCTCCATTGATATATAATTTAATTTTTATTTAAGAATCTTAAGCTTAAGGGCATAGGATCAGACTTTACTAACTATACTTTTTGCCTAGAAAGCAAAGGTATAAGGAAGTTTGTGTTTAGGTCCTGCATTGGTTTTGTTTTGTTTTGCTGGTATTTCTGTGAAGTTCAGATGCTTACATTCCAGTGTAAAAGGAAAGATTACTTTGTTCATATTCACAACCAGCTAGTATTTGGCAATCAATTAATTTTAAGTAAACAAGATGATACGATTAATTACAGAAAAGTCTCTTTAAAAATTAATTTGGAAGACAATGGGGTGGGCATAATTTCTGTGAATGCATGTGTAAGTGGTATCACTGTGAGTAGGCCAAAATATTCCTTGTAATTTTATTACAATAATGGTATTTGACACATTTTATTAAATTTGTCTTTTAAAAGTCTGCATTGATTAAATCATGTAACTTCCAGTACTTCTTTAACAACTTAATTTAAAAAAAAAAAAAAAATTTAGCCTAGTATCATTTATTTTAGGAGCCACTAACTCTCTAGTTCCACTTCACACTCTGACAGTAACTTGATAGGTGGCCTTGAGTAGCCTCTTTTTTGTGTGAAATTAAAGAATACTCACCAGACACTGATTAACAGATAAATTATTCAGTACTGTTTTATGTTCTAAAGATGTGAAACACACACTTAAAGTAAACTATCTTTTCTTCAAACTAGCTGACAGTAAATAATTTTGTAGTAATCATATGTGTTTGGGGGTTTTTTTGATCTTTAAAGCTTTTCAGTCATCTCACCTGATTGGCAGAGCTGTTGACCTGCTGTTCCACATGTAATACAGAATAAAAATAACTGACCCATTTCACTCCTACACTTGAGTGATAGGTTCTCAGTTTCTGTAAAATCAGATTCCCTTCTAGGTTATCATATGCAGAGCCATACTTTCAATTTTAGAACTTGGGCTGTCTTAGGAAGATTAGTGTTAAATTTGTAATATGAGAGAGTGTATATCAGCCAAGAAACTGATGGTAGGGAACTAGAGCCAAAAGCTTTATCTTAAACTTGGAAGAGAAATGGGGATTTGCACTGCTTTTTTTGTGTTCCAAATGCACATTATCCATTCCCGTCTCTTTTCCTTATGCTTTTCGTCTTCAGCTTAAACAAGGCACCTGAATACATTTGGGGCTGATGCTACACAGAATTTCGATACATCTGTGGTATTTCAGGTGATTGCAGTGTTCAACGATAAGTAAGTGTTTAATTACATTCACTTTTAAGTCTTAAGACAAAAGAAATTGTACATTCCCTTCACTTTTGCGACGGTCATATTTTCTGTAATTCTGCAGTTTAGAAAATGAGGTCATTGTACTGGATTTGTGTAATCTTTGAAGGTTATACCTCTTACAAGTAAAGATAAAGCTATTTTGGCTAATTCAGAACTTGCATACCATTAGTAAGTTTAATAAAATATTGCACAAGTGCACTGCATGTGTGAATTTGAGAGAAGAGCGAGTATGTTGACTGCCTTACAAATATATATAAATGAAGACCTTAGAGGTTACTTAACCTTTTTTGGCAGCTGCTTCTTCTTCCTTTTTCTTTTGTTCCTCAATAACTTTCATCTTCTCTTCATATTCATCAGCTCTTGTTTTCCATTCAACCCTGTTGTTTTGGAGACCATCAAACATAGGTGTAATTTCCTTGTGAAACCTCGAGAATTCCTATACAAACAGTTGAAATTAGTAAGTTAGAAGTTTGTAGACACTGGTGATTTGTAGTCTGAATTTGTGGAAATACTGCTGCTTTGCAGACAAAACATTATCTTTCATTTTACTATTAAATCTAATTCAGTATGTATGCTAGATTAATTTTATTTGATTTCAGGGGTTTTTTTCCCCCCGAAGCACTTGTTCCATCCCTGGTAGGGGGTTTTCTGTAGAAGAGAAAAAAATTTAAAAGAAGTAGTGGGAGTACCTGCTGGTATACGTATGAAAGCATGTTCTTGGCCATGCAGTGGTGGCATATTACTGGAAATACTGTGTTTGGATAATAATGCCTGATTGTGCATAGTCAGTTAGAAAAGGTCTACATTATATACTGCACATTTTAGTATCTTCCCTAATGGCACATTTGATAGTTTGATTCATATAATACAATTATAACTATGACACATGCTATTTATCATATGATTCAGGATATCAGGATATAATAAAAAAATCTAGTATCCTGTAGTATATTCCAAGGAGGTTAGGATGTATCTGAAGTTGTTAAAATATTACATGTCACTTATCTACATAATATTAAAGCTAGACAGGGATTAATAATGTTGGCATTTCAGTGCCTTACAGAAGATATAGAATATCTATCCAGAATATTGCAAGTTTCCTATTCCCTTTGCTATGCCATTAACTGCTTTGTGTAACCATCCACATGTTGCATACTTACATTAAATGGGACTGTGAAGAATCAGACTGGGCTTTCTAACTCAGTCTTTCAAGCTAGTAACAAAACCTCAGTGCCCTCAATTTTAACTGTGATCTTCACTTTTAATGAATTTTCTTCACATCTCTTGAATTTGCTTTGTGGGAACAAGATTAAAAAATTGTGGCGGTTGTGAGAGTTGTTTACCCTGTGACCAAAAGTCCTGCTGCTGTCTAGAAATTTTTAACTGCAACAGTTTGTCACTAATTGTGCCATCAGAACTACTGCAGTGCGAAAACAAAAAAAATTATTCTTACCTTGTACACAAACGTACACACAAAATCTATGAAACCAACTTGGAGCTTAGGTAGTTCATCTCCTTTGTTTCTGTCCATCATAGGCTAGAACAGAATAGCAGTAATTTAGATTATGTAGATACCATGCTTTTTGGTATCATGATCTAGTAAGCATCACGAACCATTATCTAGTCAATATTTTAATAATGGTTAATATTGCTTAACACCGTGAAATTATTTGGTACTTACAATTGGTTGTTGCTGTAGCACAGTTCGTTCCAGGTCACCTTGCTCCCAGAATTCATTTGCAACCATGAGGGCAACCTGAATAATCACAATTCAGTGGAAGTGTCAGCAGAAAGAAGTAAATTTGAATAAGTAAAAGAACAAGGCTTTTCAGAAAATGTGAAAATGTTAATTGACCAAGAACTGGCATATTGCTGTTTACTACTTAACTAGTATTATCAAATTCCCTTCCACAGAGAGAGGATTTATTTCTTGCTAGCTGCGTTATCTCTGAGTAGTTTTAAAAGTTCTCCAGAAATGGGGAGTTTTGGTCAAACATAATGGAATGCTGCTCTTTAATCCCTGTAGAGATAGTCAAGCGCTTCTTTCAAAAATTACAGGCACTCTCCGGTGCACTTAAGGCTTTTTCCAGCAAATTATCTCTACCAATATTCTGGTGCATGCTGAGTAAATGATAGATTATTGTCAACAGGAACAAGACAATACTAGCAACATAACGGAATCTTCTAATACCTGTAATGTGTATTACTTAGAAGGCTCCACAAGCATCTTGCAGTTCTATCTTGATTATGCATTGTTAAAACCTATTCCTGTAAGGCTACGTGATGAGCTTCAGCGTGGTGGTCAATAAGTACTGAAGTACTTGAAGTACTTATGTACAAAGCAGTGTTGCACTGTATTACAGAATTCATTTTTAGTGTGTTTAAGCTACTTTGAAATGTCATCAAGATCTACAGAGTAGAAACGATTAATTAAAATCATACTGTTGTTAAATCTGTACCTGAAAAATAGCAAAAGTTGGGTAGCACAAAAATAACTGAGTGATATTTAAGGGTATCTAGAACAACTGACAGAATCAGGGAAGCCATTTTTAGCAGGACAGGTAGAGAAGGGTGAAACAACTTCAGGTAGAGTGGCTGGGGAGACGCATCATGAAATCCTTACGCATAGTGACAGAAAAATAGAGGTTGTTTTCTGGAAACACATTT
This sequence comes from Chionis minor, assembly GCA_013398295.1. Classification (NCBI taxonomy): domain Eukaryota; kingdom Metazoa; phylum Chordata; class Aves; order Charadriiformes; family Chionidae; genus Chionis; species Chionis minor. The sequence continues at coordinate 380,895 of VZSF01007795.1, read as the reverse complement.
GGGTGCAGATACTTAAATATCTATAAAATGATAGTAAGTAATTTTTTAAAATGATCTTATACCAAATGGGCAGTAGAACACATAGCAAATGCAGTATTGTCTGTTTAAAAAGTACCTACCTTACTTTGCACCTCCCAAGGCTTGGTTATAGCAGACAGGTCACATCCAGTCATCATCATAGCCCTTTGAAAACACAAAACAAGAGTATAGTTGGGATGATGATAAGAAAAAAAAAAAATCTAGCTCCTTTAAGGAATTTAGATACCTAAGATGCAGATGGATGCACATTTTGAGAAGAATACAGACATCTATTTCTAATTTTAAATCATGGTTATGCTAATCATTGGACAATAACACCGTCTTAATTTACATATTTAGTGTCCAAATTGTTTTAAAATCTAGTCTTAGATAACTGATTGAATAGAGAGTAAAATAGTAACCACCTACATTATGACTTCTTTTTTGGTTGGGTCAATAGATATATATTTAATTGCCTCTTCTTCTGATTCCATTTTTTCAATTGCATCCACAATCTTTTGAAACATAGTTCTTTTCCTGTTAAAACATACCAATAAACCATATATAGTTCCTGCATTAAAAATTAAATAGAAAACCATATTTCTGATATTTATGTTTTTCCAAAGTAGTAGCCTAGTCATAGTAGTATTAAAGTGACACCTTCTTACTGTTTAACTCAAACTTTTCAGGTAACCTAGGACATACAGATTTTGCTATATACCACTGTCATGTAAAGTATTATCTCAGAATTCCTGACAAGAAATAAATAATTAATTTCCTAACTCTTCGTATTAAACTGTTTGGGGTGACATTCTTTTTTTTTTTTTTTTTTAGTGTTATGTTTGTTACTTCCTGTAACATAATGAATTGGGGAAAGTGAAGTAAATACTAATAAATGTTCTTCCATTTCCTTTCCTCAAAAATCCAAAGAAGGACTGAGACCTGACTGAGAACTTTGGGAAAAAAAAACCCAAACCTATGTCTTGCTATTGCTTAATAGATCTTTTAATTCGCATTTAGATGAATGAAATAATGGAATTACTGTTCACTAACATTTAATAACCACTGTTGAACAACTTACTGAATTTTTTTTCCTGTCTCCTGGCTTTAAATTGTCCCAGACATAAGACATCTGGACCAAAACAAAAGGCTCCATATATGTTTGAGGAAAATACTCATTATAATAGCACATTAAGTCAGTAACTTGGGAATAGGACGGATGATTTGATATTTGGAGTCTTTGGCATGTTTAGTACTGGGATCAGTTGATGCCTGCAGTTTTGTTTTTAAACCAGCACCTTAATTTCCATGTCATAAGCATACACTACTGTTAAGTATGGGTTACTGCATGTGGTATTTTGAATATCACACATACAAACAACCTTCTGATTAGGCTACAGAATCCACACTTCTGAAACAGAGTGTTTGCTGTAACAAAAAGCGTACTTGAATGACCTACTAAATGTATGCTAAGTATTATATACGTTTATGTGTTCTCTAGTTTGAAATCTTATAATGAATCTAAGAATTTCTTTTTAACAAGAATTAGACTTAATAACAATTTTAAATATAGCTCTGTACTCTGCATATAAACAACAAAAAACTACAGTTATAATTGTATAGGACTGACATTTTTTTTCAGTAGGAAGTTATACAGAGTTTAGTACTTACTTGAAATACAAAGCCAAGTCAGTTGCTATTATTGCAACTTCAAATAAGTGTAGAACAGTTTCAAACTGGCGCTTATTTAGGTTCTGGAAGATGTTTAAACTCTGCAAGATGGAAAGTTTATGGATTCAATTCCTTTTATAACACCATGTCTTTGGCTTGTACTATACAGGTTGTCTCAGTATAACAAAACTGGTCAACTACAGTCCCTAGATTAAAATAATGCCACAAGTGAAAAAATTTTAAATTGGTAAAGATAGCCCTTATTTATGGCTAATAAATGGCTAATTAATTGTGTGAATGGTAGGGGGATCTCAGATGCTGCCCCCAGAGGCTGCACAAATTACTAAATCCACAGTGACTCAAAATGGTTGCAAGTCCTGCTGTTGCCATATATAAATTAAAACCAAAGAAAGCCACCTGTATTCCACATAATTAGTAAAGAAATGGCAGTTCTTCGTAATTTCTTTACAGTTCACATTCCATAAAACTAATTTTCCTTGACTTTTTACAACTTCACGGTAGACACCTTTTCCTCCTGCTCACTGCCCAAAATGCTGTTAGGGACCTGCTATGGTAAGTGCGATGGCCTTTTCCTCAGGCAAAGGGAATGACGGCATCACGCTCTGTGTTTGTCTAAGTGTCCCGGTTTTCCTTCCGGCTTTAACTGAGGGGACAATACCTGGGAGAGCACAGGGTGCAGCCATGCCGCTGTGGAGAGCCTCCAGAGATCCTGACAACTGCTCCAGCAAAAACCAAGTCTTAGGCCTGGCATCTCACATTTGAAAAAGTACATCGCCGTCAATAAAGGTAAAGGTGGTTTCTGGTTTTGTTTTTTGGTTTGGGTTTGGGGGTGTGTGTGTGTGTGTGTGTGTTTGTGAGTTTTTTAAATGATAAATCTTCTGGGGTTTTTATGATCATTGTGCTATTGGTTAGTGTAAGAATTTATTCTGTGACTTCATGAGGTCAGGAAATAGCACCACCACAGGGATTAGAAAATGAAAAATGAGGGTGCTTGCCGTGCTGCTGTGAACAAGTGGGATGGAGAGGGCATGTGTGTTCAAGCCTTGCCTGTTAAATCTCTTATCTCCCTGCAAAACATGAAGTAAAGAGTTGTAAACAGTCTCATTCCTTGTAGCCAGGACAGAGCCAGGCTCCGCTGAGCAAAGGATGGCCAATCCCCGCCACCAGAGCTGTGCTCCATGGCAGAGGGCCCTGGTGGGCTGCGCTGCCGCCATTTTGTTGAGCCTGAGGCCATGGCGGTGGGGAGCCTCACCTCCGCAGCTGCTGGGGAAGGGCAGCTGAGGGCATCTGCCCAATTCAGGGAAGATCAGCAATGGGAGACACAGCAGAGCCTCCTGGCACTGCCTCTGTTTTAGCAAGGCACGGTGTGGGGGGCATCTGGGCTGGGGGCAAGGGGGCCCTCCATAAACAGCTCCATCCCTTTGCTCCTCAGCTGCCAGAGGCAGCAGCTGAACTCGGACCTCCTGAACCAGGGGCAGCAGTTTGGTTACAACATTTTGTATGTATGTATTGTATTTTCTGCTTTTGTTTCAACATCAGCTGTTTTGTGAAAGCGGAAAAACACAGAGGAGTGTGAGTGAGGCCCTCAAAAGAAAAAGCTTTTCTATCTTGAGTGAGTCTATTTCTGGCAGAATTACTGATGTTTCTCTAAAAGTGGACAACAGGTTTGACTTAGACTTCTGGATTTTAGCATAATTTCTGAATCTGGACTTAGAGGAATGAAGGAAACATTGTGAAACTTGGAACATCATAACTTAATTGGACCTTTTGTGTTGATCAGTGTGAGGAGAAGATTCATGCAGACATACCTCATCTTGCAGTAGGGTTTTACTGTACTCTAGGTGATGCCTTTCTAAAATGGAAGAGCCATGAAGTTTTGCCAGTGGAGCAGCTGACCTGTTGAAAAAGAAGCAATTCTTTATAATATTTTGGAGGTAATATTTTTGATTCAGGATTCCAATTTTTTGGATTAAAATGCTTCTGATTTGCACCTTCAATTGTTTAATCTATATATCTTAACCATCAGTATGATGCAGAGCAAAAAAAACCAAACTTACTTGCCTTCACTCTTGTGTTTGAGTAATGAGGGAAATTGGAGAGCATTGGGTGTTCAGTGCACGCTAAAGTCAAAGGCTTGGTTAGATGCCTCAAAACTCAAAACCTCTTGTTTTTTAAAACATTTCTCTATTTTGTCTTGCATGTTCAGTTTTGCTGTTTGTTTAATCTACGCGCCTTTTGTGTACCTTAAATAGCTTTTTATGCATCGTTTAGTATTTATTGTGTGGCATGGCTTTTGAACTCTTGTCTGTCTGTAATGACTGTGAGCTGTGTACCCTGTTATTCTAACTTACTGTAAGTAAGTTAAATCTAAAGTAACACTATAATGGAGTTTAATTCCCCTAATGCCCTTGGGCTACTCCCCACCCCCCAAATCACCATTGTATGGACTGCACAAGTCCTGACAACTCAGCTGTGTTCAGTCTTATCACAGAGCTCAAAGCATTCCCCTGACACTGAGCTAAGCTTCAAGCAGAGCAAATTCTGTGTCAGACTATGGTAGTGGGAGGAAGGGACAAGTGTCCTATTTACCTAGGCTCCAGGTGGTTCTGCATGTTTGGAAGTGTATTTACCTCCTTTCTTCCCTTGGCTCTCTCCATTCCTCAGATAACCCAAGGTGGATTCCTACATGCTACCTATATTTTCTGACTTGTGATTAGGACTGTCGTGGGAAAGCCTGATAACTTTTATAAATGGCTTTACTGTGTATGACCTCACATAGGGAGCTTTCAGCTAGGGAAGACCACGGTAGGAAGATTTAAAACCTCCCTAAACTTATTTGGATGAGAGTCAGTCTGCTGAATAAGAATCGGTGTCTGTCATTCTCTCTCTCCTGCGTCACCTGGAGAATCCCTGAGAATAATCAGAAAATCCTTTCGTGTCACTGCTCCAGCATGCAGGCTGAAACGCCTCTCCTGGGAGAAGTGTATCCAGGGTCAGAGGAGGAGAATGAATCATTCTGGAGATACAGTTGGTGGGAAACTTTACTCAGAAGATTATGATTGTAGCCTTCTTGTACACATGACATTCTGAGAAACCTGTGTTCTCCAGCTAGTACATAGAAACGAGCCCTAACATAAAACATAAAAAGACTGAGTGGTAGATTGCTCAGTCTTCAGGAGAAGAGTGGATCTCACCATGATATGTAACATTGTAATAGAAATGTAAGTTTAAAACAAAATGAATTAATATTGTTTTATAACAAACATCTGCTAATTAATACTGTTTCATAACAAACAAGGGAAAAATCACAGAGAAATCCTTAGAATAATTCTCAGAACAAAGACGAGCGTGAATTGCAAAGTTTACCTCATAATGTGTATGACTCAGTGGCAGAACACAAACTCTTTAGCTCAGAATCCTGTATAACTTTAGAAGATTACACCTCAGCAAAGGACACATCAATCAGTAAACCTGAGGGGGGGTGTATGTGTGGAACAACTGAGCTAGTCACGTTGTATGGTAGAAAATGGAGAAAAAGAATGCATCTTAAATCCTTAAATCCTGTCTCCCTCTAAACTGGCCCTTGTCTATGTCACATCCCCAGTCACTCTCCAGAAAAGTGCTTATACCCTGTCTTGAGAAAAAGTAATCCAGTTAGGGATTTTAATTTAATTTTCTAATTTCTTTGTGACCTCATGTGCATGAGACTCTGCTACAATCCAAGCATTGCAAGAGCTTAGTCTCTCTTAAAAATGGATTGCAGCTCTGAGAGTCCTTCTATGATTCTGCTTTTGCATTTTGTCTGTGTTTCAGCTGTCATGGTAAATGCTCTGAGGCAGAAATCTCCTGTAGGATAAATGTTCATTCATGCCATATGAATACAGAATATATACATTATATTTTTGCAATATTTGACATATTTTTTAGTTTGCCACTAAAAATACTAAATATTCATATATTTGAGCATTTGTACTTACTTCATCTGATACAGGTTATTGGTCCCTCTGTGATCAATGTCATGGCAGAAAGCAGCAGCAACCATGGCAAAGGCCTCTAGATCAGTATAGTATTTCTTTATTTTGCCTGTCTGTAAAAGAAAACAGGCGATTCTGAGTGTGTACCTCCATGAATTTTCCAGTTGGAATTGAAAGGAAAACTAAATAATGAATGTAAGGTTAATATAAGCAACATTACCATCAGCAGAGTAAACATTGTTTGTCCCACATTGAATCCATGTCGCCAGTTGTGGTAAGTGATATCTCGATAACCCTTCCTGACTGTGTACATCCATCTTGTAAGGACCTAATACAAACAAAAGTTTGTATTGATTAAGACCGTGCTGTTAATTGAAACACAATGATAGAATTCCTATAAAATTACTGGGATACACTATGAAATTACTCTAATGTGCAAGTTCCATGAAAATTGAATTAAATTTCATTGAATTAAATACAGAAACAGCAAATTGTTCTTATGTAAATGCATGTTGATATAATTCCTTCCATAGCTCACGCAATTTCAGGATTAGTTTTAAGCTCCCTGACAAATACGCAAATGTTTAATTAAGAATGGAAGGTTGTTACCCATACTAGTCATATTTTAGTATTGCCTACTTCTATATTAAAGTACCTACAGTGAGCTATTTTTCTTCTATCTTAAAATAAATATAAATAAGACAAAATAAATCAGACCTCAGCTGGGACTTTGAACTTTTCAACAACATTTATCTCAAAGAACAGTCGTATTCCACAAGTTATCAGGCCATGCTCTGTAACGGGAAAGTCACTGAAGCGGAATTCATACAGTTCTAAATCTTTTGGGTCAGGTAATTCTTCTTTCTGTTAGAAAAAGTCAAAAACACAAGGGTTTTTCTGTCACGAACAAAATTGGGAGAACATTTTTCTTGTCTTTTCTGGCTTCAGTAGAAACATTGCCTAGGGACAATGCTGCCTAAGGAGAATGCCTGCTAAGGACATTGCCTAAGGATATTGCCTACTATATCTTCAAAAGCCTCAGGTTTCAGTACAAACTAATTTGTATCAAATTATGAAACATGATCGAGACACTGCTGGGCTGTCTTTCTTCTCAAGGATGATAGGTAAAAGGCTTGGCCAGACTGTTTCTTCCTACTCTGAATTCCAACACACTCTGTTGTGACCATCTCAACATTGCCTTAGTTGAGAAAAATAAGGTCTTGGAATTTTTCCTTCCTGGTATAAAATCCTGTGATTCTCCCACTTCTAGCCTGGTGTCAACGCTGCAGTTCATCTTTTTCACAACCAAGATTATTCTTGTTAAGTGTTACTCTTCCCTTCTGGATCTTATGTGTTGTGATGAATATAGTGACCAAAACTAACCTGTCTGGAACAAAACATTTTGTACTTTTCCATTAGAATAAAGTATAACAACAACAACTTTTTCTTTTTTTTTTTTTTTTAATAACAAGCAGCTTGCTTGTATGTCTACTTACCCATGCCCTTGTCTTCTCTTGGAGAGACTACAGGCAAGCAAAGATTCCTGGACATTTTTTAACCTCCAGAGTGCTGGTGGTTTGTTTCTGCTCCACGACAACTCTCTAAATTACTCTGTCCTACACTGTGTCCTGTGACAGTCTCTCTTTGTCTGTGACAGCCTATATACACTTAATAGACAAACCTATAGGGTTGATTTGGTACGTGGAAAGTGGACTAGAAAAACCTACAAGATCAGCTCTAAAAATTCAAAAGTCTTATTTGTGTTCTTGTTTGTCTGCTTGCAGTAGATTCTTGACTTTTTGGCTCTTGAATGATCTTAGTATATGCATGAAATAAAAATTGTTACAATGCTTAAATATACGAAGCACATAGTATACATGGTTATTATTGCTTACTTCAAATCCCTTAGAGTCATTTACTTTCTAGCGCTGTAGTTAGTGGTAATTCTGTCCTAGTAATTGCCTTTCTGTAGTTAGTTTACAACAGTCTGTTCTGAACAGTCCTCACCACTGATGAAAAAGAGGGATCATTCCAGAAGTACTGGACTGTGTAAGTCCATATTCTTTTCCCCATGTACTAAATTTCTTTAGAAGCTGTCTGGATGCCATTCAGGGATTTTTCTCTCTCTGAAGGGCAGATACAGGCCAGCTCCTTCTTGTACTGAGGAACCTCCATAAAACATATACTAAATTCTTACATGCAGAGGATATGAAAGTTAAGAAGCCTGTATTAAATGTAAATTGCCTATTTTGTATATATTATATAGATCTGCATTGAATAGCCTAACTGGTAATAGCAATATTAGTGAGCTGTTCTGGAACACTTTTCATCTGTGTATCCCAAAGCCTAGGGAGAGCTTTATTATATTTTAAAGGATGTGCCTTAATCCAGACAATAATTAATTCAGGAAAGTCGGATGCAACCCAAAAAATAGATTATGTGATCACGACTCCCTTCCACCATAGAAGTCTCTAAATGATCTCCATTTTATGGATGAGGAAAAAAGATGACTGAATGTATGCATGTATTTCAACAAATAAGGCTGAATATCCACACAAAGATATTTCCTTCTCCCTAGGATTTTCCTTTATATCTACTCTGATCTGAGGTCAAGGACAAGGAGATCTGGAGCAGTGGTGTTTTAAGACCCATTACTTTGTGAATCATTAGATCTAGAAACACCTGCTTTATCCCATTAGCTATCTGGGATTCCTGGTCTTAAAATAGGATAAAGCATTTGCGTGTAGCCTTGGCAGTCCAGAAGATATTAGACCTTTGAATTTGTGACTCCACAATGTTGTGAGAACTCATTTTCATTGTTTTTTGGAGATTTAAAAATTCATACTAGTATTATGTTTTTACATTTGGAGCCTGTACTGTAATAATCACTTATTGCCCCACTAGTGGAAAAATTTTATGACATTTATCTATTATTTTTTGCAATTCTTCATGCAGCTAAATTTGATTTACTGTAAAAAGTATGTGAAGCTACACATGGCCTGTTGGTGTTTTTGGCTTCACGACTTGTAAGACGTGGGAGCCAGTAAAACCTTAGCACCATTGCATTGTGGCATGCACATGTACATAAATAAAAATAGTTTAATGAGATCTTTTCCTTATGTCTATGTCTACATTAGCAAATGCGGTGTAATAGGAGGAAACACGTGAAGTGGTGGGTACTGGAAGTCAACAGATTTGTGTCTATTTGACCTCTTTTTTTCAACCTTGCTCTGTTTTGACCCATTAACAGTGGGAGTTCATTCAGTGTTTTCCTGGAGCACGTCTCTGAGTTTTATTTCAGATAAAGTAAGCCAGTGCATTTCTTGCTCCACAAGAAAAACAGAGGTGTACTAAGTGGGCACAGTTTTCCTCCAAAAAGGCACTCCCTTCCCTAGATTGAAATACTAAGGCAGCCAGAGTATCTTTTCCAGTACAGACTGGAAAAGAAAGTGACTCATTTTTGTTTAGTAGTAGCAGAGTTTTAACTGATTAGGTCAAATTTATTTCATCACTGTGAAGCCACTGATTACTCTCTTTGGACTTCTCTGCCTAAGGAAATGCAGGAAAATTAATCTGAAACTAGGTTAGTTCCACTGGACACTCCTACATGTGTTCTCTTACTCTGAATGAAAGTGACCTTACATCAATGTCCTTTCTTTTATTTTCAAATATAAATACATTCAGTTATAGGTGTAGCACTGTTCCCATGGATATTTAAAGAAGTTAAAAACTTTAAATGTTAATTCATATAAATGTTTCTATATAACTCTGACTATCCAAGTCTGTTGACACATATTTGAGACTGAATATTTCCCTGTAGGTAACAGCAGGGTCTGCACATAGAAGAACCAAAGAGGTTGAAGAGGTATTATTAAATCAACTCCATCTAGCTTGTGGAACTGCTAGCTAAAATCAATTGCGTTAATCAGGATTTGACTATACACAACTTCTTCTATACTGAGAACACGTTACTATCTGATATAAACAAGCTACCAGAATTTTCAGTTTAACGACTTACCAAAATCCTGATAAGATCCTTTTGATCACATTCTTCTATGCTATTTACATTTAATTTCTCCTTGTATTTCTGAAAATGAAAATGAGTAAGAAATTTAGGTTTTGTCTAGCGAATTTCCTACTTTAATTTTGTGACTCCGGACAGAAACTCACCAGTATAGATTCAACTTCAGAAGGGGTGGCCTTTGTCTGGTACATAAGCATTTCCTGAGCAATGTCTTTCCTGTTTTCGAGCTTGTTCATTTTGTCATAAGTGTCAGTATTTAAAACAGACCACCCCAGGAACTGTGTGAGAGTCTGCAACAAAGCCAAGCAAAGGGAAGATGACACCATAACAATAGAATTGAACTGACAATTTGAACTTCCTTTTCTTAAACTCCAGTTTCTGGTAGTGCCCTTTGAAAAGCAATGTGTAACTCTACTTGTTAGAGGCCTTTACCTTCCATCAACAGGTTCTGTTAGCACCTCGCAGCTTATAATGACGTTGTTTGTCTCAACCTCGTAGTTAAGGGCCCTATTCCCATTTTGTGTACAGGACTTTGAAGCTTATGAAGCTTAAGTTAGCTGAGTGCACTCAGATACACTGTAGCATCTTATCTTGCCCAAGTGCATGTGGTCATGAATGCTCTGGGAACTCCCATGATCACAGGAATGATATCCATTGGCAAGCAGCATGCCTTACCTGCTTGCCCACTGCTAATTAGGAGATGCTGACCATCACTAAAAAGTCAAATGATTAAAAGTAAAAATTGTGTCTGACTTCTATTTCATTATTGGAATGTAAATGATCTCATAAATTTTCAGGTTTATGAAGGGAAATTAAAGTTCTGATTCTTAAGAAACGATATAGTGAAGAGGATAAACATTTGGTTAGATGTTGATAGAGCCTATTTGAAAATTTTTAGATATTTTAAAATGACTTTTTACAAGAATATCTTTATTAACATATTAATATGTTAATAAAAGCCTCTAATCCTATTAAGCTTACTTCAATGATCTGTTCATCATACTCGTCAAAAGGTTTTCCATCTTTCCTATTATAAAATGTTGCAACTCCCACAATTTCTTCTTTTTTATTGACAATAGGCAATGACAGGACATTTTTGATGACCCATCCGGTCTCATCCACTGGTCCTTTCTGCAGGAAAGCCAAAGAACAGGAAATGTGTATTTCTTTGAAAGTAGTAATACAGCTATTGATATAGGTGATGGAACATTAAGACCTGTGTATCACAAAGGAAAAATTATTTGTGTAATCAACAGTATAATAATTGGTGGAAAGCATTAGCATATTTTCCTACAGTGTCTATAATTATTAACATCACTGGAATTACCTGAAATGTGAAATATTCATCTGCTGGTGCATTCATCATGTTACAAATCTGCAGCACAAAGAAAAGGAAACATTGTTTAAGTGGAATATAATGTGCACCAAGACTGGGCCTGATATTTTAAAAAGGCATATTTATTTTCTAAGCTAGTAACAGTGACCACCTGAGCTATCTACAGAAATTAAAACTGTTCCTGTTAAATTAGATGTGGTTATTCTAACAGACGTCATTGTGGAGTGCTTGTAGCAAAGTCCCTCATGTATCATGTCTCACAGTGCATAAGCATAACAGTTAAGGAAATCACTTCCAATTTAAAAGGACATGGGGGTTTATAGAAAAAAATAACTGAGTCCTTAGTGCTATTAAAAATGTCATAGGATTACTGATAACTGTCATACATCGCAAATTTGAATTATGTATATTGTCTATGCAAGAAGAGATAAGAAAAAAAGAAAATTGTAAAACTGTGTATATGATGATTTTCTTACTTCAACATTTTGTTGTGAGACTTAGCACACCTGTAAAGTGACATCAGATGCACATATTATTCCTTTGATGTCACCAGAATCAGAGGAAAATTTTCCTGATGTTTTGGCTGTTTGTGCTGAGGGCTTGTCTCCATCCAGACTACTCATTCACATGATTTCCCTGGGAACCAAGGACACTGGAAGCAGCATGGTATTTTTGTAGAGGTTTTTGGTCATAGGGGGAGTTTGGAGGGGTTCTTTTGTTCAATGAGAAAAACTGCATGAACTAAAACTTTTTGGTTTTACTTTTGCTATGAACTTACAAATCCGTTTTCAGCAACATATGTCGGCAACCCACTGGCAAGACACCAGTGATCTGCTGGAGGTGTCCTTTAGAGAGAGAATGAAATTAAATGATTTATACAATACAGACATGTTTTTATTCTATCCCAGCAATACATCTAATTACCACACATTCGCAGGCTGCCAGCGAATACTCACGGAATGACTTTGATTTCTTCTTTTCCATGTAAAATATAGTCAATAATCTTATAAAAGTTGATTTCCTAAATAAAAAGAGAAAAATGTGTGGGTGACCTGTACAACCTCAATGTCAAAATTAAGATTCATAAAAAGAAAAAATATTATCCTCACTCGTCCATCAGGTGTCTTGGGGCCTTTGTAAGGTTCTGCCTCCCCCAGCCGGATTGGCCACTCATCATAGAACTCCTGAGAAAAGGATATACAGGGTTTACCAAAAGGAAAAAAAAAGTCAATTCATAGATAACATGACATCTGTGGATAGCAATTTTTTCCTTCTCCGTAGCTGTATTACGATCATACTTCAGACGATATTAAGAAACATTGTTAAATATACTCCAGTAAATTGCAGGCTAATCTGAAGCTTATCTCTGGAGCACTTCTCTCTTCTACCCTTTCTCACATGGAATTATTAATATGAAAAATTATTTCAGAATTAGCCTTTATGTTTATAGTGGTTGTATCCTTTGCCGTGCTTATATTTGGCGTGTAATTTTTGTAACATGGTTAGAGTGTATATAAATTATCCCAAAGGGTTAGAAAGCATGGTAACTTTGTGTCTTGGAGAGACATACACCGGAAATACACAGAACAAATGAATTGGAAGGATAGATTTTATAACCTGAAGTTAGGAGGAGCACTGATCTAGGAAGCAGGCAAAATGATTGTTACCTTCTCTTTAGTCATGTCCAGCAGACCAACAGAGTATCTTTCACAGTTCAAATATATTCGAATAGTATACAGTGCTTTGTGAAACTGCCGTTCTATGTCTGTTAGCTCTTCAAATACTTTGTTGGCTGACCACAAAAGCATCTATTTACAACAAAAGAGGGTAAATGCTCACAACAGTAAGAAAACACAAATATATGAATTCTAGCCATTCCAGAATAAAATGATAAGGTGCATTACTGTTATCAAATAAAAAAGATAAATAGATGCTATCCTTACTTAAATAAGCTTGCAAGAATATAAAATAGTTGGAATAATAATGGTTTCACACAAAACCAAAATAATATCATTAACAAAATCTTCTATACCTGACTTCTTCGGGATTCAATATTGTAGAGATATGTCGTATGGTGATTTTTTAGGACCAAAGATATAAAATTGAGGTATTTTTTAAAGACCTAAAAATGACAAAGAGTAAAAATAAGACAAAAATATCAAATCAAGAGGTATAGTCACTCAAACTACTTGTTTAACTAACAACTCCACTGTTGGGTGACATTTGAGGTTATTACCTCTTCATCCTCTTTTGAGAACTCCGTGGCATTTAATTTGTTGAGTGCCATTACAACAGCAAGCACCTCTTTACCCTGCATAATTGGGGTTGCCAACATATTGACTGTTGTATAACCAGTTTTTTTGTCCAGAAAGTCTGAAAAATGGTTATTCTGAAAGAAAAAGAAAAAAACACAAATGAAATGCATAACAATTAGTTCCCATGCCAAGAGCAAATGATCATATAATTTGCTAATTTATGTTTGCAATACTATGAGCACAGTTTCACAGTGTAGTAGGTTTATACTTGCAAAAAAACCTCCACTATCATTATTTAACCCAATCTTGCAGTGTTATATGTACAAGCTTCACTTAGGCATTGGTTATGAATCCAGCTTCTGAAATCAAGTTCTGCACTGGTTTTCATTAGAATGACGAGGAATTTGAGGAATTAAAAATTTGGGAAAATCTAGAACAAAGATAAGAGTAATAATACTTTGTGGCTACCTGAGTCTAATACATATGGCTTGCATGTAAGAGAATTATTTCATAGCTATGTTAGCTATTTTAATACTTTTAAACATAGATTATTTACGTAGATAAAATTTATGATACTGTTCCATTACACAATGTTTAAAACTACCATCTGTCCTGAATGTAAGAGGCTAAAAATGCATCTGGCAGAGAGGTATCCCAAGAAGGTATGCATCTGGCTGAGCTATTTCTTATTCCTTCCTGTCTGACAGACTCCCATTCCTGCTGCTCCCAGCCCAACGTGCTCTTCTGGTGAATGGGAGGGTGTAGGACTGGGGGATGTGGACACAGAGCTGCCTTTGTTGGATGTGGGATCCTGTGGGAATGAGACCACATGACTAATGAATGAGCCACAACTAACTACCCCACCAATTTCATCCTTGAACCCAAGCGCTGAGAAAGGTTTAGTAAAAGCTATCCTTTTCATTCTTTTATGTAAAAACTACGGGGAAGCTACTTCATGTTTTATGGAAAACTGTTTCATTTCCTTATATCAAAGAAATTCTTGGTGTTTTACTTGAAATGCTTTAGTGATCTTTTTAATTTAAAAAAAGGATTAGAAATTTGTTGGGGAAATCTGTTTGTCACAGGTTATTGTGTTTTGTGATGTTCTTATGATAATATATCTAAATGAGTTAAGAGTTGGGGGATTGAAATCCGTCAATATGTGCATACTGAGAAGTGACAGGGTTCTACTAAGCAGCTAAAATAGCCAGACTCTGTCCTCACTGAGCCTTTGCCGTTCCCTTGTATCTGCCACTTCTAACAAGTCAGTGCTCAGACTTCTTCAGAGAGATGAAAACTCAAGTCCTGGTCTACAGTCACTGGCAGATTCTCCCTGACTTTCCTTTAACAGGTATACTTCTGATTTCTGAGGGTGGTGAGCAGTTAGTGCTAAATAAGAATGTCGAGAGGTGGCAAGCAGCCTGGTAACCAGGGAAGGTCAGACTGCATTCCAACATCATGGATAGGAATGGCGGCCAGCCAAAGGGAGGCCAAAGGAAGGCCAAAGGAGTCTGGCTTTGAGGACATCCACCCGGAACCAAGATTCCCAAAACTTACTAATCCCCTACTGTTAGCAAATATTCATGAACCCACTTGTAAAGTGACCAAATTGTTACTTCATGTCTACCCTCAGAGCTGATATATATTACTGCCATTAATTACTGCTGTAGCTTAGGCAGCCAAGATCTGCGTGGTGGATCTCTTCCTTGATGATGGACTGGAGAATGTTGCGGGATGCCATATAGTGGAATTTCTGCTTTCATAATTTATACACAAAGCTACTTAAACAAACAAACAATCAAACATTTTCTAGGTTGTAAAATCAAGCACGAAAAGGCTCGGAAATGCTAGAACTAAAATTGTCATTCCTCTAATTTCTTTTTTCCCATCTTCCCTCTTTAGTAATTGCTTCTGGTATATGTTGAATTTATAGCATATACAACCCTGAGAAGCTAGACTGGACTTTATTATGTATTCGAAGTGCTAGGGTTTTTTCTCCTTCAGTTCTTCATAGTCTTTACACAGCCAATCATTTACATTTGCATTTTAGATTTCCTTCTAGGACTGCATTTCTGTGAAATGAATTAAATGTGTGTAAATAACTCTGAAATGTCTTTTCTTTATTTACTGGCTGGGCTCTCTTACAGAGAATTGATTCTCTTAAGGACAGCCTGGTCATCCCTATAAATCACATTGAGAAGAATAAAAGTAGCCAATATGTTTTCTCTGTAGTTCAATGTATCACGCTGTATTTGGTCCCTGGAAAGTATAGCCAGTTCTGAATATATCGTCCAAGTGAAGAGGAGATGTTTTCTCTATTTCTGTCAAACTTTCCCTTAGTTGTTTTCTTTTTTTCCTGGAGAGAGGTATAGATGGGCCTCACTTAGCAGATATCCTGGAAAAATGCCAGTCAATCTGGCTCGTCTATGTAAGAATCAAATACTGTCCTGTAGTCTGCTAAACAAGCATGTTATTATATGGAAGTATTTTATTTTCTCTGATACATTTTACCTACAGACACAACCATTCTGGTTTGGGGTGTGTCTTGGGGCTTCAGTAAAAATTTCTGAATCTCTGACTGTTTTAGCCATTCAAAATAAAGTAAATGAGATAGATAATTTGACTCTGTTTTGTAGTTCCTCTGCCTCACCAAGAGCATCTAGCATAATGGAGAGGCCCAAGTTCCTGGGTTTAGAGCGCTGTATGCTGCTATGAAGGAATAAAAAATTTCAGACACTCCTGGATTTCTGAATACTTAAAAGGGGCCTGTATACACCAAGTGAGCTGAATCAGCAGGACACAGATGCTGAGTCTTAATTTGTTTAATAACTCCAGACTGAAGGTACAAGCAGTGGTATTCAGAAGCGTTTGGAAGAAGCACTTTAGTCATACGATTTTTGCAGAGGATAGGAAAATTTTAAAGAATGCCAGTCTGTGTTAATAAACAAAAAGTTCAGTAACCACAAGCTGTCCTGAGTTGTGCCTAGATAGTGCAATGCAGAAAGATATAAATACCTCATAACACATCGGCAGCATTCTCACAGCATATACAAAGACTCCTATCGCACATGATTTGCATATACAGGCAAAAAATTGTGCTTAGCTTTAGGCTTTTCATTATTGAATATTTTGGACATAATTACTAGGAGTTTTGAAGCCTTTATTTCAAATCAAGGTTTTAAAATATTTTCTCTTGAGAACATAAGCTGCTTTTGTTTTCAAAGGAAATTGCTTTTCACAATGTCCGGAAAATCAGGTTCATAGACAAATAAACTAGAAATGTGGTCTGCAGTACCAGATCCAGAAGATCCCATGAATATATGAATGTGGACACTTAGTCTATTTGAACCTGATCTTTTGAATCCAACCATCTTTCAAAGCAAGGTTTGATCTTTAAGCTCACAGTTAAATCATGAAATAGGCTTTTTAATAAATGAGGGAAAGGCAATCTCTTGATACCTTCCTAATTGTAGTACATTTGCAAGCATTTTAGAATGAAGTAAATTTCATTTAAAGCCAAGATACCTAGCCATTTACTGTACAATGATCAGCTCTGTAGATATATCCTCAGATGTGCAACATGCACTACTTTAGGACCACCATACAGGAGTGGGAAATCAGGATGCCTCTTTGTGTTCATTTTTCTATTACAGGTGATAGAAGGTAACAGGAAAGGAGTTTGCAAGGCCACTATGGATCTAGCCTATAGACTTAAAGTTATTAGTTAATTCATGTTTCTTGAGTCTCTAAACCATGAAACCAGTTTTATATCACTGTAACTTACCAGCACTACTACACATTATTAGTATAAGCCTCTTACCAATGAAATATCGATATAATGCTCTATGTTTAGATCATTTGGCTTCAATTTTTCAATTCCTTTAAGTTTTATAAGCCTAATTTCCATCTCATAGCTAGCAGTGGAATTTACAAAATCTGAAGTCACTGTTGTGAAAACAGTGTAATTACACCTCTCTGAAAGTGAAAAATAAGGCCATACTTTCTGAAAATAATTTTTATTTTCCTTATATGGCACTTTTACAAATAAACTTGCTTACTGAGGCTATACCACATCTGATTCTGAATTGTAGCTACACAACTGTAAGTTCATGTCTGTAATAAAGTAAAATAAACACAAATGAGAAAAAGTGACTCCCCGGGAACCACAGGCATTTTGAGAAAAAAGATATTTTTTAAAGAATACATGAGTAGATAATGCTTTATGATTATGTAGGGTTGTTTGGCTTTTTTTAAAAAAAATCAGTGTTACTTTATTGTTTCTGAAAAGTTCTTATCAATGGACTGCCTATAAGAAGGAATTGTCATGTGTCTTAGCATGTTTCATGGCTCTCCCTGCAGATCTCAGTTCCTTTCTTGTGAGTGATATGTTCTTCTGTGTTTTCTTTTACCAGTTTTTAAGGACCTTATTTATTTAATGATAGATTATCCTTCCTTGGCTAGTTTTAGATACCCCACAGTTCTTTAAGCAAACTATGAAAAAGAGCTCTGCAAAAATTTCTAACCTTTCACAGGCTTTATTCTATGGCAAGCTTAAAAAACAATGAAGACCATCATTCTAATGTTCATTGACCCATCCCACAGTATTTAATAAAGGAACTACATCTCCCAGTTCATAATGTTGTCTTAGGATTTGCCACACTGTGCTCCAGAACACTGAGCTAAGCCTTGAGAATTTCTTATTGGATTAATGACAAAACACAGCCCGAGGTAAGTGAGTTTGACACTATTGGAAACTCCAGGTCAAAGTCTGCAGTGTACATTATTTGTTGAGTGTAAATTTGATCATAAAATACAAAAACTGTTGCAAGCAATGAGATAGGGTAATCTTTGTCAATTTGGTTTCCATTGCACATGCAAAAGCATGTAATTTGTACAAATGCAGGAAAGACACAGAAATGGAGAAGTGTGAAAAGCAACTCAAAATGAAAGTATAACGTCACAAGGATCCCTTTTCCGTGTTCAGCAGGGATTCAGTCAATGCAAAGTCAATGCAAAGATTCACGTTCATTTGAGGTAACAGGAACAGCAGCTTAAAGTCATTAGTACTGAGGCTTCTCATATCTCCAGTATACTTGTTATTCCCAATTGCTTTTAATTTGGCACTCCATCAGCATATTCACTCCACATGGGGTTTGGAATGTTAGGAAATAAGGCTTTCCCATAAACATTTGCTTCCCTGACTGGCAGCCTGGCTAGGAAGCAGCATGATGTAGTTTTGTTTATGTCCCACAGATGACATTTAGACCTTGGTTTTTGTATCTCCTTCACCATTACTCCCACTCAAAAAACTCTTACTGTTCCTTCCTTCTTGTGTCAACTCCAGGTGACGTGTCAGTATTTGCTGTGCAGCTTGCCTCTCCATTTTGAATTTGGCAAAGTGTATCAAATATCACAGTTAAAGAGAAGTGATAAGACTTAATCATGCAGCTGAGGTGATAGTGTCAAGAGAGCAGATTCCTGTATTCCTTCACCTCTTCCCGCTTATAAAGCACAGAGGAAGAATGGCTTTCTGGAACCCCGTGCAGTTATGACACTGCTCGTGTAGGGCTGGAGGTTCTGGGTTGGATAGATGAGCTCAGACTGGTCAAAATACGTGACCCTTTGGATGTGTGATCATCAGGGGTGGGTCTGGACCACTACTGGAACAGGAACCACGGGAACATCCGACCAGGAGCTGGTGTCACACTCTCATCATTATCACACATTTCTTTGCAGCATCTTTACATGTTTCTGTTTTTCTTTCTGGTAGCCTTGCA
The DNA here is from genome assembly GCA_013398295.1 of Chionis minor. Lineage (NCBI taxonomy): Eukaryota > Metazoa > Chordata > Aves > Charadriiformes > Chionidae > Chionis > Chionis minor. The sequence continues at coordinate 361,819 of VZSF01007795.1, read as the reverse complement.
GTATTTTCTCCTATTGCTGATATTTTGTTCTCCCACTGATTGTCTTGCATTGGTTCAGATTGCTCAAACAATTTTTTTACCAGTGAGTAGGTGGTATTGGTGTGCTATATTGCTTCATCTCTTGTGTCTGCTTATCCTAATTTCAACTCACAAATATTTTTGTTTCATAATGATATAATTGAGTATGAATGGAAAATAAAAAGCACCTACCATCAGCTACGAAAATGTCATCAGTCTGATTCAAAACTAAAACCAATTAGCTAAATGAGCTGGCCATTCATGAGGCCATACTCAAAAAATCATGTATTGTCAGGGATGTAAAACAATTACATTTTGACATGTAACTTACTAGCATTGTGGAACAAATTGACTTTGGTATCAAAACTAGAGTTTTGAAACTGAATCAAGTAGAAATTAAGATATATTTAACAGTGTTTGGGGGTTGAACTTTTCAGTCATATCACTGAAATGTCTGCTTGTTATTTGCCATATACAGTGGCTATTTTGCAACTTTTTGAAATTGAATCTGCATTATATTTCTTTAAGTATTTTTTCACATAAAACAAGAAAATTAGGCTAACAGAGTTTTTCATTTTAATTTTTAATGTACATTTTTTCTTCACTTTTGCGAGCTTTCCTCTTTTGACACAAGTTAATTGAAAGAAAGAATTAAAGGTTTGGATTTTTCTTATGGAAGGCATGATTAATAGAAATTTGTTCCTGTGTTAAATTTTTTTTTTTTTGTACTTGGACTGAATCTTTGTCTTTATAACAGATTGGAACACATTTCCATTTTTGCACTGAATATTTACCATATTGAGTGTGAGTTTATGACAATCTGTTTTTTATTATCAAGATGATAAGATAAAATGGAGGAGCGGACATTAACATTTACAATTCAAGTTTTTCCCAGGTAAAAGGCTACCTCTCCATTTTCCCCCTATTTTTAGTTAATCTTCAGATCATTTCTTTCAATTCTCGTTCCTGAATTCCAGACATTCAGGAAGGCAGTACCTCTGTAGGAATGTGTATCTTTGCTCTCATTTCTTCTCATCTTAACAACTCTGCTTTTTTTCTCAAGAACTTCCCTCAAATTACTTTAACAATCTTCCTCTGGCTTTTGAAGCTTTTTTTAACATACTCTGCCTTGTCAATATATTTGATATTCACGTTTCTTCTCCAAGATCACATTGTTAGGAGCCTAGCAGAACATGAGTTACAAAATGAGACATCTTATTAGCAAGTGACAGCTCTGCTACCAGCTCCACCACAGAGTGACTATTCTTTCCATTTTTAGGGCAACCAGTTGTGTCATTGACCATCTTCCTCTCTCCTGTGCTTCCCCACTGCTTCATATTTTTGACATGGATGTGCCTGATTCCAGCAATGTCTTCTTGCCCTAGGAGGGAGTTCTAAGACTACCACCTGGTCCCAGGACCTCTGCTGTGTGTTACCAGAGCAACTGTTTGCACACAGCAGCTGGACAACTGTTCTGTGTCCAGATCTCCACATTGCCACATAGGAGTTTGAACCACTGAGCTGCACCATGCTTTCTCTTCACACTTTTCTCTCCCCTCTTCAAATAATCTTTAATGTATTTTACAGTTTGGTGTAGATTCAAGAAAAGGGATGGAGTGTGTCTTCTTCCTCGCTCCAACCTCAGACAGCCTGGAGTCTGGGGGCCAGCACATTCCCATGAATCTGAAACTCCTGTCACTTCAGGCAGGCCTGGAATTAAAGTCTCTCCCAGCCCTGCATTAAAGAAAAGTAGAGCTCCCAGGAAAAAAAGACTTATGCAAATTGAAGACGGATCAGTTTACAAAGGGATGATGGAAGTGCTTGCAACCTGAAGATGTATTTGTTTTGTATCGTAGGATACCAGTGGCTATAGTAGGTGCCACAATGATCACTGCACTGGCTGCTTATTCTGAGTTGGAAGCACCAGCCTCTCCACACTGTTGTTTCTTCACTTCACTGGGGGTTGTGAATTCCAGTGCAGGATCTCTATAAATGAGGGCTTGTTACTTCAGCATCAGAAAATTTGACTCCTTTTTTGGATCTAATCCAAAAGCCTTTAACTTCTTTTGAAACATTTTTTCGACCATTTGTAGAATTTTATACTCTGCTATAATCAGAAATATTATTTCTTGAGTTTCCAGTCCTCAGTTAAATCTTAGTCTTCAAATATCTCTGAATTAAAAGGAATAATGCAATAACTTAAATACACAATGGATTAAGATGAATACATATAGTCTTTACTATTGGTTCTTACAGGCTGAGAATGTGAGATTTTGATTCCTCAGAAGACATGCTCATGGTTGAACTATTTCTTAGTTCTTAGTTTTATTTGGAAATAATGCCTTAGCAAATGATGTAACATAATAGTACTCTTCTTTATTGTGTTGTCCATGTTATCAGTTAATATTTAAAGAATATTAATGGACATATCAAATTTTATGCAGCCTATTATTTTAATTTGGAATATTTGACTCACAAACTCTACCAGATCCTGGGAATAATGTGAGGCAAATTATTAATGTCCTGCCTGGTCTCCTATTTCTCACTACTGTTAAATCTTGGATTACACACTATTAGTTCTTGCAGTCAACAGGTCCATAATCCTGTGGGGGGAAAACTGTTGCTGCTACTAAGTTAATTATGAAAGGTCTGTATCTTTTCCTCTGCTTTTCTTTTCTGAAGCATTAGTCAGGATGAGGAGCTTCCTCACGTTTATTGGTACCTTTCCAGGTTGAAGAAGGAGATAATCCCTAAAGAACTGGCTACTGGACACTAGAAGTGGATTCTTGTATTTTTTCAATGGTTTATTGCTGTTGTGATCTTTCATTACATTCACTTGTTATAAAGGGGTGGTGATTGAAGCATGAAAATGTCTTACTCTGGGTTTGTCAATGTTGTCATGTACTTAAGACTTAAAAAGCCACTATGTTGTTTGGATATGGATTGTGTCAACAATAGAAAGTGGTTAGATATGAAATCTTTAAAGTGCTATAGCCATCTAGAATTATTCATTATGCATTTTGTATTCTGACAAGGCAGTAGGGGCAAAATTCCTCTCTGGCTTAACTCTGCTTGTCATTTTTTGCTGAGGATTTTGGTAGCAGACAGTCTAGTTTGACTGAAGTGCATACAAAATGATCTGAAAAATAATTATCCTTTCAAAAATGTAAAGGCTTCAGTGGCTGCCTATTTCTGCTGCCACAGACTAATTATATTCCTTAAATGTTACTGACTGAAGATGCAGTTCTGGGTTCCTTTACTGAAATAAAAATTCTGGTGACATTACTGGGAGCTTTGCCTGTGTGAGGAGTGAGGATTTGGACACACAACTTTTTTTACAAGTAGAATGGAAATGGTGACGATTTTGAGACCTTCAGGGTTGTTTTTAAATAACAAATCTTGGTCTCAGAGAAGTCCCTGGGAGTTTTGCAATTAACTTCTAAAATGTCAGTATTTTGATGACATTTAGGTACCAAATGTGGATTAATGGCACCATGGTTTAACTGTGTTTTTAAATGTGGGCCTGATGGCATAGACCTCAGTAATCCTAAGAGAGTAAACGGATGCCTAAGATTACTTTAGAATGATTGAATAATAGCTGGACAGATATGCAGCCAACATGAGTTAATTTTTGAGTGCAAAATATACAGTAGGATCAGATGGACAGAAAGGTTCTCTTATTTAAGTATATTTAAATCACATTTGTCACAAAATTTTGAACAAATCCTATTGCAAACACAGAAATATTTGGGCAGGCCTGCTCTGGGCACCTCTCACATAATGATATTAAGGAGCAGTGCAGTGTCTGATAGAAGGCACATCTTTCTTGATCCTCCTGATCTTTTCTCATGTAATCAGCCTTATGAATTTAGAAGGATTATCCTCCAATCTCCCCATGTGGTGGTAAGAGGCAGTAAGTCAGATGCCTCTTGTCAGAACAGCAGCCATTGAAGAAGCATCTTAATGGTCAGTTAAAAATCAACCGATTTGTTTTCTCAAATCAGTCATTCTTCTGTTTGCTACCATGATTCCTACTTACATCTGAGGTAGTTTACTACATATTGGAATGTTCTTTTCACATATATATACATTTACTTTTTTTTCTGAGCTTGAAAAGTAGTCCTTCTTTATGCCTGGAAACTGCTAACATGATAAAATGCATTACTTTTAGATTACCTCCCGGAAAACATAGATAATTGCAGTGTACAAAGATTTTTAGTATTTACATTGAGCTTAGGACACTGAGGTGGTTCCCATCTCTAAAATGGCCCGTAATTTTAAATTGAGTGTATAGGAAATACTGAGAAGCCAGACTCTCATCTTGTACAATTATTTTAGCACCATTTGATTATGCTGAGCTTTTCCATATAAGATGAAAAACTGATGAAGACGTCACCATTTGATAATATAAGGTTGGCTATTTTTAAAGAAATTACAGCAATTAAAGTACGTTTATGTTTCCCCATGTATTTCAGAGCAGCTTCTAAATCAGTTCTTATTCATGCATGTTTAATTTCTGTTGGGTCAGTCATCATTTTCATTAACATTTGTAATAACCTTATCAGCACCATAACTAAAGAAGGTGATTCTGCGCAAATTCAACAGGAACTTTGAAAATGACAGAGCAGCTCTGACTCATTAATCTTTTTATATAGATGGTTCTGAACAAAAGCCCTGGATCTGAACATACTTAAAATTTGGAGCCCTTTTAAATTCAAAGACAGACTTGAAGCTGAACATATATGTTGACATTATCTTCATGTGGCTTGATTCACCTACTTATATGGAAGCATCCTCATTACAAAAGCTGCAAATTAATTATGTTCAGAGGTTCACGTATGGTAGCACAGAATGAAAAGAGAGAACCCTTTCAAGCCCATGCTGGAAAACAGAATAAGAGCCTGCCTCGCTCAACAGAAACACAAGTACTTATTGGTCTATATTAATCTAATATTCTCTTCCCTTATTATAGTAAATTACTTTACAACTATTTTGCAAGGATACTGGAAATACCTCACTAGGTTACATGATGTAGTTCTACTGGATTTTAAGCAAACTCTGCTCCTGCTTTTCTTATGCTTTTAGTCTGGATTTCTATCTCTGGGATGTTTTTGAAGAATGACTCTGTACCACAAGTCCTGTGCAGGAAGCTGAGTAAGCAAGTGCACAGAAACCCATTCCCAAAGAGAAGTCACTTACCTTTTTCACATCAGGTATATTAAAAAACTTCTTGGTATGAGCAACCCATCCTGCTATCCCGATGTCCAGAGGAAAAACAACCTCATTGTCTGGATTCACCAAATTCTCCTCAAACTTGGAAGTTGGAGTGACATTGAGAAGCCTGGTGGCTACCTCTGGAATACCATTTCGGGAACGACAAGTAAACATACTACACCGATCAGCTGCCAGCAGCTGTGCCAGCCTCTGCAGGGCCTTGTGCACTATCTTTTCCATTGTGCCTCCTTCATCCTGGATTTCTGTTAGCAGCTCAAAAAGTATGTTACACTCCTCCAGACGAGACATGTCTTTGAAGCTGACTCCTTCCTTCACGTCTCCAGGGCTCACTTTAAAGATACTTCCCAGCACTTCTGCCCTCATTTTTCGGTCAAAATACTCCTTGGCAAACTGGGGGTTGTTCTCCAGGTATTTTTCAACAGCATCTTTATTCACCTCACCCATATTTGCTGGATTGTTCTTAGGTTTTCTTTTAGAACTGCATCACCATCAAAGTAGGAGTAGTAGCAAGAAGTCCTAACTTGATACTAGTAAGAAAATTTTGAACATATTGTATAGCTCGCAGGCATAGTGCATTCACCTTCCTCTGTGGCTTCCAAGCCTTCTGAAACTCTTGAGATATGACAGAAGGCACTGGCTTATCATCTTCTTAGTGTGAGATCTTGGAGACTGCTAATTAAAGAGATGTCAGGACACTAAACCCTTGAGCATTCTTAGCTCATAAATCCTAAAGGAATAATTTTAGCATTTTAAACTAACCGATTAATTCTTAGACCTTATAAAATTGCCTGATGTGTATATCTGTACACCTGTATGTTATCTCCTTCTTTCACAAGATATATATATTGTACTACACACACAAAAGTTTCCCTTGAAACTTAATATGAGGAATTCCACTCAGATACTTAGCCCACGTTGTACACGTGCACAGACGTACACACGTGGATTTGTGAGAGGTACTTAAGGGGAGGAAAACAGAATGCTACAGAGAAAATTTTAGAACTGCAAAATTTAGCTTTCCTCAAAATAGTCAGGAGATGATTGAAATTGAATTACTAAAAGTAAATAATTATGAAGCTATACATGCATGAAATGGGTGAAATCCTAAAGACCTTACAAAAGTCTGAGCTTGCTCAAGTGATTTACCCAGGTGAAGATGGAGCAAAAGAATTTGACTGAGCACAACAAGATATGACTTACATATAACTTTAAAAAAAAATAGAAAGTCTAAAGCAAAGGGTAAAATTAGAAAATGGCTTGAATTCAAATTGAGTTCAGGAGACAGTAAAAGCAGGCAAAGAGGGAACCTTGAGTCTCGTTGTAGCTTTACAACACGTTTGAAGTTTCCTGCCATCGGAAGTTCAGTATTACTCACATGAATGGAAAAGGAATGATGACAACTGTTGAATTTTAGGAGCAAACACCCTAGGGCCACATGAGTAAGAAGGCTGAGTTTAAGTTGAGTGCCAACCATGACAGCAAATGATCTGTGTTCATTCAAAACACATCTGAATGTCAGCACAGTAGGAGGGCTGAAATATAATTAATCTTATTTCTATTTCCGGCATCCACATTGATGAGAGAGCAGAGAGAGATCCTTGGTATAAGAAAGGAAAAGGAAATAAGGAAAACAGACTTGGGCAAATTTTAATTTGAAAAGATCAACTGTCAAAGTACAACTTTATCTGTCTGCCAGAGGCCACAGTGTGCCAACAGCCATTTCTATCAACAAACGTAAAAGAATCAACATGGGCAACTGACACTGATCCTCTCGTGCACAAGGAGCAGGTCAGGCATTGCTCTGGAACAGCAGCTAACTCAGTACATTAGTTTTCCCTCTGACTGTGATACAAAACAGCAGCTGCCATAAAGACTTTAAAATGCACAAGCAAATCACCACAGTATGGACACAATCTGGCCTGGTTCCTTTTCTCTGGCTGGGTTACTCACCCCAGCAGCCTGAGGGGCAGCGAAGGGCCCTCACTGGTGGGCATGTGATGATGCAGGATCTGCTTCAGGTGTGAACTGGTGACACTAACTTTGTGGCAGGACTGGGGAAATGTGGCACAGCAAGATGATCTCACCAGTGTAAGCACGCATGGTTCACAAAAAACAGCAGAAGAAATGCACATATATCTTAGCTGTTGAATAGCTTTTTTCATAATTTGATCAATACGTATAAAAATAATAGAGACTTGAAAATAATCTTATGTGTATTTACTCATAGAGATAAATTATTTCTCTTAAGCTGTCATCTTCCTAATTTGCAGCTCAATAGTTTTCGTGCTGCTCTCTAAAAAAGAGGATGTTGAAGACCTCCCATGAAATTGTGTGAAGGAATAGTAACAGGTTTTTGCATTACTTGTTTGGTCATAGTTTCTTACTGACTTTGAAACATCCTGCACAGTAGTTTCTTTGAAGTAGAAAGGGTCTATAGAGGGTCTGTTTCATGCACAGCTAAAACATTCTAGAAAATTATCTTCTATATGACTTAAACATTCATCTTTGTCACGTGAGAAACAATCTTTACAAACATTTCTTGTTCTTTATATCGTGATCACATTAATACTATGAAATAGAGCAGCCTGTAACTCTCTGAGGGAAAGTGAAGAAAAGCAACCTGACAGAGTGACACTGTTCTTTGGGGGTGGGGGGTTCTGGGTTAACATTTTTCTAAGCTAATAATTTTATTATCATGTGTGCCCATTTTTTTCAATATGCAAGACCACCTAAAATGCTTATCATGGTTCCACTAAATCTCCTTTATGCACACCTGTTTTTACAAATGATAAATTACACTATTTCTACTTTGAGATAACAAATGAAGATCATATTTTAATTAGGGACTGTATAAGGTGATATATCTTTCTTTGTAACAAAATATTTCAGATGTAGCTGGGTTGTCCTCTAATAATTTTTAAGTCATCAAACAATTTTTTTAAAAAAATTATTTATTTAATTTAGATTCTCTCTTACAATTGCACTCTTGCTCTGTAAAGTGTTTGTGAAATGACATGGAAAGAAGTATCAGAAACCAACTGAAGTGCTTTATGAAGTTTATTTTGGGAAGACAGTTATGTTGGCTTTTTTTCAATAATTGCTATATTAGTCATAGCATGTTGCATCAAAAACTCTATGTACACATTGATTAACCATGAATAATTAAGGCAAACCAAGAAGTTGAAGTGATTTGACAGAAATTAAAATGAGTTTGATACATAAATGTACCTTACATTTATGGAAGTCCTCATTTTAGAGTTAGGAAAATACAGTGTATTTGTATTGATGCTTTTTTGGTTCTCTCATATTAGTATTTTAATTAATTTTATAAATGAGACCATTTAAACATTTCAGAGCATTATTGTTGTAATAATTCTAAAGTTTCTGTGCTGGAATAAGACATTGACTTTCTGTTCTATCTCCTTTACTCTCATTTTCCACACTATTGAACATTTTATCTTTATTAATGGTAATTCCCATTTGCATGTGGGTTTATTATAAGAAACTATAATAAAAAATTGTTTCCTGTTTCTGGCCCTTTCAAACATGATTTTTCTATCATCTTTCCTAGCAATTTTTTAATAGTATCACCTATTAAGAAAACACATTTTGATGTAGGATCCATTATATGCATGGAGGTTTAATACTGGAAAGTAACCTTACACAGTCATTTTCACTGCACTTTTAAAGGCAAAAATAATATGCATTTGGCTTTGATTATTTTCCATGCTGCGGTGGTTTGATTTAAAAACATGATGAACAGTGTGCTATATTTTTCAATTTGTTTTAATTTCAGACAACATCATGTGTGTTTTGTGGTCTTAATACATATGATGTCACTTGCCTTTGACGTTTGCAGTTACTACAGAAATCAAACTATTTACAGAGTAGTTCTTAATAGCAGACCATTCCTGATCCCTTGTGACACACGGACACTCCTAAGAAGGATAACTGACAGACGTGGTTATTTAAATAGATTCAAGCAGCACATAAATGTCAAAGGTATTTATAAGGTTTCCCAGTTCAGCTCAGTGTTTGTGTCTGAGCGTCTCTGTCCACCTTCCTAGCAGTTAATGGGGTTCATTCAGTTAGGATTTTCTGAAGAAACACCAATCAAATGTGTGTATTTCAACTGCATGGCTTTTGATGTGGATAATTTTGTGGCCACTGTCTGGACATTGGAGATTCATCTGTATAATACAAGAAATTAATAATTAGAAATATTATTGATTTTTTCTAAATGATCAGGTTGCGAAAATGGATTCTGTAGGCATTTACAACAGGTACTGTGTGCCCCTAACACAGCCAGTTTTTGGCACTGAAGTATTTTGGTGTCACTGATCTGGTACGTTTTGTAGACCTTTATAAACAACCTCAACTTTATGTGTCTTTTAAAATAATTTTCTGTCCCTTTTCTTGCAAAAGCAATTTTCAAAATGCAAACACTGAAGATAATAAGTTAGCTGCTTTTTCCATACAGCTGTAAATTTTTGTGGCCCCTTAAAACTGTCATGATTGGCTCTGGGGGTTCATTAAATAAGTAGTCAAAAGAGATTTTAGCTGCTGGGGAGAGTTCCTGAAGTAAATGGCCAGTCTAGAATGAAGGGGTTAACCTGGATCACCAGATGCACCGTAGCTTTGATCATGAGCATGGGTTTCTTGATAGCTTGGCATGAATTTTAGTATACGGACTGAGCAAAGGTCCGCAGTGTTTTAACCTCATCCACTCTTACATTTACACCGCGGTGCTCTTAGGTTACCTGACCATTTTTTACTACTGAGACTGTTACTCAGCACCACTGAGGAGGGTCTGTCTCTGTCTTCTTCATACCTTCCTGCCGGATATTTATACACTTGGTAAGATCCCCCCAAGCCCTTTTCAGGGCTCAATGCTGAACAGACCCAGCTCTCTCAGCCTCTCCTTTTGTCAGATTCTCTTGTTGCTCAGTGATCTTCATGGCTCTTTGCTGGCTTCACTCCAGTATGTCCATCTCTTTCATAGTTTAAAGCTGGCCTCAGCAGGCTGGCCAGCCTGTTGGCAAACTTCACATCTTTCTTTCAACTCCTTTCCATGTTAGTAATACATCTACAAAAACATTTAAATTCAGAATCATGACCCTCACAAAGGTTTGCTATAGAGAATAAAGGTACCATTTAAAACTAGTTTTATTAAATACTGTTTACAAAGAATTCAATGTAAATTTACTTCTTAAGCAGAATACGTCATTAAATTAGAAAAACAGGTACTACACAGGCTGGCATGGTGCAAAGGACAATCTTTTCAATTCCATTCTCTCCTTGACCTCTGTACTCAGACTGCCACCAAGGGGAACAGTTGTGATGGTGACAGTGTACATAGTCGTCCCTTGCAAAGTACACGGAGCTCCTTGGCTCAGCTCATGCCATTTGTTGTTGCTGTTGTTAATGTGAGCCTGGTTGCGCAGGGCAGTGGCTGCACTCGGATGCACTGCTCTACACACAGCAGTCATTCATTCCCCTGCAAAACCTCCTTCTAAGAGTTTAATGGGTACCCATGTTTGTGAATGGCACTCTAAATAAATAACTGTAAGAAGAGAGCAAAAAGCCTTTCTATCTACATGCAGCCTGGCTGGAAATGGATGCTCCATTTCCTACTACCACTTCTTTGAGACAGCTTTCTCCTAAGAGATAGACTTATTCTTGTGATGGCAAATAAAATTGTAGTTCTTTTAATGTTCAAAGCTTCAATGCTGCAGTGTTAAAAATGTTTTAAATAGTAATTTGACTCTCATATTTTCCTTCTCATTATAAAGTCATGAATGAAACTAAAATAATTCCTACAATGAAAGCTTTTTGCTGCCATTTCCTTTGAAAATCTAACCTTTTCTGTGTGTTTTTTGTTGCTATTCCTAATGGAAAATATTGCAGAATTTTACAGGCTATTAATGTAAAAATTATTTCAATCACAGAAACACTGCCATAAATTAGTCCCTTTATTGGCCTCTTGGCAAAATTCAAAGGTAGAAGACATTTTCCCCCCTCAATTAAATAAAGTTCCAAGAACTACATACCGACTTTTAAAAAACTTTCTATAATATTCCAAATATGCTGCCAGCTTCAAATATCAGAATAGGAAGTCATATATAAAATTTACCAAGGTTGGTGTTGAACACATGGTATTGTAAATGTATGCTTTACATTAGAGATCATTTGCATGTTTATGTGTTATTAATATTTTAATAATTCTTTTATATTTAATTGTCTGAGTTTTCCCAGAAGCCAGCAATCATTTGATGCCATTGACTTGATCTATGCACATTGGTCTCAGAACCGATTGAAATCCTGGCCCAAATTCCGTTCCTTTCTATTAGCATAAGAAGTACAAATACGCAAGGAGTATATCCAGGTTCCAAAGAGCTGGATGAGGATCACTCACTGGCATCGTTTCTCAACTGAAACCATAGCCCATGTCAATCCAAATGATGATTAACTGAGGCAAAGTTTACACTGTTTATGAGTTTACATAGTTGTGCTGGCATAGCTACATCTGCTAGGACTAAGAAAAAATTCACCCTTGAATTGCCAGAACAATGCTAGTCTGACAGCAACCGTCCATCCCTCCTCAAACATTCCCCATCTAGATATAACTGACTTCACAGAGGAGCCTTTTGGCCTAAAAGCCTTGTGTCATTGACCCAAAGAATTGCTTTAGCTATATCTGTGAAAAGACTTCATTAATGTGAACCGCTTATCAGATAGGCAGAGTTGGAAATATAGCTAGACCAGGAGAGACATAGAGCCAAACTTTTACTACGTAACCTTCAGATTTGTACTGACGTGCCCAGGTCCTCTTCTGCAGTTGTTGAAATCTGGCTGGGAAATACTCATGTGACTTCACTGTAGTTGCGCTCCCACAAATCCACAGTGATTGCCTGGAGTTTGTAGAGATCCCAGACCTGAGGAGCCGAATGAATTAAAAGTCATAATTACTAAGTCTCTGCCAGGCACCTCCAGCAGATGAGTTGCCAAACATTGCAGAGATCAGTGGAGGCACACAATTAAAGAAATGCTGCGCCATGGCTAGTACAAAATTAAATGTTTCTGATTTATTTTTCTTGATGACCTTGGATCAATTTAAGAGACTAACGGCTCTTGCACATATTTAGAATGGATCCTATTAAAAATTATTAACAGTAGTAAATTTTTGCTTCAGTGAAACCTGGATTGGTCTCTTGTCTGTAAAACTGCTGAGGACAACACGCAGTAAGTGTAACAGGGCTACTGACCTACATTTTCAGAGGTGGTCAAATCTTGATTTTGATTTTGATTTTGATTCATTTGGGTGAGTGACTGTAGACTTCTTTGAAAACCTCTGCCATAGAGTTTTCATGGATAATTATGTTATTGGCAAAATTTTATAGGAATAGATTTGTTCCTGAAAGAACCTCTCTGGGAATATAAAGCAGTATACAGATTTTTGAAGAGGACAGATTTAGGAGAAATAATAATATTTCACAAATTGGCAAAGAATAAAGAAATAACTGCTTTCTTTGGTATTAAAGGAAGTAATAAAGGTTATAAATTAAGCTGTAATTCCTATTCATACTATGAGTCATGTGAGACACTGACCAAAGAAAGTCTGTGTTGATTTTGATCTTGTTTGATGAATTCATATATTAAGACTAGCGAGTGTTCTGTAAAAGTTTTGTAAAAATGCATATATATATAACTGGCATCACCATTGCCAGGGGCTGGGGCAAGGTTCTAAAAGCCACCAGAGGGATAGAGATTGCAGTTTGTCTTCAGTCGCTGTGGGAATTAACAAACTTGAAAATCTCCGTTTGAAAATGGAAATGTTGGCTTATTGAAAGACTGCCATTGAAAGTTTCAGGACAATTAATATGCAATGACCTTTCTGGTTACCTGTGTTAAATATGTTCTTTACTCGAAATCAAAGCTTAATATTAAACATAATGGAATTTTTAGTGTCTTATGTTATCCAGGGAATCAAAGTCTTCAGAGCAGGCTTGGAACAGCCCTGAGCATTCGATGTTTGAGAAAGTGAACAAAAATGTACTCTCTATGTAAAAAGGGTCCAACACAAAGACGAAAAGAAAGAAAGAAAAAGAGGTAAATCAAGCAGACTGTACCACTGTTTGCATTACATATGAAAAAGATTGTAAAGGGCAGCAACAGTAAAAAGTTTAATATATTTATGAATGTATGAAAGGAATAGAAGGCTGAAGTGAATTTCTGGGAAAGGCTGTGCTGAATTAATTGTTTTAATTCTGTACATCAGTTACTATTAAAAGATTTTTTTATACTACAACAGTATATCCATCATTAAATCATATTTTTGCTCAGTTCTTAAAGTAATGAGCAGAGACCTTTCAACTAAGAAGCTTCTGCCTTTATTCTTTCAAAATTGGGAGGTGAAAAAAAGTAGGTGAATCATTCCTATCCTGCTCTGGTTACATGTCTAGAAAATAATTAACAGGTTTTCTCTAACTCTTCCTAAAGATGTTGAAACTATAGAACAAATATTGACTGAGAGGCAGCAAAGCTTGCCTGAACAGAAGAAAACAATAATGGTTTATATAACTGAAAACAGTTTGCCAAAACCAGAATAGAAATTCTGGAAGCTCTGATTTAAAATTAATGTCAAAAGTGCCAGATGTGGTACATACATGCACCTCGGTATTTGCAGGCCACACATATGTCCTGACACCTTTGCAGTACCACACAAAAGTGCTCTTTTGCCTTCCTGAAGATTTGCAGGACTCCAGTTCCTGCCCCTGGGATCCGATCATGAGGAGGTTTAGCACCCCAGCCAGTCTTTGGGAAGCAAGCCGGAACCAGTCATGAAACTCGCAAGTATGATGTTTGTCACTTTTTATCAGGGGAAGAGAGGAGAGGAATTTGGGGAGGAGGTGGACAAAACAAGTTGGCATCTTGTAACTGGGTTGAGCACATTGGGTAAGAAAGACTTTGGACTGCAGCATGTAAAATCACAGAGGCGGTGGAGGCAGCTTATTCTTCTCCATGCAAAGCTGGGGGAGAGTGCCACTCTTTTCCTTTGTTCTCCCCACACATGTGCACACCCCTTCCCCTAGATGTGAGCTGTCTTTGGGTTAGGAAAACCAAAGAGAGGCATTTGCTCCTAGCGTCTGCTTGGCTACAGGTCAGGGTCAAAGACCACCTGAGCCCATGAGTGTTATGCAAGAGGCTGTTGTGAAGGGGCCCCAAGCCTTCAGCATGCATCAACCCGCCTCCCTACTCCCCCTCCAATGTTGGCTTTGTACCTCAGGGGGTTGCGAAAGCCCCAGGACTACATAAAGCATTCCCTGTCTGGGTGCCCCGCCACTGCCTTCAACACCTGGGCTCTCAAGAGGCTACAGGGACCGGCACTGTCTGTAAGGGAACACTGCTGTGGTGGGGTGGGGATGACTGGGTGCCTTCATTGCGCATGCATCAGGGAAAGCTGCACAATGCCCTGGGGACCCGTCAGGGCAGCCTTTCTCCCTTACCCCCTTGTGCAACAGAGGCCTTTTCTGATGCTATTCTCTCTCTGTTTGCTCTTGCTGCAGGGACAGGATGGCCCACACGGACAAAGCTCTGCCCTGGCTGCTGCTGCTGTCACTGGCCTTGCTGGGCAGCAGCACGGCACAGCGGGACTGCCGAGTAAGCAGCTTCAAAGTCAAGGAGAACTTCGACAAGACCAGGGTAATTCTTCTTTCTGTCTTGGATCTGTGATGTCTTTCCTAACTCCTCTTCCCAGACTATAAAATCTGGTATTCAGTAGGACCAGTATGTTCGCATTTTCATTCAAAGTCACAAACCGCAATACTGAGAAACAGCAGAAGTGTGTGGTGTTGCTCACACCTCCATAGATGCTGGATCCTAATGCATCTGATAAAGGAATACTGCAGAAACTGAGGTTTAGCAGACTGGTTTCAAAGTGCATGGTCTAAACAGAATAGGAGTGTAGTGACTTGGTTGAAGAATTAATAATCTGGTATTTTCAGACATCATTGCAAGGAAAAACCATTTATATGTAAATCCGGCAAGATCTGCCAGTTATTATGCTCTTCCCACCAAATTTTGTATTCTAAATACTGCAGAACTACAGATACAAATAAGAGGCCAAAAAAAAGGTCAATTCTTTCACAGACCCTGGCTGCACTAGGACATATTGGTGAGTTTATGCTGTTCTAACAGCTAGATTTGTTTCTTAGGTACAACTTTGAGGCATGGTGTCAAATATCTGCATGTCCTCCCCTCTGTCACCTTCCCTACTTTTTAATGCCTGTTTGTAATGTTTTCCATACTTCTAGATCTAACTGCAGCCTTTCTTATTTCCTTGCAGTACAGCGGCACCTGGTATGCCATGGCAAAAAAAGATCCTGAGGGGCTGTTTCTGCAGGACAACATTGTAGCCCAGTTCACCGTAGATGAGAATGGACAAATGAGTGCCACTGCAAAGGGCAGAGTCAGACTCTTCAAGTAATTTTTTTTGCAGTCTTCCTCTTTTTCCATTCCACTAAGCTTCTGCTTCACTTACTGGTGCTCTAATCCTACCTGCTGCCCCTGTGCTAGTCATACAGTCACATACATACTGTATGACACTGTGCTAGTCATACAGTTAGGTTTGAATGTGATGTTTTCTCTCTCTGGCTACAGTAACTGGGATGTCTGTGCTGACATGATTGGCTCTTTCACTGACACAGAGGATCCTGCCAAGTTCAAGATGAAATACTGGGGTGTTGCCTCTTTCCTGCAGAAAGGAAGTGAGTACTTAGCTATGGAAGATGCAGAACTACTTGGGAGACTAGTTATGTTGTGTGTCCATGCTGGGGAAGGAAAACGTAGTGCTGGATTTCTTAAACACACTTAAAACATGTAATAGCTATCATACAGGAAAGCCTTAATGTGAACAAGGTGATCACTGGTTTTTATACGGAACAGCTGGTTGGCTTTCTTTAAAGAAGTGAAGACCAGGCCTTTGTATATCTTCGTATTTCTTTCGTTTGTTACCCAATGACATAACTGAAGGTCACTGTTTGGAAAGAAATTAAAGGCAGAGGAAGAATTTCAAGTCTTGTTTTAGTTCAGAACTCAGTTACCGGATGCTTCTGTTCTTTCTGAAAAGTATAACATCAGACTTGGTCAAGCAGGGAAGAGGATTTTGCAATTGGTATTTTGCTTGGTCCGATGTCTGCAAATGTAAAGAATTCTCTATTTTGAGAAACAAATATGATCCAGTATATATACATATATTTTCCTGGCATCTGTCACACCCTATGCAAACTTAGTTTATTGAGCCAAGCAGAGATTCAGGTACTTGTAGGTCAAGACATTGCCAAGGATTGTTTTCAAGAGAAGCAGGTGGAATTTGGAAGCAATTGGAGCTCCATTCTCTCCAGAAACAGTTACAAAGAATGCTTTGGATGCCAATTGCTCTGGAATTGTTGCCAAATCTCCTCACAGCACACTGCTGAATCATGTTTTTGTGGATACTTCAGATTGCTGGCTGATCCCAGACTCCACCTTTCTAAAAACTGTGGTTCTCTGAAATTGTCACTGTGTTTTGAGGTTTATGATAGAGCTTGTAGCAAATACACTACTAACACGACAACTGCATGATAATATTTTTCCTTAAAAACACAATTTAAGTAACATTTCTGGTAGAAAAATAGTTATGATTTTGAGTAATCTGCAGCAGGACTAGCATGACCAAGAGCACAATTAGCTTCTGTATTTATTTTTTTAACTATTTTCTGTCTGACTGTTCCACTTTTTTGGTTAAAATAAGAAAACTTTCTTTGCACTTCATAGTAGCTACTCTGATACACTGAGGGGTTTTGTGTTTGTTGTCATATTTTATAATGATGTGTGAGCCTGGATTTACAAGGCGTTTATTAGCACTTCATGCTGCTCTTGTTCCGTGCCCATGTTAGAGGGGAAGGAGTGGAGACAATCACTTCCTCTTCTCTGCATCACTGGCCCTTATATATATTTTATTTAAAAAACAAACAAAAACCAAACAAACTCGGCCCAGAATGTGGAATTAAATACTGGACACAGGCATAAACTAAGAGCTAATCTTATCATTTATACCAATCTTCACCATATTATTTTCTTTACAGAGTTATGGCAGCAATCTCTTTAGATTTACTGGATATTACTTGTGTCTCACACCTTTGCTTCTTTGCTGTGGTTCCTTCCAGATGATGATCACTGGGTAGTGGACACAGATTATGATACATATGCTCTTCATTACTCCTGCCGCCAACTAAATGAAGACGGCACTTGTGCTGATAGCTATTCCTTTGTGTTCTCCCGGGATCCCAAGGGATTGCCTCCAGAGGCACAGAAAATTGTCAGACAAAGGCAGATAGACCTCTGCTTGGACAGAAAATACAGAGTTATCGTTCATAATGGTAAGAACATTTTTCTCTGAAGAATTTTATTTCAGCATTTAATGACTATAGCCCTGAGAGTCTCTTGCTCATTAAATAGCAAGTGCATGAAGTCTTTTACTGTAATTACTGTAACTGGAGCTTGTACTAAGTCACTTCCAACTTTTACTTCCCTTATCTGAAGGAGAACTAAGGTGTATAGCTTTTTAAGCAGCATATCACATCAGGTGAAACAAAAATTAGAGGAAGTTGTAAAACAATTAAATCAATGTAGCATGAGTAAACATAGTAAGAAAAAACTTCATAGTTGTAAAGAGAAAAGGTGTCTAATCAGAACTCTTTGCCTTTCTCAACAAAATAGTTATTGAAGGAAATAGAATGTATTTTCAAAAACTTCTTTGAAAAATTATTCATAAAAGACTTTTAAGGAAAATCAGAAGTCTTGGAAAGGATATCTTATAGCAGGTCCTTTCTCATAGGCTCTTTCTCACAGGCCCGCGTGTGACGCCTTTCACAAAGGGTTGTGGAAGAGGGACATATCCCTCATACACAATGTAACCCTATCTTGAGTCCTATAGCCGGGCTGAGCTTGCAACACAGGGAAGGATACAGATTAGCTCGCTTGTGCTCAAGTACACTAGGAAAGGCCAAATGATAATTTATACTACTTTAATCAATGATCTAGAAGAAAAAATAATATACTTACTGATGAAGATTACAGATGGAGTGGGAAATAGTAAAGAATGAAGAAGACAGATCAGAATATTTAGGACAATAAAATAGTAGCGTGCCCACCCCTACCATATCCTGTAGACACACGATCTACAGAAGACTTGACTGGTGTATCGGCTCAATGTGAACTCCCAATGTAATGCTGTGCCCAAAAGAGTTAATGTGACTCTTGGACGCATAAAGCAAGGATGCAAAAGATGAATTTACAGACTCAGTGAGACTGTTGTGATAGGCATAGGTCTGATTGCTATCTCATGTTTGATGACAGTCATAACTGGACAGGGTATTGACGATGAATTAGAAGTTTCAAAGAAGGGCAGAGAAAATGATTGAAAGTTTGTAAAATGTGTCCTCCAGTGAGTACTTCAAAGACCTTTATCTTTTCTCATCAGAAAGACGTTAAAGGCTGACCTGAGCAAAGTCTGTGGTTGCCCACACAAACAATGGGAATCGGATAATAAAGGACTTGCAAACATAGGAATAATAAATTAAAATGGATGGAACTTTAAACTGGACACATTCAGAGCAGAAATAAATAGTCATTTGTTTAACTCCAAAGGTCATTAACCTTTGGAACAGTTTATCAAGAGCTGTTGCATGCTCTTCATCACTGAAATCTGTAAATCAAGATTAAAGGCTTTTCTAAATGACATGTTAGAATAAACTGGGATTAACTGAAGGAACTTTTGTGTCTTATAAAGAAAGTCAGAACAGATGAGCACAGTCAGCTCTTGTGGCTCTAATACCTGTTCATCTGATCTATAAACACAGAGTAATATATTGCCATGTTGTAAAGTAGGTATGCTGATAACCAGCTGCCGGAAAGATCTGCTAAGGTGGGTGGTGTTTAGAATACTGATTAGTGACCTGAAAAAACCGCCTGACAACAATGAAAATAAAAAATTTCATCCTGAATGAGAATTTGGAGACAACATAAAAGACAGTTAAGATTGAAGGCAGTCAAGACTAAGAGACATCCTAAATGCAAATGAAATTGGCTTTGTGAACGATGTGTATGATTGCATAAAGGGTAGGATAGAAAAGAAACAATGTCATTATCTAAATTGATGGTACTTTACTGTTTTGAATTTGGCATTCGCTGCCCTTCAAATGAAGTACAGCAAGAATAAAAACTTTTGAAGATGAGAGAACAAAATAATGAGATGATTAGAGATGTTTTTTGATTAAATCTAAGATAAAGTGTACATATACAGCTGTTGTGCCATGACTTTGAGAGCTGTGTGTTATAGTGGTTCCTTGCATTTCTGTCAAACCCAGACAAAGTACTATCCCACTGTAAAATCAGGATATTGGTCTAGTCCAATACTGGTCTGATTCAACATGGAGGCATCTCTTTCTACTATTTCTACACTATATGAGGCTTCCAAGGCAATAAATGTATTGTCAATCTTTGCAAGAACATATAAACTAAAATGAAGAATTGAATATCTTAATTTATTCCTAGTTTATAATACAATTTTTTCAGATATCTCAGAACTTCTATATAATGCAATGTTTGTGGTTTTTCACGGGATATAGAACCAATAGTGTAATTTAAAAATGAAAGCCCAGAATGTCTTTTGAAATTTCAGCCTTAAATATTCTTTGACTTCCTAACCTTAATTTAAAAGTTGATCATACTGCCACTAGTTTGTTACAGAAATATCAAATCTACCAAGTTGCGCCAAGTGCTATATTATTTGTCTGCTAGACTAATTTATATTCAGGTGTTAGGTGTTGAGTGCAGCGTCAGATAAGACTATGAGTTCCGTCATGTTTGTAAAAAGAAAGAAACTTAAAGCCAGCAATTTTCATGTTCCCCTTACTGTGATCAGGACCTGTAATTACAATAGTGTTAGTTGATTCTGGATCCTCCAGTATCATTAAGCCAAAGTTCCTCCAAAGCAAATACCTTTGAGAATGAGAGAATGACTGTGAGCCAAACTGAAAAAAAACCTTTATTGAAAGCTTTATATCAGAAACTCTTACCAAATTCATTTAATTCCTTACACACAGATTGGAAGCCCTGCTACTTTAGTTTTAATTCTGCTATTAAGTGCTGTAGAATTAGTAGCAAAAAAAACCCCAATTTCAATTGACTGTACTGACCTGCATTCAGTTGTTACGTGGTAAAATTCTGACATTAATAGATGCTACAAGAATAGACTTGTATGTTTCTAATTGTGCATACTCTGCCTATGTCTTGAAGCCCATTTTTTTCCCCAAAGATTTTTCGCTAGCTTTTTAAATTAATACTGTATTCAAATTAAGTTCCACCCCAAAAAACCTAATAGATGTACAAAACTTACTTTGATGGAAAAAACCATTTAAAATATCTGTTCTTTGTATACTGGATCTTTAAGGCAAAAGAAAAGACTAAGAAATCACGAGGGTTTTGGTTGTAATTTACATTATATTTCTGATGGCAGCTGCTTTCCAAATATGGATCAAGCCATGATACACTTAGTCTCTCAGAGTAATAGCACAAGTTGCTTTAAGTTATGCAGTGTGAGCGTGTATATCACAGTGGCACTACTTGTAAATACAATACAATGTCATGTCAGTAGAGTTGAAAGCTGAATCTGCTGTTACCATTTACTGGAAGCAAAAATTGTGAATTAAAGAGTGGTATATTCCTTCAGCTAATTTACTATTGCCATTAGAAGTTTTGGAGGTCAGGAGAGTCTTATTTTGTTGAAAGACATTCTTAAATTAATAATTTTTAAAAGGCAAATAATTTGAAGCTTGTTAAAATAAATAAATAAATAACTCTTCTATCACTGATCTATCCAGTACCTTCTTTGCCAAAGTATTAAAATGCTCAGGACAGGTGTAACAGATTGGATTAATTCCTGTTTTGTTCTGAGTTGAAAATTCTTCGGAATTATAAACTGCAGAGCAAGGTATAGGCATTATCATGACAAGTAACAGCTACTGGACTCAAATAGACTGCGTTTTAAAGAAATTAGACGTACACATTTTAAATTTGGTGAAAGATTTTATATTTAATTTTGTCTAATGTGGTTAAACAACAAAAATTTGCTTTTTTTCTGTGTTTCAGGATTTTGCTCTTAAGGAGATCCAAAACTATGGAAAGAAACCATGTAACAGCACCATGGATGTAAAGTTAACACATTGATCGGGTGTTCTCTTGAAAACCTTTTAAACGGCTTCATTTAGATTTTGAGTATATTTATCTGAGCTATCTAGCTAGCCTTGTTAATAAACCAATGAAACATTTTAATAAACTTTGATTACAGGGGATGCAAATTGTTTGTATGCACATCTGTACATATGTAGACATTGGTTTTATTAGTAAACCATTATCTTAATGCACTATTTTGAATTGGTGACAGATGGAAATAAGAATTTAATCTTTCTTTTTTTAGTGGTTTCAATATCTGACTAAAAGAGTTTTAATTAAAAAACCTAAAATATATGTATTTGCTTTCTAAAACTTTTAATTTATTTTCAAATATGATGTCATCTTTTTTCTAGGAAATACTGGAAATCATTCCCAATATCATTTTAGAAAGGAGGAAGGAATTTCAGTGACCCTATACATCACTGATTAACTTTATTATATGACTACAGAAGACATAAAAAATATGCATTGTTTTTAAAGAACTGTTTTACGCATGACAAGTAAACATTTATTTATTTTGTATTTATTTATAATTTAATAGGCATTATGTCCATATTTTTAACTTGAGATGGAACCAAATCGCTCATTCACTTGGTGACAATACATGTTTTTCATCTTGTTTCCCACATGATATTGGTTAGCCTGCCCCAATCTATGTTCAGGCAGTCAGTTATCTAAGTGCCTTTTTTAAATGGGATTTTAAAAAAGCAGATACTTTCTGAGGATGTACATTTTCACTAGAAAATTGATCTCTCTTACTCAGTAGAAAATAGAGTAAATATGGATCAGGTGCCCTCTTGATATAGATTCTCTGTAACTTCATTAAAGTTAATGACATATATGCCAACTGATAATGTACTCTCATAGAAATTAATTCAGCTGGTAAGTACTTATTTCAACTATTTTACATTCACCAAGTTTATGGCCATATTCCTGTTTATTACAGTGTAATGGAGAATTCAATCCATTGGATTAAATTGTTCAAATCTTACTGAGGCAAAGCAGTGAAGTCAAGAGAATTTTATCTGCAGGAATTAAAACTGCAGATTTAGCTTTTTTCCCCATTCTCTGGCATTTAATACGTTGCGACCTGTTCAACCTAGGATAGTGTAGATATTAACATCCAAAGTGTGGCACAGCTCAGACTTTAAATAATTATCTAGTAATGAAAGACAAATTTGGTTGTTCATGATTACTTCTTTTTGCAGTGGTTTCTGTACCAGCCCCATGCCTTACAGGGTTCCCTGTAAAACAGAGAAGAATTTCCTGACATTTACGTCTGAAATGGGCAACATTGTACAAAATCGGATTGACAGCAGAGTTGGCAAAAGTGAATAACACTATCCAGAAGAAAACTGATGGCACAATATTTACATCTTGTTTGTCATTCTGGACTAAAATTAAAAGAATAATTATTGTAATTGGGCTCCACATGATGAAGAAAGAGATCATCAACACAAAGAGGGCTCGGAATAGTTTGTAGTCTTGCTGGGAAACACGAATCTGATGATTTTCTGAGTAGGCTAAACCAGCATTTAAACTCCTTCTTGATGCTTTTGTAATCTGCAGTAAAAAAGAAGAAAGTAACTTTCATTGAAACCTAGAAGAATTATTAACACATTTTCACAAGTGCAAAAGTAAACTTTGGCACATGATGTTTCCGTTTTGAAAAGTGACTACAAAAAAGGCATTGCAGAATTCCGTTTTTACTTTTTGTCAATGGCTCCATTTCAAACATTCTCACTTTATTAGCATTTTTTTTCACTCAGCTGTGAACACAATTCAGTATTAATCAAGCTGGTTTTTCTCCTCATGGCTCTCTACCATCCATAAATACTTTCCAGCACAAAACAGAGCCTTAATTACTCATGAAATCCCATTAACTTCAAATTATGACCTCATTTGTTCTGTCTAAATAAACCCATCGATTTTCTTCACAAATGTGAACTAGAACATAGTTAACAATCCTGTTGATGAGCAAGAAGGAATGCAATCCAATTGTCTTATGGCCATGCTGATATTATAAGGTAGGTACTAGAAGGAGCATGAACTTAGCACAGTAACTAAATCATTATACATTTTAAATCAGAATGGGATTAAGATTTGAGTAAACTTTTAGGTTTTCAGTCAGGAATCGGAATTGCTTTCTATGAACTAACCTGAAACATTATGGATCCTTTTGTCACTAGGAAAACCTATGTCTTGTAAAATAAACCAGACTATGGGTAGTTTGGGAATCTAATATTCATGGGTGTGAATCATCCGTCATTAGGTAGAATATTGAATCCCAGTGGCTTGCAGAAAACTCTAAATCTCATGCTCTACATCCCTATCTTCCCTGAAGTTCACATAGCACAGTAAGTCTGTTACATTCATATATATATGAAAATGGATATATATATATTAATTTGTCATTCTTTCTACAGTTTTCTGGATCTGTCACAAAGATAGATGGCCTAGAATAAATATTCATTAAGAACCTAGACATCTACCAAAGATTTCAACAGGATGTAGGTGTATAAATCTAAACCCATGATCCAAAAATGGGCTTCTCAGCAACTGCTGAGCCTGAGAAGGGAATGGACTCACTACCTGCTTCCGTGATTTAAAAGGGGCAGAGAATTGATGTTTCAAACATGTACCTGGCCTGACGTACCCATTTGGAATCCAGAAACTAAGCTAAATCCTCCAAACAATCCAATCTAAGAGTTGCTCTCAGAAAGCACCTAACCTGCCTTAGTAAGAATGAAGGTTTCATAAAGTACAAAGGACTAATATCCACTTCTAATATAAAAGTGGGAAACCCAAGGCTGGAACTCAGCCTCCACTGTTCAAAATAGTTATGGAATGTCCTCATCAGATTCTTGTGTATCTGTCCGATGTAAGTACCCTCGATCTTTCCTGCTGGAGCTGCACAGCTTAGAATTAAGAATGCAAGAATCGCCAGGACTGCAGGAAATAAGATGCAACTACATCTTAAGGAAGTGCTCAACTGAAATGGGGTGGCAGTGATATGTTTTGGATCCCTTTTTGGTCTGCCTAGTATAAGGAATCTAGATACCTATCCTGGGCGTCTGGACCACGCTCAGAACCAGGAATTCAGAAGTCATGTATATAGAAGTGTGTAACTTCCAGAACATGAATGTCTTTACTAGTTCTAGCCTCTTATCTAGGTATTGCCTGAGAAGGGGAACAGTGCAAAACCAAATAATTTAATTGCAAATCACGGCTTCTAATCGGTCAGTTTTGCTAGGGTTCTAGGAAGTGTTATGCAAAAATAATACTCAGTTTCAGATTAATTGTGAAGTATACACTTGTAGAGTACATTTGTTAACAAATTTGAGGTCTTATATCTGTAGCGAATCTTCATCATCATAGGTGCCCTGTTATTTGAATGCTTTGAACTGCTTCCAGCAACACACAGCATTGTACTCTGTGTGCACTGGCACCATGCAGCTTTCTCACCCAGTGAGAGTGAATCTGCTCTTGGAAATGACGCAGGGATTAAGACATTCTCCAGCTGAGTTCTGGATGCTTCCTGGAGAACTGTGTGAGAGAGAAGGTTCGATTACAACAGATGGGATCCTGCTATGGGCCTCACTCCTTTTTCAGTTCAGGAGAAACGCTAACACATCTTAGCACCCGTGTTAACGAAGTGGAAAAGAAATGCAAGCATGGCACCAAGGGGCTGTCTTGTAATCCACTATTCTAAACAGTGTTTTGGGCTTCTAACTCCCTATGTGCCACCGTGTTTTCTAAATTTACTGGAGTATGCGAGGACAAGAGGAACACCGTTCCTATCCTGGTCTCTGACCAAGGACTGTGGCGTTCCTCAGCCTGCAGTTTTTTGCATTCTTTCAAAGGGCTCCGATTCCCCGCTGAGTTACTGTATGTTCTTTGCCTACAGCAAATATGAGGTTGCAAAAGGCAAGTGCTTTACTTCACTAGAAGAGGTTTACCTAATGCATTTACCTCAAGGTTATAATGAGCTAGGTTATATGGTTATAGAGTGTACAGAAACCAAGAGCTGATGATTTTGAGTTTAAGCCTGATCAATAGGCAAGTACATGTAGAGCCTCAATTCTAGGTCCTAGGTTCACAGAAATATCTGCATGCAGCTCTGGCGCATGCACCCACAGCCCCTTGGAGCTCAGCATTTCATCAGTTAATTCCCTGTTCAACAATCTGTGTATTTTTGAGGTTCTTTTCCAAAACCTATGATTTTCCTTATATATAGTATGAGAAGTTTAATTACCTAATACTGGAATCAAGAATCTTTTGAGGACAGTTGCTAAAAAACAGGCATTGCAGCGCCTAGTTTGAAGATTTCTAGCTCTTTCTCACTCTGTGTTTGATAGAGGAAAGGGTATGAAATCACGTGTCTTAAAAAGAATTTAGGTAACTAGTATCATGCTTGCTAGAATATAGATTAAAACTCTGGGATGCCTGGTATCTTGGCCTACATTTCAGCAGTTAAACTACATCCACTCAGAAAGAAAGTGGAAGCAGGGTGTTTAATTTACAGCTTTTGTTTGCAAAGTTTGAAATTGTGGAAGAGTAAGTGTAATCTAACGAGATCTGTGTACTAAGAATCCGTGCAGAAAATCAGTAGATCTAAAATGGGATGGATTTTTTTTAGTACTTGCCTCTCTTTGCTTTCTTACAAATCCCTTGTGACTCTGGAGTTTAGACTCAAAGAAAGCAAAATCTAGCTTTTAGTTATTTCAAATGTTTGGCCCTTTTAGCATTTAGGAGATTGACAGTCTTTAAATATGAACAGCAGATAAATGGAGAAGTGTATTGAATACTATATATAAATGAAGAGAAACTTTGTGTTGGGCTTCTGGTAATGTGCTGTTCAAGCATGGCTTTAGTTGAAACGTAGAGGCTGTTATGTACAAGTTGAAGTGACTCATTTTATATCACATACTGAGCAAATGATGTCTATTCCCTTTAGGTGTATTTGTATTCAGTGACAATATGTTGACACCTAGTGAGTTACTGTTCACTTCCCTTTGTTCTACAACAAAATTCAAAGGAAAAACATACCTGTAAGATTTTGGAATAACTGATGACAATGACTAATCCTGGTATCAGAAAGAAAACAACGACAAAGGTCACATCCCAAACTATTTCTCCTGCAAAGTTTGGCCAAACCAAGGTGCAAATCTGAACCTCCTGTTTACAAAGAATAAAGAAGAAAATTAACATTGCACCCTTTACTACAAAGTTGTCCTCATCTCCCTCTATGCCTCCAGAGAAAATGGCTGCAGACCAAATCGAGCCTGTGACAAATTTCTACTCAGAGCTTCAATTAATGTATTACTTCATGGTTTTAAAAGCCCACACAATTACAAACAGATGTGTTGTCCGCAATCTGAATATCGCCATAAACTTCATATCAAATGCTAATGGCAACTTTAAAAATGAAAGTCGTAGACTTTTCAAGTTAATGGTGCATTTGAGTGCCAGGTTGGGTGCACTTCTGTCCGCCTTTCAAAACGCTCAGGAGAAAACCCCCTGCAGGGCCCTCTCCTACACAGCTGCTGCGGCAACTCAGCTCCCCCGGGACACCCATCCCTCGGTACGGGGAACGTTACCGAAAAGGGGGATTTCCGACCCGCACGGGGGAATGTGGAAATACCAGCCCCAGCCGGTGTAACGGGAGGCCCCGCCGGGAGCGCGGGACGGGGGGACGGCGGCGGGNCCCGGGCCCGGGGCGCTCCTGCGGGGGCGGCCTCCCTGCGCGCCCGTCCCCGGCGGCCCTCGCCCTCACCTCGCCAGCGGCGGCGGGCAGCCGCACCACCGTGAAGAAGCAGCAGAGCGGGAGGGTGCCGAGGGCGGCCAAGCCCCAGATGAGGAGGAGAGCGGCGGCCAGCCCCTTGCGGCTGCGGAGGGCGGCGTGGCGCAGGCGGGCGATGCTGACGACGCGCTCCAGGCTGACGGCCGAGAGGGAGAGGATGACGACGGCGCCGCTGAGGCTCACCACGTAGAACAGCATGTGGCAGACGACGTCCCCCAGCACCCAGGACTCGGTCCAGCGCACGAAGGCGATGAAGGGGATGGGGCTGATGAAGAGCAGGTCAGCGCAGAAGAGGTTGAGGACGAGGCAGTTGGCGGCGCGCAGGCGGTGCTGCCGCCGCACCAGCAGCCAGATGCCCCATATGTTTCCCGCCAAGGCCAGCAGGAAAATGGAAGCCAGGGCGGATGACTCGCCGATGCGCAAGGCCGTCACGTTGCGGCCCCTGAAGTCCGAGAAGAAGGGGAAGTAGGTCTTGTTCCCCTCTGGCGCACCCCCGGGCAGCGGCATGAGGGTGGCCAGCGGGCATGAGAGGCCCGCCACGGGCGGCAGCACCAGCCCTAGGGGAAGGGCTCCGCTCCCAACCACCACGGTGGCACCCGGGATGCCCTCCCGGCGCGGAGCAGGGGGCTGGCCGCCATCCCCCTCCCTCCTCTTTCTCCTGCCCGTGCCGCTGAGGGCTCGGCTGTGCCAGCCGGGCGGTTTATGGCCCTCGTGCCGGAATGGAACAAGGAAGTGGGAGGGTAAACACGGCGCAGCTCACACAAAGGCGAGGCCGCCCTGCTTGGGGAGGCAGCGAGGGGCTGGGGGTGAGTGGGGCCACCTGATGCCTCCCTGCGGAGGGCGTGGGTCAGCAGGCTGCCATCTCCACGCCGAGGGGCCTGGGCCTGGCCACCTCCTCCAGGGCCAGCCCTGGGCGG
Organism: Chionis minor; assembly: GCA_013398295.1. Classification (NCBI taxonomy): domain Eukaryota; kingdom Metazoa; phylum Chordata; class Aves; order Charadriiformes; family Chionidae; genus Chionis; species Chionis minor. Next base: position 333,571 of record VZSF01007795.1, on the reverse strand, counting down.
CCCTGGTCTGCAGGCAGGCCCCCGGGGGGGCCGTGACCCGTGGAGGCCGCTCAGGCTGCTCCCCTCGGCTGGCGGGTTGTGCGTGGCCTAAAGCAGAGGGATGGATGGCCGTCAGACTGCCCCGGGAGCTCTTCTCAGGAGCCCAGGGTGAGCAGTGCTGCTCTAAGGTCAAAAAAAAAAGAGAAGAATTTATCTGTCGTGTCATGTCTGGACAGTGGCGTTAGGAAGCAGCAGTCCTGTGCATTGCTTGTGCTGAGCGTGGTCCGGCGTTGGGGGGAAGTGTCACTGTCCCACTGATTACTGGGATCTGTTTACTAAGGTGATCCAGAACCTTAGTGGCCTGTGTTACGAGTTCTTGCTGAAGAAGCCTGGTAAATTAATACATACCTACAAAATGCCATCATTTCTCTGGACATAATTCCTGAAAGCGGTTGCTCGAATTGTAAAAGAAAGTAGGCCTTTTTTCTTACGCTCTTCATTCCAGATGATTTAGAAGGGGACTGGCAGTGAAGTGCATAAACTGTCACAGACGAGCAGATAATGTCTCATAAAAGCAGATAAAATGTTTTCTTAAAATATGTAAACAGTTGTATAACTTCAGATGGCGCTGGATTAATTCATTTGATTCAGTGCCCGTGTAGGTCCTTAAGGGTGCAGTTATGGGCTTGGCAGTATGGAGCTACACCTCTGGATTAGGTGAGAGTTATTCCAAACCAGTGTGCCGATGGGACCGGGTGAGCAGGCAGTGCGCTACCCTGGGTGTGACCCTGCCGTCAACCACTTACGCAATGGCATTAGTGGGGATTCCAGATTAGCGGAGATTCCAGAAACTCGGTCCTTCTAAGGGACGATCTCCTAATGAGGAATGACAAGAGTGAGATCTTTCCTGGACTGCTTCCCACATCTTTGCCAGAGCAGAATTTGCATTCATTTTAATTAGCATGTTTTCTCTTGAGCTCTAAGTGGTTCTAACTATCTGTGCTGTCTCATCAAGCAGGGAGTTTGCAGGGCAGCTTAAATAGGTGGATGAGATGCTCCTACTAATTCCTGCTGTTCTCTCAGACTGTATGAAATGTGGGCAGGTTTGCTGTTAAGTGGGTGGCTGCTATGAACTATGAACTCAAGTGAAGACAATAAGAAAACTTGGAGAGATTATTTTTTTGGCAGCCAGCAACACAAGTGACTGGCAAGTGTCTCAAAACACATATTTTATTCTACATCATTTGCTGGGAGAAAAAATTCTGAACTCGTATTGTGAATGTTTCAAAAATTTAATAGAACTACTGGCATGATTATTCATATTTATGATCAAAGCTTGATAGATCTAGCCATAATTTATGTTGGCTTTGCTGTGGCCTGATTCTGTAAAATGATTAGCGAATCTTGAAATATAGCAAATACCCTCCAGTTGCCACAACCTCACAGGTCTGGGACTTTATACGAGCTGACAATCTAGCCCTGAATTTCTGGGCAGCTGGCATTAGCAACAATGCGGTCAGCTCTGAATAGAGGCTGGGATTTGGGGAAGAGCCATTGTTAGAAGTCTGGTTGTACCTGTGTGGAAACTTGGAAGACATTAACAGGAGGGGTGAGGGACAGCTGGAAACGGTAGGACAGATAAATGCAAATTGCATTATGAATGAAATCCTTAGCCCATTTGGCATTAGTGGAAAATGAAATTAGAAATGGGTCCTGTCAATTCAGGATAAAGAAAACAATTTGAAACAGAATAGAGGAAAGAAAATAGGGAGAGAAACATCCAAAGCAGCATTATTGAAGAAATGAAGGTATTTTCAGTCAGGGAGGAAAGGAATGAGGTAGAGCAGAAGGCTTGAAAATGAGAGTATGTGTGGAAGTATCTGGATAGACCTGTGATCTTCTTTAGAAAGGCTCACCATTAGCTTTGGTCCTTAGGTGTGTATGAGAACCTTACTTACTTGGCATAAGCCTGTTGTTTGCTTAGGAGAAGCAAGGCAAAATGCTGCTTTTAATATGTTGTTAGTGAGCTTCACACTGACCTGTGTACAAAATCCTCTGCCTGCGGAGAGCAGAGGTGTGAAGAAACATGCACGTTTCCATGGGGTTTTATCACATGAATGGGAGCTCCTTGCAGGAGCAAAACCAGTCTTATTACTCATGGGCCTAATGGATCCATTATCTAAAAAAATAGTTTTGTTTTTCCTCCCATGAAGTACAAAAGCTATATTTGCTGTTGGGAGGTACAATCGTAGCAACCATCACAACGTGAAATCTGAGGAAGGGAAGAATCATAACCTCAGTAGAGCTACTGTGGCATTACTGTAATAGGTGGATACTGTGTGCAGTATATGTTCCACGTGTGCTTATGACAAGGAAGTGATTAGCAGAATGCTTGGAAACCTGTTGCGATTGCTAAACCTATATCGTTTCTTCAACCTGTGTGCTCGTCTATGCTCAGAAGTGGTGAAATACGGAGTCAACTCAGATTTCATTGTTCTAAGTTAAATGAAAGTTGTGGGGACCTCTGTGGAGCTGGTTAGCTGGCCTAGCGTGGAAAAATCTTGTTTCGTTTTTTGTGGGTTTCTGAGTTTCCATAGCAGATAAGGGCTGTGTTACCTGATACCATAGATCAAGCTCTGTTTTTCAGATTGCCCTGGCAACGATGAACTGTCACAACAGATGGGGATAGTTCGGCTTATTTATTTCCTTGGGCATAAGAAATCTTCCCAGAGAGAGGGACCTCCTGGGCTAGGTGATTCTGGGAAACAGGGATTCTTCTTGTATTTGGACATGACCTAGTAAAGGTTTTGCTTTGTTTATGCATCCTTTTGCATGTAGGTTCGTGTTGAAGTCTCTACGTCTATTTCCATGCACGCGTATCACCGTAAGTAAATAGTCCTGACTTCTGTAACAGAGGTATTGCATATTTAATGTTTGCTAAGTGATTTAAATTCAGCACATTAGAAATGTTGACTCTTTGCCTTCACAAAAGAGGTTCCAAGTTTGTAGGTGACTCAATACTACAAATTGAGTAATTTGTAGTTTACTACAAATGTAGTAATAGGGGTTTTAGCATAGGCTGCAAGCAAGGTTGGCTTTCTGTTTTCGTGTTTGCTTTTGCATACCATACTGCAGCTGTTCTGCTTCTAAACATGATTAATTCTGTGCTTAGAAGTTATGCCATTGTAAGGTTTGTTTCAAATAGATCTGTTTTGATTTATTTTGCTTTTTAGGAAGTTTCCTAACTGCTCAGCCGTTGTATACTTCATGTGAGTCAGCTGAAGCATTTACAGCAATGTCCAAGGGGCAATTTTAAACTTGTAGCGCAAATATAAATGCATCAGTTTGTCTTCATATAGTAGCAAGCTCACCCACTCCAGTGTCCACTGAAAATACCAGATCCTTCTAATGGATCTGTGTGATAATGTCAATAATTAGTCCCTGTTTCTTCTGGGGAGTGAGCAAGTCACTGTTTCTTCTGGGGAGTCGCGTTGTCCTGTGGTCGGTATCCATCTGAAGCTGGCATGCTTCCTGGGATATGTGCCAGTGACACTAGTTTGAAACTGTAGCAGCAGCATTAATGACCAATGCCTCAGTCAAAGTCAGAGCTGCTGATAATACTCTCAGTAGATGTGCTTTCTAATAAGAGCTGGATAAGTTTTTTGTCATCAAGACCACCAGAACTTTTGCCAACAGCAACGTTGAGCAATTTCCTCATGACTTCCAGTAAGGGAGGGATTTCTCTCTAAACCAAATGCAAATGTAAGTATGTAGTCCATGTAAAAGAGAATTTCCCTGGAAGGTCAGGATCTCTATTATGCTGCATGCTAACCAAGCTTCACCAGGATGACTCAGCTCCAGCTGGACTGTTCTAACTAAATGAGGTTGGGTTTTGACAGTTTTAGATACTGTATTACACCTACACCTCTAGCCCATGGATTTAGGGAGTTTATCAGTGAATACAGGGGTATCAGAATGGTTCATCTGGACATTGCAGGATCTCGTAGAACACTCCCATCAAGGAACAGAGTCCCTGAGTAGGATTTATGTGGAGAATTATAGTCTGATATTTAAGTGCCACTGGACCTTTGCTAACTTTCAAGTGTGCATAAAGTTACTTACGTTCCTGCTGATGAGCTTTGATGCAGGGCCGTCAAAGCAAATACTATGGTGTGCCTCTGAAGGATTTACAAACAAAACATGTCACCAGCCTTACTTGCTCGTGAGATGTACTCACACATTCCCTGAACACATTGGTCCACTGGGTTGCATGCAGTGCAGAGATCGCAGATGTCATTGTTTTCGCATATTCAAAACCACAGTGATTAGAGAATGATAGAGATACTCACGAGATTTAAGGAGAATCGGCTTGCTTTCTGTCACGTCTCATCTTACAAGAATAACTTTTTGGGAGCAACAGAGGTTCTTCAGGTCAGAATTGGGATAAAAGCTTTACTTTTAAAAGTCAGGTATTCCTGAAATGAGGTTTACAGAGAGCCTGCGTGCTGCAAAGGAAATCTCTTCATATTGGAAGGCAAGGCTTGTGCTTACCTAGCATTAACCTAGGGCTGGAGAAACAGAAAAGTCATTCTTGCGACACCAATGAGAGAAAGTAGATAATGCTTTAGATTCTGCTATAAACCCTTCTGACTTCCCAAGTGTAATGCTAAATCATGTTATTTCCCACACTGTTCATGTTTTTCATTACCAGTGGCTGTCTGGGATCTGGTTGCATTATAATTTAATATGAGATGATTAAAGACATGTGACTTAGAGCTTCTCATAAACCGTGTCCAATAAGCACGGATGTCTAAATTAGGCTGTATAGTTTTCCGTCTAGTTGAATGAGATAATACTGACCAGATCACATGTGTACACTGATAAAACTTGGCGCTTTTGCTGATGCAGTGTGCTCATTCATCAGTTTTGAGTTGATGGGGGAAATGAAACCTGGTTGCACTTCTCTCAAGAAGCCAGCTGAATATCGCTATGGTAAAGTCCCAGGCTTGTTTCTTACAGGATATTCTGAGGCACCTTATCTTGCTGTCTCTTTTTGAAACTATTAATTCAGTATGAAATACTTAAAATTTTGGTTGGTCGGAGAGAGAGCCCTTGACTAAGTATATGCCCTTGACTGCTGGTGGGCAGCTCCATTCCAGGTCTGAAGGGGGACTGGGTGTACGGGGAGGTCTCACGTCATGGGTATGTGTCCTGTTTGAAGTCATGTTTTTTTGCAAGAAGAGACTCATTTGTCATAGGCAGTCAATGCTAGAAGGGAATTTACATCTGTGAATCCTCAACAGCACCTCCTTTCTGTGCCCCCAGCCTTTCTTGAGGGGTCACGTTTCTCACTGGCTGGCTTGGGTAGCTCCCACTCAATACGTTGTCTTCCTGAATCCCATTCCTGGGCACCCTGTGGAGGGGAGCCAAAACTCCCCAAATGCTGAAGAACCAGACAACCCCAGCACTGTTCATTAAAACATGAACAGTGTTTCACGTTTTATGGGAATGAGGCATTTCCCAACACTAGGGAATTAAGTGACATCAAGTTGCACTTGCGTAGTTTTTCTTGTTTTCCAGCGGGGTTGAGATGCATGAGTGCAAATATTGAATGTAAATGATTTTGTCTGCTCAGACTAGAAGTTTGTACACACATAGGAATGCCAATAATTTTCCAGTTGAGAAACAAGGTGAAGTTAAATGGTTACGTTCACTTCTGGTGCAGTAGCTACTGGTTTTGCATGGAGTGAGGTAACATGATGAGTCGGTGCAGAATGACCATTGTGATAACTGCTTTTTTTTTTTTTTTTTAATTTAAATCTTACGGTATATTGTTTGTAGGTCTATATGTGTCATTAAAAATTGAGCTTCAAGGGACTGTGAGAACATCTGGCTGACATCCCTGACCCAAGGCAGACTTGCCGGTCAGGAATGCTTTAGACAGTTATCTAAGTGTCCCTGTAAATCTCTGGTGGTGGAGATTGCAGCTGCTGTAAGCAACACGTTTCACTTCTCATCTGTTCCAACCACCAGAAAGATTTTGCTTGTGTCAGATTTTCTCCTGTTCCAATTTTGAGCTTGTTAATCCTCTCACTGAGCATAGGAAGACTTTGTTTCTTTCCTCTGTATGAAATTTTGTCTTTTTTCTTTATGGTCTTTTCTAGACTGCATAACCCTGATTCTTTCATGAATTTAATTAGAAATCTGAAAGCTTTCTACTACATTCACATTAGCTAAATTGTTCTTGAAGTACAATACTCAAAATTGGATACAGTATTCCAGCTAAAAGTCTCATCTATATTGACTGGAAATGAAAGCTATGTATAAAACACCTAAGAGTCTGTTTATTCATCATGATGTGAATCTGTTCGTAAATCATGCAGGTGGGATATTGAATCATGTGCAAGTTTCTGTTTACTGTAATCCCAAGAAACTTCTGGAGGAGCTGATACACCGTCATATTACTTATTTTGGGTTTTGGTAGTTGATTATTCCTGCATGTAATACTTCATCCGCTTTATGTCAGATCGTTGGTGTTGATAAATTGAAAATTCCTGCTGTCCTCTGAAGATGACAGTCCCTGCCTTGAAGTGTCTCATATTTTATGTGTACTTTAGTAGCATCTGCCTCATCTATGGAAATATAAATAGTTTTGGAATCAGGTAGACTACCATGGAATTGTGTAATACATTACTCTTCATTAATCATTTCATGTTTTGAAATGGGCTTAAGAGCAGGGTAGAAGAGAAATCCATTGAGAAGTGCTAACACATGGGAACCACGTCAGGCTCTTCAAGCTTGAGATTATTAGAAGGTCCCACATATGCATTCCCTATCCTTAGGCTATACTCTAGACATCCACTTCAGGCTACTTGTCAGAGAAATTATGCGTTCTGGCCATGTGGGTCAGAATAAAGATCCATTTTTCGCTGCACTTATGTTCTTAAGGCTATAAATTAGTGATACTTAAATTATGTAATGCAGCTTTTCAGCCACTTGTGCCACCCGTTGTATAGACTAGAGGAATTAAGTGTATTTCCCTACATTGTTACAAAACTGCATTTGAAACAAAAGGTCCATGTTAGCACATCTTTGCTTTTCCCTATGCACAGTTCTTGCTCAGTTAAGAAAACCAGGGACATGTGACATGATTCCCACTGCCAGTTCTGTGCCAGTGGTTTTTTTCCAGGAAGTAAAGTTAGGTTGATTTGGTCTAAAATTATTTGGCTTCTCTTCTTCCTTATGAGGCGCCACATTGCTATTTCCTTCTCCACCTTTTAAAATCCCACCTACACCGCAGAATTCTCTCAGCCCAATCGCTAGCTGTGCAGGTGGCTTCAGAGAGCTCCTGCACTGCCCTTCCCTGGGAGATATGCAGCTGCCTTGCAAATAACCCAGACGGAGCGCCGTACTGACAAGATGGCCCTGGTTTTAACACCTGGAGACTTTCAGCAGGACCCTTGCTGCAGAGAGTACCGCTTGGCTCCCTAATTCTGTCACATTTTCCAAATTAGAGAAACAAAAAGATTTAGAAGTGCTGCAAATAGTGTTTGGACTTGCATAGTCCCGCTGTACGTAATGTGGCTTGTATTACTAGATATACTGTGTCTTTCTTGTGAGATAATTGCTTATCATTTTTAAGGTAAAATCATACCCACGACTGTTACTGCAGTCGGAACAGTTCAATCGGATTACAAGATGTGGAAACTAATATACAGGTTGATTGCCAGATTAAAAATGGAGACGCCTAGAGCTTCTCTACTGCTACATTTTCATCGCTTGTAAACTCCCCGCCATCTCTACTTTGTTACGGAGATATCACGAGAGCAATATGCCCCTGGTTTTCTTGAAGACACCGCACCATTTATGTTAGTGTTCTTTGCCAGGTGAACAGTGACATCCTGTTTTCTCTAGATATTTGCACTGTTCAGCGTGATTCTTTTATGGCAATAACCGGCACTATGCCTCCCGGCCGCTTTTTATCTGCATAGTTAAAGATAAGTGTTTTATTGTATAGCTTGCCTAAACATCTGTAGTACAGTTATTGGCACACGGCAAGAGTAAGAGAGAAAGCTGCACAAGCAAGTAGATGATTACAAGTTGAGCCGTTTGGTATCAGAAAAATAACAGCCATCTTTCAGTTATTATTTCACAAGAAGCTCTCCTTGCATAGAGAACATCAGTTGTTACGCACAGCGTAGCTGTCTTCCAGCCACACCACATTGTATCAAAACCACTTAATTCACTTGCTGTTTACAAAGAACACTGTATACAAAAGCCAGGATTTATAAATATGCTGGTATTGATGAACCCTTGCATTAATCCAGAAGCTTCCCTAGGCCAAGAGCTTCAAATAACGCAGACTTCACAGAATTTCTGCTAGGCTGAAATCCACTTATTTGAAGTGGACATAACTCAGAAAAAGACCACTGAAATTGTAAATATGAAGTGCTTGAAATAACAGTTTTGAGGGTTTTTCTAATTAATTCCTTGCAAAGAACTAAACTTACAGCTAAATCTTAGCATTAAGATGAGCTCATTAGGCACAAAACTCTTCCCTACATATAACTAGAGGGAGGAGCAGCAGACCGTTTTCTTGTTCATTTACTTTTAGGATAAAAAGTAAGGTTCTGAGGAGTGAAAAAAAACCAGTGATATTATCGGCATATTTATGGATTTGGAGTTTTATAATTAGTTTTAGTCACATTTAAGTGATGACAATAACATTTGTGGTTCTGCCTTTAGAATAGGTCTTTTGATGCACTAGAGTGCCATTTTGATATTCTTCAACACATACCACGCTGATGTTGTGTATAAATTTATGGGTAAGGGGGTTTTGTGCTTAGATTTAATATTTAGCAAGCAGGACTAAATGCATTGTTGAAGTTCAGAAAAAGTGCTGGAATGAAAAAAACTTTTTAAAGGTTATCACATTATCCACTTTATGAGTCTCTCTCTGCAATACCAGCTTCTAATGAGAAAGTGTTTTTTCCTAATTTAAGCAAGCCTCAGAACTACTGAAGAGAAGGCTGCTGACCTGTAGCAGGCAAACTTATTTCATCTATAATACATAAAAGAACAGAGCTTTCTTTTGCAGAAACTATGCCGAGTATGCAACTGGGAATAGATGACTAGCTGATTAATATGTTGTTAAAAGACAACTAACTTGAACTTCCAAAAGCATTTTAATTAGAGATTTAAATTACTAGGCTGCAATGAAAAGCATAGCTAGTATCCTGAATTTAAAAGATTTAGAAAGACAGATGTGAAATTAATATAATTTCCCTCATAGCAAAACCTTGATATTCTGAAGCATAATTTGACTCATGAATTCATCATATCTTTGGTCAGAAAACCTGTTGCTACAAATACAAAGATTAGCCTGAGACATGGTCAGTGAAATTGAAAAGTGGATAAATAGCAGCTAATACAATAGATTTGGCAACGATATTTGCAGATATAAAGATAATAGCTCTTAACATTTTCTGTCTCACAAACACTGGATTCCATAGATAACCGTTATAATACCAAATGATGTTGTAATTTAAAACAACTTGGAAAGCATCCTCATATTTAAGAATAATGTTTAACCATCAGAGATTAGAGTGAACATTACAGCATAAGCGTATGCAGTTTTGCATCAAAGTGTGACGGAATACTAGCTAGCAATCAGAATCAGCACACCAGATCAAGATAGACCTTGGATATTTCATTGTCTTCAGCAAACCATAAACTTGTAAAAGAAGCACATTTTTCTTACCTAGTGTATCTTTGTAATATTTCCTCACTTGAATAATTTTTGTGGACAGAACTGGTTGTTGGACTTAACCACAGGTGCAAGGAGCAAAATCCTAACAGCAGATCCAGGTTTAATAACAGGAAAAATAATGCTGTGATTGCAAATCCATAAGAGAATTTCTTGCTAGTTCCTGATTTGTTGCAAGAATTTATTGCGAACTTGTTTTCTGTACCAATACCAAAATACAGTGGCACTTCAAATCCACTAGAGCAATTTATTAAAAACTGCACTTTTAAACTGGGACATTTGTCAAATGTAACAGACTGAATAACTGACATTTCCCAACTTCAGCCTCTAAAATACAGAAGTGCAAACAAGTTTACTTCAGCATAATTCTACTTTTTTCAGTCCCAAGAAAGTTTGTTTTCCCAATGACTTTTTTTTTTTTTGAACAAGAGCTTAAACCTTGGTCAGCATTTTTATATGAGCTCTAAGTCACCCCAACTGTGCTTCAGGAAAACAAGCTACTTATAACTGATGTTTTCAGCGTGAATCTTAAGCAGCAAAGACCTCTTAACATGACCCTCCTGAGTGTTAATGTATCGAGATGTAGTACACACACATGTGATACGTATAATACCTGTATACATCCACTATACACATACACACACCATGTATATATAAATATATATCTGGTGCACCTACTGAGCTGCAAAAGATTTTTGGCCCATTACTGTCAATTAACGTACAAGCACAATCATCAGGATTCAGCAACCAAGAACTGGATATGCCAAACATTAAAGTCTGACACAAAAATGTGTTCTCATTTTTAATAGTGCAAAAAAAAAAAAAAGGTCAGTAGTTTACTATTTTCCCAATTCTAAAAGGATTTCAATTTGCGAACAAAAATGCAGTAGGGTTTTTTTGTCCTAAAACATCAGGTAAAATAATTGAGGCTAAATAAATTACTATAATGTTTTTGTGGATCTGAATTATAAAATAGTAGTCCTTTATACAACCTTAAAAAAAAAAAAGCTTTAAAGAGCTCTTTTGCTTTTGTAGAAGAGCACACTGGCAGCATGTATAAAGCAAATATAGCAAGTCCATTTGGAACTCAAGCTGTACAAAAGTCAATATGTGCTAGTAATTCTCTATGCTGGCTTGTTGGATACTGCACTTTACATCTGGGACACTCAAGAAAACTGTCATCCAGAAGGCTTGAATGTTTGAGGGAAGGACTTCTGTCATACATGGTCAGCTTCTCTTCAAACACTGCTTGAAAGTCTTCTTGTGGTTCCATACGTCCAGATTCCTGGAGTTTCTAGAAAAGGAGAAGCTTTAGTGTAAGACTAGGGCATGCATGCACCGATCAAATACTGTAAGGAAAAAAATACTAAGGTTTGGGGGCACACAAGCCTTGTGTGTGTTACACCACTTAGGGCAGAATTTTAAAGACAGCTAAACGCAGTTATGCTACTCGTGTCAACGGAGGGCCTGTTGAACAATTCTAACACCACATTTAAATTGGATTGCATGTAGCTTTTCTGCAGGCTATTTAAGACAGATTTGCCCACATTTGTCTGTCTGGGAATCATCCCCCAAACATCTTCCTAGCCGCTCACACACCATCTTTCCATAATAAAATGATGCCCAAGTCCCCTTCTATGTAGGGTGCTGCCTATTTACCTTCCCAAAATCTTTGCTGTAATTTTCTCTTCTCCTGATCCCATGCGTGAAGTTTCTGTGCGTGAAGGCTGTCCCTAACTGTAAGAGCCACCCAGTTGTGTATTTGACAGCTACTCCTCCAGCTTCTTAGCACAGAGAAACTCAAAAGCTGTGGCTTCCCTGATCTGCCCAAACTTCTGCTCTGCTCCCAGCAGCCAGAAGGTTTTCCAGTGGCCTCCCCCAGCAGCAGCAGCAACTGCAGTCCTAGCAAACAAGGCTCTCCCAGGGGCGATGCATGAATGAAGAACAGTGTCTCAGAATTCATTCCCTACCCTTCCTCATTTGAGCGGCCCCAGACTTGATCTAATGAAGGACATAGGTATTGGATTTCTATTTTGAACCTCATTTAAGTAAGTCCAGAAATGCAGTTTTAACAATCCTATTCAGCTATCACCTAATCTTACAAGATCCCTTATTGTAAAGTTCCAGAAGCACCAGTCAAAATGCATTTCTGCTCAAGACCAGAGCAAAACAGAACAACGGCTTGTTTAATACTTAATCTTTCGCTACAAATTTCTCCATTAAGTCTAGGGCTGAAATCTAGGTGGCTTTCTCTGGACGTATATAATAAGCAACAAAGACCATGGCTCTCTCAATACAACAAATGTCCTTTTTCATTATAGTAGGGAGCTTGTCTTTTTGGAAATAAAAATCCCGGTTTTTAATGACCTATCCATCCTGTAGGTAGGGGAGGAATTCAACTTATATATTTAAGGATTGTGTTATATTCACCAGCAGCAAGTCTGAGCAGAAGCATATTGCAGCTTTGTCGTTGTGCAACAGACAAAACTAGATACGCACTGTGATACAAAATACAGTTATGTTCCCTGCTTGGGAACCTGACTACTCTGGGTCTCTTTCTACAGTACTAGTTCTCCATGGATGCTGTAGAGAAAAATGATGCCTAGCTAGTTGACGTAGGGTTCTGCACCTTGGGGCCACATACCTAAAGGATGTAAGGGCCTACAGTCAATATCTGATGACACTGACAAGACTCACTACACTTGAAAGAAGATCCCAAAGTGAGAAGATACACATTTATGCAAAATCCCCGGCTAAATTCACTTGCAAGTTGTTCAGTACATACCAGAGGTTCCAGACGGGTTATTTGCTCCCTGGCCTTGCGCAGTTCCTTAAGGACTTTTTTTAACTGATGCTGCAAATTCTGGCGATCAAGCTTTTCATTCTCGAAGTCTGTGGTGCATATCTGGATCTGGCGACCCCCCCAGTGTGAAAATTTAAGAATTTAAAATCAGAATTATTAAGAATTGGAGGGGGGAGTGTGAAGGAGGGGGGCAGTGAGAGAAGTGTTTCTCTTTTATTTATTTAAAATAAGTTTTATTCTTCTATCATATCCTAAAATGGGATTTAAAAAATATAAATTAAAAGAAGTCACTTGTTGCTTTCACTACAGTGACATTCATACATGCCTGATTATGAAAATCTCCCTTAGTAGAGGTGGAATTTGAAGTTATTTTGGTTGGAGGGGTCTTGCAATCTTAAACTGAGCGTTTTACAGAAAGGCATATAGGGCAAGTTATCATTAAAAATGCCAGTTTCTACTCCAGGATCTTTCTTGTAGCAAGACAGTTTGGTCAGAAACTATTGGTAACACTGAACACACAAGCTTAGCAAATAAATGTAACTTTTTTCCCCAATTATATCAACTAGATCTGTAAGAACATACTGGGAGAAAATAAGGATGATTGAAGAGAGGGCAGTGCAATTATCTGTATAACTTTATCAAGAGTATATTACAAAACTTCAATAAGCTGATTGGTTTTAGGATGTTTCCCATACCTAATTTGAGGCTGTACAGTTGAACAAGTGACTGTGGAGAAAATAGCATCAGGTTTGATTACACCCTCTTATCTGTGAAAGGTTATAGATTTCCCTCAACAGGCACATCAAAATTTTTAGAAGCATCAAAAGATTATTCACAGTTGAATATTCATATTTAATACTATTTTATTTAATATACTTCTCATTCTTAAATTTGAAAAGTTAGTCTAGAAAGCCTTTATGCATAATACAGATTAAGTATCAGCTTCTTAGCACGTAATTCAGTACCTGTTGTTCCAGTAAAGCTATCTTAGTGTGTTCCTCCTGCTGTCTGAGCAATGATTTACGAAGAAGTTGCACCTACAAGGCAGAAAAACATTTGTAATGAAAAACTTCCATATACAACAGTTAATAAGCTTAACAAATAATGAATCTAAAAGGGGATGGAAGTAAACTTTTGTATTCCAACACCAATAGAAAAACATATGCCTGTTATGCAACAGCCAAACCCAACGCAAATATCTCTACTTCTCTGGGGAAAACCTCAGGGAAGCATTATCATTGCACTGAGCAGGGGAACGCAGGATGATGTTACAGTTCAAGAAACTCAAGCTGAACTTTCTTAGGTGATTGCTGGGATGCAGACAAAAAATACACACACAAAACCTATGTTTGCACTAACATGCCATGATGTTAAAAAAAGCAATGCAACTTTTTTTTTTAAATAGAAGATAAAAAGTTTAAGGCTCAGAAAGTACTATACTATAATGGGTTAAGTAAATGTAAAAAAAAAAAAGTAAAAGTATCCTCCATTATCAGCAGATGCCAACTTTTATAGTGAATGCTGGTATTCATCTGGGGAAAAAAAAATGAACACCTTTTAATCATTATGAACCAGCCTGTAGAAAGCTAAACCGTTCTGGTTTTAGCCTACTTTGCACCTAGTAAATTTTATTCTCATATCTCAAATTTCAGTTCCACATTGCTTTGTTATTGACCACAGACTTACTACTGGGAGAAGTTTATCTTATTTGGATGCCCAGAAGACAGTCCTTCAAGGACTTTGCAGTTTCTCTTCAGCAGATACATGGTCATGATTTCACATCCAAAAGAAGAAGCAACAGATTTTTATTTTACTTTGTTAGTGTCACCGTGCTGATAGGAATATTCCAAGACATCACTGTAACTCTCCGTGTAGGGCAAGTGGCAAAGTCCTCATGAGTATTCCAAAAAAAAAAAAGGAGGTAAGCACCAAATATTTCAAAATACAAATATATAGCACATACACGTCTTTCCCTGCCTCCAATCAGCCGGAGTGATTTAAGTCAATGGGCTCAAAAAAAGGAAGGAATGATTAAGAACTTCACATCTGAACAGAATTGTTTCACTGACGTTATCACAGTGCTCTGGGAGATGGGTGAGCCCTGTGAGTAACTGCAATCTGATGCAAAAGCAACAGAACAGATCTGACAACAACGCAAACCACACACATTGAACAGCCTCCCTGACAGCTACTTCTTGGGCTTTCCAGGGAATTACAGAACTCTTCTCAGTGGTTTCTACCATAGATGTTTTCAAGACAGTGACAGCTTACGGTCCATCCCTGCGCTTGCTTATCTGTCCATTGCTTTCTAGCACTCAAGTGCATGCATAGTTCTTACCCATGGCATCATACAGAGAACAAAATGCAGGAACTGATCCAAATGGAAAAACAAACAAACCCTAGCTCCACGGCCACAATGGTTGGGACACAGCTGCTTATGCAGTAAGTATGAACTACCAGCCCACATGTGTATTTGTAGCAGCCAGGTGACAGCAAATATCAATGATATTCCATAGTTGGGACTGAATGGTAAAAATAGCCTGTATGGACTTGAGTTTTTACCTTTTCTGTTCTCATTTACAATTAACCCTGAGGATGAACTAGATTAGAATCACTTAAGTATTCTCTCACTTCTCCCTCTTGTGTCCCACAAGACCAGGGAAATAAGCAAATAAATAAGATCCTTGTTTAAACAAGGAAATTTCACAAAAATTTGCATTTTGATTCAAACCTAATATATTAAAAAATAATTCAGTTTTAACCACAAGGACATGAATCTAGATATACGTAAAGAAAAGTTAGCAGAGCAAGTGAGTGATGGTCCATTCTGATTAAGTATGACTTTTCAGCTCTCTTGATTCATTCCCAATGATCTTAAACCTCCAAATGCATCCACTTACTTGACATAAAAGATCTTCAGACTTTTTCTTTTCTTCTCTGAGCTGTGCTTTAATAGTTTCATTTTCTTGGTTTAGTCTCTGCACTTTCTCTCCTTTCATTTTGTTTTCATTTTCTAGAGTCTTCATTTCAGCAACCTGTTGTGACTGCAATAAGGCATTTAAACTTATTATTTCTTGTTGTGTGTCTTCATACTTCTTTTTTAATTCGTTAAGTTCGGATCTCAGCTGGGTTACAGCACGTCTTTCAGTGTCAAGATCACTCTTAGCAGTTAGTAACAGCTGGTCATAATATTTTTGCTTTTCCTCTTGTAGATGACCTTAATGAGTCAGAAATAATTGAGACAGTAATGAGGCAGGGGGAAAAGTCACTTAAATATCAGAACACCAAATCATTAACAGGATTTTAAGGCATGTTGATAAAAATTGACATTTTTAGCTATTACACAGCTCATATTGGCACCAAACTTTACTTAAACCAGCTTCCAATGCTTCTAGTGCAGTAAAGTCTCCTTCCCAGTATACTTACTGGGAAACTGCAGCTGGACTTGTGTCTAGTGTTCGTGCTACAGCCGCTTCCTTCACTAACCCTTATAGCAATAGATAGCCTTTGCCCTGACTACACAACCTCCACAACCCACACCTAATTCTTATAGGGCCTCATGCATTACACGGATGCATGGGAATCAAGGCCCAAAGACACTAGATTCTCATATCCAGATTTAGGCTCCTTAGCCAAGATTCTGGCATTACTCCCCTCCCCAGAGACAGCCTGGGGATCTGATGGGCTCTTGGGCACCATTGTTGATTAAAGACAGATGGTCCACTGTCTTTTGCAGACTATCTTCTTCAAATTGTATGCCATTGTTTACATCTAAATTGCAAATAAAAGGGACTAGGGTAGTTTTATTGATAAAAAATGCCTGCTTCTTGGCTAGTGACTGTTACTTAAACCAGAGTTGGAAAACTTTCTGCTTGTCAACTCAAGAAAAGTTTAGCAAGTAGAAAAAAAAAAAAAGGAGGCAGTCTGTGGAAATTCAGTAGTAATATAAAATACACCTTAAAAACAGAACAAAAAATGCAGAATTTCACAGGCTTTGCTGATTTTTGGCACTATAAATTTCTTGACTTTGATATTTTCCCAATTGAAAGCTTCCCCTCATTCTTCAAAGTGTAATTTACTAGGGAAAGTTTCTTGCTTGACGTTTCTCCCTCCCCTCGACTATGAGCTAAGCCTTACCCTTCTTATTAGCAATACTCCTTTATAAGGTGGTGAGATTTCTCTTCAGAGAAATACCAAGTTTTTCCTTGGAAAACGTTGTCATATCTACTTTCAACTTGTATAGCTAGGTCATTTGAAACTCGGATCTCCACTACTGTCCAGCTGCTTGAAGAGGGGAACTTTTTTGTACCCTTATTCCTAGTCTCCTGGCTGCTCCGACAACAAAGCTTTGACTACAGTAACACTGAGCTGCATTTCCTCAAGAGCTACTTCAGTCTGCCTCCCAGTAGAAACCTAGGAACAGTCTTTTAAACAGCACTAAAACAAGATTGTGATATTTTACCGTTTTCTATAAAAATTCAAGCAGTAGTACAGAAACCAAGCCACTGCACATGACTGGTAAGTATCTGTGGGCCTACTCTTACTCCAGATGGTGCTAGTTCTATTTTGTGAATTTATCTTTCAGGTCAATTGCAGCATATATGAAATTAATAATCTGATAATAAGAAAAACAAGACAACTCCTGGTTCTTCTGCTCAGTGTGATTTTAATTTTATTCCACATGCCGGTCAAGTGTAACTCGAGTCAGTCTAATGGATGGTACTGAAAGGGTGCTCGTTATTGAGGAGCTACATAGCATAGAAGTGAGTTAGAGGTGGCCAGATCTGTATTTCAAAACACTGTTCTGGATCAGTGTCAAAACCTACCATGGGTTTTCATGCCCTGTAAGAACTGTTCAGGGGAGTAAAGAATGTGTCAGTCTTGAGTCATTCTTACAATATTTATTTTGAAATAAGTTATAAAGCCTGATCTACGCCTAGCTAATAAATCCTTAGTGCTTCCATTATGCAGGTTGAAAGTGTACTTTGAAGGATGGGAGACATAGATGTATTTGCCTCAACACTTTCTGCAAACAGAGAGGTTGCTACTAGGGTGTCAGGGCTGTTAAAAAACATCTTTGAAGTAGATAAGAACATGAAATACTGTCGATCAAGTAACACAGCTGGATAACAAGCAGCAGAGAAATTTTACTTAACCAAGTTTTACCATTAAGAAACCAAAACGTTAAGAAGAAAGTCTTGATTTTGTTTAATTGTGTTATAATTTGTTTTCAGAAAAACTTATGCTAGAGATAATTACAGTTTTTGTCACTTTTTTGGGGGAAAAAGAAAAATGAAGTTGATACCTTCTGAATTGAATTCTTTAGATTCTTGTTGGCTAACTATTTCTGACTTCTGTTCAAGTTCAAAGATCCTTCCAAGCAATCCCCTGACATATGCTTCACGTTGCTGGTCATACAGTAGCCACTGTTGGTTTTTCTCAAGAGCCTTCATGAAAAGGAGAACAACAAAAGCGTCTCTGGCAATTTATCCGATTTTAGAAGTATTAGTCATCTTAAAAATGTTAAGAGTTACATATTATAGAGGTTAAAGATAAGCTAGTTAATTCTACTGCAAATTGTACTAACATTCTCTGTACAATAAATAAAACCCATCTTCATTTGGAAAGATAAGTCAGATTGTTGAGCCTAAGTTAAAATTGCAGCAATATTAAACACTGATTACCTTATTTCTTGGAATGGGAAGATAACAACAAAAGGCTTTCATGAGTCATTCCCATATTATGAAGAATTAACCCTTCAATCTCAAATATAAAATAAAATATAAAATAGCATCCGAAAATTGAATTAACTAAAACTGCATCATTGTAATTTAAAGTCTGTAAGAACAAGGACATGGATTTTACATCTGATTGGATCATTCGGGTTGAAAGGGACCTCAGGAGGTTTTTAATCCAACCTCAGGCTATCCCAGGCAGTGTCAACTCTGAGGTCAGACCAGGTTTCTTGGGGCTCCTGTTTTGTCAGCAACCACTTTGTTCTGATGATCCCAGCAAGGTTTTCCAAAGATGATGGAAATACTGTCTTTATTTTCAAGTCTTTTTTAAAATTAAATTATTTTCTTGTCACAGAGTAATTTTAGATACTGTATTTTAGAGAGAAACATACCCTCTAAGATCCCATACTACCCAAAAACATATATGGTGATAATTTACATTCTTATGCATCTTGATTCAAATGATTTATGCTTGCAATGTTGTACATGAAACTTACATCTTTCAGTTGTTTTTCAACTTCATAAAGATTAGTTGGTGATCCAGAGCTGTCTGTTACAGCTTCCTGTAGACAAAGAACAACTTGTTAGTGTTCTTCAAAATAGATGGCCAAAACAGTAAAGCTAGTCCTGTATGACTATTAATCTCACATAAATAGCATATAAATATTTTTAAAATGGAAGACAGACACATACATGTGTCTTTTGTGCTTAAAGATCTTTATAGTCATTTAAAAAAAAAAATATCTAAGTTATGTAGAAAAGCATTTCATAGATTTAAAATAAAATCTCCTGGAAGATACAGCACAAAGACTAACATTTAATTCTTTCTATAACTCTGCAACATTAAAACATTTCCCAGGAAGAATATGATGTGTCTTCTGCTGCACTGCTATCTTGACAGACCTGAAGGTTGCAGGATAGCTTCTGAAAAATACTATTTAAATACACAAAAAAGTTAAGTGCCTGTTCTGTTTTCATATCTTGGTACGTATGACAATAAGCTAGACCTATAAGAGTTGTTGTGGAGGGCTAGAGACCTTGACAATTTCATCGGGGTAACAGGAGGATTATAAACATCTGGGAAACCATGCAAGCCTGTCCAGAACCATAAGGACACACTGACTGGTTTTCTGAGATCTGATCCACAGTTGAGTGCTTAAAGTATAAGCCAAATAATTTTTTAGCCCCATCTAAAATTAAACAGTATCTCAATAGTTATACTTTTTTCACAATCTGACATGTTTATTCACTGCATGATAGAAAGCTTTTTGAAATTGTGTAGATGTGAGTCCGAGGGAACTTTAAGGAAATAAAAAAGTAGATTACTACTGAAATCCAAGTGACATTTCCCCAAAGTTCTCCTGTGTTTTTTGGAATGTGATTTAGAACAAGCTTTACAGCTGAAAAAAATATAGGAGATCTTTGAATGCAATTATTAAATTTCAGCACTTCCTAATAAAATTTAGAGATTTAGAGACACTACAATTGCTCAGATTCCTATTTCTATAAACATTAGAACTCTGTCTCAGTGAAAATTTTCTCAAAGTTGTTCATACAGCTATTGTTTCCGTTTCAGAGTATACATGCTGCTCATATGCCACCTAGCAGTTTCAAGCAGCATTGCTAGGCTCGTTTTCAAGTTTTCCAAGACATCCAGTGAAAAACGTCAGTCAAATTTTGTTGGCCTCTGTTGATAAATCAATAAAAAAATCTAGAATAAAATTCTGATTTTAAACGAAAAACTATTTTGGTAGTCCACTGACAAAAAAATAATGGAAATCTGTTGAATTAACATTTTAAATTCTCCAACGTAAGTCTCTTGAAATTGAAAATAAACAGATTGCATTTAAAGTGGTATTTCCCAAGATACTCCATTACTAGAAGCGAGATATATATATATATGCATTATCATTGAAAATTAGTCAAGTAAGATATTTTGCCATGTATTTCTAGCAGCTGCATTTCTAGAAATTACTCAATGTCCCTGTAGAGCATGGGGATCCAGCACCATCTGCAGGTCAAAAGCTGGAAAAGACTTGTAGGCATCTCTCTTGGGCACTAACTGCTTTTTCCATGGAACATTAGAACAGCCAGTGGTGGAAAAACAACTGTAGAAAACTAAATGCAATAGTAAAAAGCTGCCAAGTACCTGGCACCATACCATAACCATTTTAAGTGAGAGAAGCAACTCGTTATTCCTGTCCTATCTTCTGTCACATTTACGTACTTACCGCATGTGATGCCATGTAAAGCACAGGCAATTACTTCTAACAACTGAGAAGCAAGTGAGGATTCATGAGAGCAGGGAGGAGAATGATGTTCTCATAGAATAGTTTAGGTTGGAAGGGACCTTTAAAGTGGTCTAGTCCAACCCCCCTGCAATGAGCAGGGACATCCTCAACTAGATCAGCCTGCCTAGAGCCCTGTCCAACCTGACCTTGAATGTTTTCAGGGATGGGGCATCTGCCACCTCTCTGGGCAACCTGGCCAGGGCTTCACCACCCTCATCATAAAAAATGCCTTCCTTGTATCTATTCTAAATCTACCCTCTTACAGTTTAAAGCCAGTGCCCCTTGTCCTTGTTCTGCCCTTTAGCAGACTCTGCTAAAAAGTTTGTCCCCAGCTTTTCTGTAGGCCCCCATTAAGTACTGAAAGTACACTCAGCTTGGTGGTGTTGGCAGACTTGCTGAAGGTGCACTTAATCCCACTGTCTATGTCATTGATGAAGATATTAAACAGTACTGGTCCCAGTACAGACCCCTAAGGGATACCCACTTCTCACTGATCTCCATCTGGACATTAAGCTGTTGGCCACCACCCTCTGAATACGACCATCCAATCAACTCCTCATCCACAGAACAGTCCACCCATCAAGTCCGTATCTCTCTAATTTAGAGAGAAGGATGTTTTGGGAGACCGTGTCAGAGGCCTTACAGAACTCAAGATGGATGACATTTGTAGCTCTTCTCTTGTCCACTGCTATAGTCACTCCATCATAGAAGGCCACTAGGTTGGTCAGGCAGGACTTGCCCTTGGTGAAGCCATGCTGGCTGTCTCAAATCACCTCTGTCATCCATGTGCCTGAGCATAGCTTTTAGAAGGACGTGTTTTACGAGGCACAGAGGTGAGGCTGACAGGTCAGAAGTTCCCAGGGTCCTCCTTTTCAACCATTTTTAAAAAGCAGTGCATTGTTTCCCTTTTTCTGGTCACTGAGGACTTCACCTGACTGCCTTGACTTTTCAAATATCATGGAGAGATTCCCTCAAGACTCTGGGATGCATCTTGTCAGGTCCCATAGGCTTCTGTAAGTTCAGATTCTGCAGGTGGTCACAAACCTGATCTTCTCTTACAGCGGAAGGGACTTTGTTCCCCCAGTCCCTGCTTGGGGTCCATCCACTTGCGACGTGTGGGGGGAGAGGTTGCCAGTGAAGACTGAGGCAAAAAAAATTGTTGACTACCTCAGCTTTCTCCTCATCCGTTGTTACCAGTTTGCCAGTCTTGCTCATCCAGGTGGGTAGACTTTCTTTCACCTTCCTTTTCTGGCTGACATACCAATAAGAAGGCCTTGTGTTTTGCATCCCTTGCCAAGTTTGGCTCCAGCCACACCTTGGCTTTCCTGACCCCATCCATACACAACCGGGCAGCATGCCTACACTCTTCCCAGGATATCTATCCCTGATTCCACAGCCTTGCATTTCCTTCTCACCCTTTAGTTTGACCAGCACGTCTCAACTCAGCCATGCCAGTCTCTTGCCTTCCTTTCCTGAATTCTCACACCTGAGGATCAAAAGCTCTTGTGCTCCATGGAAAGTATCCTTAAAGATCTGCCAGCTGTCTTCTGCTCCTTTGTCCCCAAGGGCAGTTTCCCAGAGGGTCCCATTGACTAACATCTTGAAGAACTGGAAGTTTGCTTTCCCAAAATTCTGCTTCCCAACTTTAGTCTTTGCCTGACCTGTATTCCCCAGAACTGCAAACTCCACCAGTGCATGATCCCTGCAGCCCAGGCTGCCTCCAAGCAGCTTATGACTGAAGCTGAACTAGGTGAGGAGCTTAGTTTGTCTTTATTAATGCCCCATGTCTCTTACTGCTGCCTTCTCAGGCTGTTTAATCATCGAGCATACAAACCTAAGAAGGGCATAATATCTGCTTAAGCAACAGTGGATCGTTACATGTAGTACCATGAGTCATATCATCTGCATGGGAGCTTGGAAAAGGGACCTTACAGTACAGAATTAGAAAATTCCCTCCCCAGCTGCATTGCCTGAAGTTGCACTCCCTGACTGTTCTTCATTTAGCATTCAATCTGGATATCATCTCTCTTAACACAAGAATATTTCAGCGTGCAATGCAACTTGCAAGAAGAGTAAAAAATCCATCCTATTTTCTAACTAATATCAGTGCTTAGTGAGTGCAGATTCCAAGTCTAACTTGTTTACAGGTTAGACTTGGAAATTGCAATTACAATGTTTCTTCTGCTTACCTGGGATGCCTGAGAAGTACCAGCTCTGTTTTCAAGCTCAGAACACTTTGCAGTAACAGTGGATAAATTACATTTTAAATGGTTCATTTCTTCCAGTAGAGAATTAAATAACTGTTCTCTAGTTTCTGCTTCCTTTGTTTTGTCCTCTAGTTGACTTTTTAACAAGGAAACTTCACTATTCTTGTTTTTGGATCTAAGCTTGTCTTTCAGGTTTTGGATTTCTTTGTCCTTCTCTCCAAGAAGATGGTTGTGTTTTTCTTTTTCTTTTTCAAGGGAAAGTATTTTCTAAATGAAACAAAAAAGTCACACAAATGAATAAGCGTCAGTCTATGCAATGAATGCATTAGCAAGTTTATAAACAGTTTGAGGAGATACTCACTTTGAAAGGTTCTCTCAGCCTTTAATTAGCTGAGAATATTACTTTTTACTCAAAACAGACAATACTACAGTGGTCATCACAATACTACACTGATCAGGTTGAATACTTCAAGCAATAGTAAAAATAGTCTGGACCAGATGAACCAAAGAATGCAAAGAACCAAATTGCACAGACTTGCTAGGTACTCAGTTTTGTGTATGAATACAGATCACTACAACAGATGAACCTTAAAACACAAACAGTACAAGAACTCTTGAACACTTCCATGAAGAGACTGGTGATACGTTTCTTAGCTTTGGTTAGCATATTTAATAGCTTTTGACAAGGAGCAGAGCTTTCTTGCTAACCAAGTGATGGTAAGTGAAGTTACAAAAGAGTTGCAATAAAGTATTCGGGAGAAGGATCCTGTTTTACAAATTGTCTGGCCTTTTAGTTTCAAAACGTGCTTTAGTAGATATTTTCAATAGGCACTCTCTTTTCAGTAGGCCTGCAGCACAGGTAATTATTACATCGGATTAGTACTGCATTTGGGATACCTTGGGGCTCTATGTAAACTTCTGTTATGACAGCATTTCATTTTCCATGAGAAATGTTGATGTCGAAATCCTACATGTTGGTATCAAGTCATTGGAAGATGACAGAGAAACTGAAAGCAATTGAATTTGAGAGACCCTCATTTAGGGAGTGGTTTGAAGTCCACACAGCGCTTACTGTAATTAAATTATTCACACCAAGTAGTACCTAGTGTATCTAAATATGCTTGTGATTTTCCACCTGTAAACTAGGAACACAGTATTAAGTAATCAACGCTGAGCAAACAGCAAACTCCACCAGACACAGCAAACACGCTAAGGAATTTAGTGTCAACAGTACACGGGCTGTCCAGTCTTAGCTGGTACTTGCGTTAGCACTTCTCAACTGACGTGACACAGACACAAGAAAAGCCTTACTGTCAAAAGAAGTAGCCTGGAAATAGTAGTGTGCCCAGCCTCCATTAGAGGTATGCTCTGAAAGGGGCCACTGAAAGTGTCACAGTCTTTCTGAGAAACTGCCCATATGTGACTTGGTCATGTACAAAGTCTTCAACTTATTTCTCTACAACCATAGGTTTACCTTGAATGGACTGCAAGGCATGGAAATTGCAGTGTCTTAGTTACTGCTCCTTGGTTGTAATGGAAGAATAATGTGGCGAACTGATTACGGTTTTATTTACCTATAGCTGAGTGGGAGCTTGAGAGTAGATGATAGAGTAGATGATAATAACAACAGCAAATACTCAGCACTTACTGGCACGCTCTCAGGCAACTGCTTGCAAACACACTATTCTTTGCAGAAAGGGCTTGAAATAATTCTCTGGGACCAACCGTTCCAAACAGCCGGATGTGTAAGGACAGGTCTTAATGGACTAATTGGCACCTCCGGCCTCAAGTCTTTGTATTTAACAGCCTTGTTGGATTACTGTAATTTGATTCGTTCATTCAGTATTGAAGAATGTTTGGGAACGAAAACACAAATCTAAAACAGCAGTGGTATCAAAGTAAACTTAAGTTTTAAGAAGAGTGGCACCTTACTGACAAGGTCATGCATCCTCAGACTCATGGTAACCGTGCTCATTTAGGACCGCACAAACTCGAGTACAAGCATCCACCTCACCTCTCGGAGCCCGTTCCTTTCCAGATCCGTCATTTTGCCTTTCCCTTTCGTGACTTCCTCCAAGGATTTTCTCAGGGCCGCGTTCTCCTGCTTGTACTTCTCGAGATCCTTCTCCGGTCTGGAGCTACCCGACTTCAAGCCCCACTTGCCAACAATTATATCTTTGGCGGTCCTGGAGCTCATCTCTAAGCACCTACAAAAATACAAACGGAGCGCTGGGAATGGCAGCCCCTTCCACCAGGCAGGACCGGCCTTCTCACACGGTTCTAGCCAGGCACGGGCAGCGCGGGGCCTCCCGGCTCCTGCCCGCGGCTCTAGGACGGCGCCGCAAAGGGGAGCAAAGGGGCCCGCGA
The DNA here is from genome assembly GCA_013398295.1 of Chionis minor. Classification (NCBI taxonomy): domain Eukaryota; kingdom Metazoa; phylum Chordata; class Aves; order Charadriiformes; family Chionidae; genus Chionis; species Chionis minor. The sequence continues at coordinate 308,423 of VZSF01007795.1, read as the reverse complement.
GCGCCCCGGATGCGGCGGGGGAAGGAGGGACCCCACCCGCTGGCTGTGGCTGCCGCTCCGGCCGGCCCCGGCTCAGCGCCGCTTCCGGGAGTTTGAATCCCGCGGCTCCGGCATCGTCACTTCCGCCCGGGCCGCCTCACAGGCGACGCGAGGGCTACGGCGCGCGCGACAGGTCAGGCGGGGCGGGGGAGGGGTTAAAGCCTGCTCCCGCGAAGAGGCTGGCCGGGGGCGGGGCTGCGGGAGCACGAGCTGCCTGGCGGTCCGTGGCCGTTAACGGCTGGCGGGGGGGGGGGCCTGAGAGGAGGCCCACCCGTTGGCTGGTGTGGGCGGCCGCGTGACCTGTCTGGCCAATGCCACGGGGCCTTCCTTCTCCCCTCCTCGTGCTTTTGCCCCGGCGAGGGCGGCCCCCGCCGGGCGCTGTGAGGCGAGGGCGGCCCCCGCCCGGCCCAGGGCAGCCGGGCCCTTCTGAGCGGGCCGAGGCGGTGTTGGTTTCACCTTTGCGAGGCCACGATTAATTTTCCCTTTGAGGAGATTCCCATTTCCTCGTTAAAAGGCGGTTGCAGAAGGAGGGGAGGTGGCAGGCAAGTGCCCCTTGGTGTTGCTGGGCCGTGCGTGGCTCTCCCCACCCTGTACGAGGCTTTAGCTCAGTTGCCGGTTGGGCAGAAAGGGCAGTGGCTACCAGCTGCCTTGGGCCGCAAGCCTGCTCTGTGGCTCTGGCCGTGCACCAGCTGGGGGACTTCTCTGGGACAGGCAAGGACAGAAGGACCCGCCGTGATGCTTCAGCCAGCTCTTCTGGGTCCTCTCAGTGCTGTGTCTTGCCTGTCTTTATCCTTGTGCCTTTCTGAACATGTTGGTTTTAGATCACCTTTTCTTCCCTAGAAATCCTCAGCTACCCCAAATCTAATCGTTTTGGGAAGGAAGCAAAGTCCATCTTGGCTTCAGAAGTAATGAGCTAGGATAGTTCTTGTGTGACTAGGCTGAACTTTGTCCACATATGACTCATTTTGTTCCATCTTGCTGGCGCTTCCCCTCTCATCTCTACTTGAAAACATTTTGCAGTGGTACTGTGCGCTGCTTGGCTTTTTACATCTTGTCAGCAGCTGAGAAAAACTTCTGTAAAGCTGGACGCAGGGTTGCTTAGAGCAGAGAGTTCTTTTTATTTACCATGTTAAGTTTTACTGAGTTTCATTTTGGTGAGGTCTACTGCATGTATTCACATTAAGACAGAATATTTATAGGCCTCCAAACAATACAGAGGGTCTTCTCACATTGTTTGCACGTATTTCCTTAATTCTTCTTTATTTTTTACATATGCATCTGTATTTTAATAATTTCTCGGGAGATCATCTAAATTCAGCTTGTTAAATAAAATACCTGTGGTATTTTTTTCTGTGTAAAACGTAGTTGTTCCAGAGCAGAACAGAAGGGGGAGCACATAAACAATTCTTGAAGACCGTATTTTGTGATAATACACTGACATGGAGTCAAGCAAAAAACATTTACAATGAAGTTCTAAAACTTAAGGGGAAAAAAATATAAACTATAGTGATATTTAATACCTTGGAATACCAAGAGGAAGATGTGATATATCTTTTGAGTACTGGAGTTGTGCTTAATGTTCATGTTCCCTATGGTTATTCTTGCCGTGGTTGCTTACGAGAGACTTACCGTGCAGCTTAAAAATAAACGCAACACAAAAAATCTGCACTCGTTTGTACACTTTGCCCGTTCTGTTGCTGGATTTCATTAGCAAGAGCTCTTTTTATGGAGCAACATAGAACTTGGTGTCAATTTACAGGTACTACCTTTTTTTTTTCATAGCCTGCAGTAGCTAGTCTGTCATAGATCCACCCATAGACCTTCTTTACTGTAACCCAGCTATTCCGTGCCTCCTCTTCCTGCTAGCATTTCAGTCCAGAAGTTAGGGTGTTTGAAACTTAAGACGTCCTTGAATTTCTCTGGTGTCAATTGATGTTTCATCAAGACTGGAAACAATGCTTCGGGTGATTGTAGAATCTGCTAGCAATATCCCTAAAACCAAGTTTGGGAAACCAGATCCTATTGTTTCTGTTATTTTTAAAGGTAAGGAAAACTGTCATAAATGTACTCAGGGAGGAGGTTTTCTGAAGGATAGTGCCATATGTAAGTATTTGAAAATCTGTGAAAACATATTTTCCTGAAGTTACGTCTGATGCAACTTTAGGGAAGACTTTTTAATTAGAGAGACAAGAGTTACCTGAATTAAGTTGGATCTGGGTGGGGTGCATTTGTCTGTTCTGGACAGCAGTGCTTTTGTTTCAGGATCCACATTTTACATGCTTTTGGTTTTTTTTAAAGCCCTTTGCTTTAGAAACCTAAATCCAACTGCACAGAAAATACACAGAATTAAAAGTGGATTTAAAATTACCTTGTTGTTTTCCATCTGAAAAAAATCATTCCTCTGTCTTGATTACTTTGCACAGCCACTGCTCACCATTACACCAATTTTTATTGTGACTGGTTTGTTGTTGTTGTTATTACCAGCATGTTGAAAAACAGTAGTACCGTTACTGAAGGTATTTGGGTTTGGTTTGGGTTTTGTATTTTGGTGGGGGTTTTTTGACAAACGGAATTGCACTTTCAAATTTTGCCTATTAAGATTATTTAATTTAAAATAAAGATTTAGGAAGGAAACAGATTTCATACTGTCATTGCTCACTGGATACCTATGGGAGAAAGAGAAAACTGATAAAACTACCATTTATATGTGAAGCTAATTATATCTTACAGTATAGTTTACCTGTTGCCATCATTCCTCACTTGGCTAGACTAAAGGAACTTTATTTCAAGTCTTAGTTTATCTTTAAGGTGCAGAAGCTTCCAAACAATTTTGGATTGTGTAATGCATTAAACCAAACTCTGACAAACTCTGACAAATCAATCTTAATTCCTGGTGACCTGCTTTCCTAACTGTGCACTGATATGGAAATGGTATTTCCTAAAGTTTGAAAAATAATTGCACAGGTTTGTCACCTTTAGAAACCAAATCTGAAATCATGACATCTCGCTAGAGGCTTGAAAAGGACAAGGCAGTGCATGTACAGTATAATAACTTCCAAAATAAAAAGTTTTCGGATACTTTATTTCAGCAACAGAAAGTATGATACCATTCCATTTCCTTTCTTTTCCTCTTCTTTTTCAAGTTTGTTTTTTCACCCTGCTGTGTGTTAGGGCAAGTGGCTGACCCTGTCTCAGTAGCTTTTGGAACTTTCCGATGCCTAAAATATGATTTTATTTGCCCTGCAAAAAGTACTGTTACCGGTGTACTGTAATGTCTCTTTGTTACTTTTCTTTCTGCTGCTTTAGCATTCATATTCTCTTTTCAGTTCCTTGTCTTTCTCTGTACTTTCCTGTTTCTAGTTTTGCCTTTCTGTGTTTCCTCTGTTCCTGCAGTTTCATGCTCCAGAGTTGGTTTATGCCTTTGCTTCTTTATGCCTCAAGTGTCTGTTTAATTCCTCTTTTGTTACTTTTGTTAATCTTTTGTTACTACTGTGTGCTCTAATACAATTCGGTTTTACCTAAGAAATATAAGTTATGGATTTATTTTTTTCTTCTTCATTGGTGGATTTGATTCTTAGTCCTTCAGTTATCCAAACAGAAGAATTGGGCAACAGGCAGTAAAGGAATGAGTTTATATTTATCCTTTATGTGCTATAACTGGGACTTTTTAATGTTCACAAACATGATTAACCATTAATACAACTTAAATACAACTTCATGGCTGTAACAGGTTTTTAGTAGGATATTTAATTTCTCATTATTTCTCATTATACCCACCACTTCTTTTTATGTGGTTTTTACTACATACCAACGGTCTAAATTTTTGCTTTCTGTCCAGAGGGATTGAAGGGAGCCAGAAAATACCAGGCTTTTGCCAGCCATTGAGAAGCTCTGATTTAATTTGTAAGTGGAGTACTCTGGTTGCCAGGTGCAAGGGTGTAGGGATCATATCTGAAATATGTTGAACTTCTGGCCGTTTATTTTTATAGATCTTTTTTATATACAGCCTGTTCCCCCCCTCACCCTGTTAGTGTGTAAAGATGGGAAACCAGTCTTATTTTGGGTGAGGTGTATGTCAAAGGGCAGGACTCTCTAACTGTAGTCCATACCCGCTGTAGCTCCTGAGGGAGATGAAAAGCAAGTTGGGAGTTTATTTTCCAGACTGGGGAAAAACTCATTTGCAGGACTTTGGCCATAGCCCTGCAGTACATTTTAATGTTCTTGTTTGACTCTGGATTATGCTTGGAGAAGTCTTAGAGAACAGCAATCAATTGACAGAAAATTGCTGTGGAAGTTGACATTTCATTAAACAGTTCATTGGCTTTTCAAACTTTAACTTACATAGCCTTTGCTGATGTCAGGTTCGGTAGTTTTAAGACTTCAATGAAAGCAGCCTGTATCTCTCAGGAACCGACCTTTACAGCTATGCTGTGAAGAAAAAGGGCGCAATCCTACAACTGTTGGTATGTAGGTGACTCTGCAAACACTTTAGATGTTAACACACATATGTTAGTACAAATTCATCTAGGTATAGAATAGACTTCATCAAATTCGTATAACTAAGCTAGTTATGGACTATAGTCAGTGCAATTAATATAGTGATCTATGTTAGGCTCATATTAAGAGGAAATAAGCAGCTGTTTCTGTTGTGAGATCTTCTTTGCAATAAGAGGGGGGTTGTGCAAGCATTCAACTTCTTTTTTACAGATTTATGTTCAGTCTAGTGGGATGGAACTTTTATTTGCTTTAGGAACAACTCACTGTTCAAAGAGAACTACGCCCTGAGAGTAAATGAGCATTGCTGTCTGGAATCAGGTGCTGTTACTGCAGAATTCTGAGTTTGTTGTCACTCTGCAAATGACAAATTATTAGTCAAATAAACATGAAAAAGTGTCACCATTTGTTGAAATGGCACTAAGTGGTAAGGATTAAACCAGTACAATTATTTTGGTTTCTCAGGCATACCAAACTGGAGCAAAATGTGTCAGATTCTTGTATTTGGGTGTAGAAATTGACATAACTGTTTATGTGTGCAGTCACTACTAGGACACTGAGTGCTTTGATCATTCCTTTTGACTGCCTCATTCAGTTTTATGCATTAAAAACTGACGTGAAGTGACATTCAGTTTGACTGGGCCAACATGAATAAAATCTCTTTTTTCATTTGTGCTTAATCTAAGAGCTTTCCAGCAGGCCTGCAGTATTTGATGGCTATGTTAGTTTATATTTCAGTGTGTGAAAGAAAAGAGTGTTGGAGTTGAATTATTCCTTAAATTTATATTTTCTGTTTTGCAGAGAATTACCGTAACTTTAATTTTCTGGGTTTTGGAGGTCTGCCTGTTTGATCCTGCAGTTGCTGACAATGTGCAATCTTAATTCTTCATTCACAAAAGTTTTATGGAAAACATAGTGAACTAAAATGTAATTCTCTTTGAATCTTAGACTTAAGACTATTCTAAAAGATGATGTTTGGTTCTGCTATTCTCTAACTGCTAAAACTGATAAAAATGCTAGTTATACTAGAAGAAAAAAATTAACATGTAAGCATTAGTTGTTTTGTAGTACTGTAATTTTCAAAAACGTATGGCACTATAATGCCTCTATCAAGATACAGCATAATTATTTCTTCTAGGGTACCAAAGTTATTGTAGTTGGTTTTCAAAGAGACAAGTACAAAGAGTGTCCTCTCTGTATCCATTATCATTTCTTACTTTTATCTTTTGGTATGGCCAGACTAAAAATGATGGCTGGCCCTGTCTTACAGTTTATCCTGATGTGGTTTTCAGTCTTGGCTACTGTGGCTGGTTTCGTTACCAGTAGAGGAAGGCAGCCTGAGGACCTCAAACTTATGTGAGCACCTGGAATAACCAGGCAGTCCATCTTACCCTGCTCAGCAAAGATTTTTTTTGGTGGGAAGAAGAAAACTCTTTGCCAACAGTTTAAAAAAACAAACAAAAAAACCTTAGTGCATTAAAAGAATGACAAAAAGTGTAAGAAAAAGAAAGTAAAGTGAAGAAAATATGTGCAAAATACATGCTTGAGGAATGTGAATGCCACACTCAGATGGACTAAAACTACAATTAAAACTCAATGTAAACTGTGTTTCCCAGTGTTTTGCATCCAACTTCTATGCAAATGCATAACACAAAAATATTTTTCTTCGTATAATCTAGAATGTGCACCTTGTTAGTGCAATCATAAATCTTACTCTTGTTTTTATGAGAATAGATAGTCCAGAGTGGAAAATTTTACTCCCTGTCAAGAATTGTCTTGACTGTTGTTGAAGGCAGGGATTTCCTTACCTTACAGAGTTACATTTGAGCTTAGCCAGGGATCATAAGACTTCTATCCATTAGCTCTGTCAGGATCAGGTCTGTGATTCACTATCTCCTTTACAAACAGCTACAACTGTTTCTTATTTCAGTTTCTCAGCACTGAGAAATCTTCTCCCTGACTCCCAGCTCCTACTTGTAGTGTGACTTAGAGTAGCAGTGCCAAACCCTAGATACTCTGGCAGATTTACATTTGAAAATGCTTTGTCTCTTATTAGGTAAGGTGAAGTTGAATTTCTCTGACTAGCATAATAATTAGTTCTTTGTTCCGCAAAATGCGAGTCCCCAGCATGGTATGTTATGAATGCTCTTTCCTTTGTGGTACTATGTGAGTCAATATCCTGTATAAATTGTAGACAATTCCTGTTACATAAATGTGAGTCAGTTCTCGCAATTTGCAGTATGGGCTGACATTTTCTTTCAGTACATCCCACTCTCATCCAATAAAAAGCGCCACGACAGTCTCCTGCTTGAATAGTGGATGTATGAACTTGACCATGTGGCATATCTTTACTCTTGCTCCCCAGGCCTTTGCAACGTTTTCCTGGCAAAGTATAGCCATAACTTGCAATTAATAAAAAAAGCTATTACCTTTACTGTAGTCCTTAAATACAAGGAGCGTGTCTGAAACTTAGCTTTCTTGTGGTCCTGAGCATTTGATAGATCAGTAATTAGTTTACTGACTGTACTTAAATATTTTTAAAATAAATTTTTAAAATAAATTTAAATAAATTTGTTATCACTAATATATGAAAATTCTGTTTAGAGAGCTGCTTGCTCGCAAGTGTTCTTCTGTGCTTCTGAGTGTCATGTCAAGACTTGTTCTCCATGGGAGCTCTATACATATAGTGCAACTAAAAAGTAAAAATAAAACCGTGGCACGTTACTTGCTTTAAACCTGTTGTAAGAACAAAATTTTGTTTCCCTTTTTAATAGGTGAGGGGGGCCTGTAAAGGGTCTCTGCAACACTTGAGCTGTGTTATTCCTCTCAGGAGAAGGAACTTGAATTGAAATGCCACACTATATATAATTTGCACCACACCCCACACTCCCATGATTTGTAGGTTGACCAAATGTAAATTTTACCACAAAGCATGGAAAATCTGTAAATTTTAGGCTACAGTAAATGTCAGTGAGGTGATCTGCATAACCTCTGGAAACCATTTTTCAGGAAGGACTGCATTTCCTCTTATATGCATGTATATTTCTGCTAATACTTGTTCATTTAAAGCAGAAAGTGCTGACACTGTAGGCATATATCCTTAAGATACTTTTTTTCCGAGTGGTTTTATTTCAGAGCCAAATACTTACAAGTATTTTGTGACTCAGATATGGTAAATGTGTAACACGTTTTCTTTACTACTGAAGTTCATCATTCAAGGTTACTGTTTGGTTTGATGTCTCCAAGCCTTTTAGTCTGTCTTCTTTCATTCGTACTGAAGTTGCAGTCAAGGGTCCTAAAAGGTTGAGAAACCTAAACATTCATTTTGCTTTTTGGGGAATACATCTAGCTATGCTTAAAAAAACCAGAATAAAGAGCCTCAACTACTAAAACTGGCCAGGAGACTTTCTGATTGTAAAATGTGAAGCTACTGGAAGAGGCAAAAAGAATTGGAACATTTGGTTTAAAGCTCAAACTTTCTTTTGAAAACTGGAAGGACAAATTGTGATTTTTGTGTAGTCCTTTAGCAAAAATAGATCATCACACTTTGCTTGTATTTGCAGATGAAAAAAAGAAAACAAAGAAAATTGACAGCGAACTTAATCCTTTTTGGAATGAGGTAATTTTTTTTAATCAATTCTTGGTCTTTTTTAAGATAAAATGCTTGTAAAATCAGTAAGTCAATTTCTACAGTTATGAATATCAGTTTGAAACAGGAACTAGGGATATGTGTTCTTACAAGGTGTTAGTAAATGCAGGTGAATGGATTCATCTTGCACCATGTATTACAATTAATTAAGTAATATTTTTATCTATAAGTAGATGGATATCTGGTGAGTTTGTGGCCTGGTTTTATTCCTTCTTGTACCCTTTTGGACCAAATGATATTCAGACATTGCTTAGCCACATGTATGGGAACATGAGTCCTTTATTATATACCAGGAAAAACCCTTGCAAAATTAGAACGAATCATGTATTGAAGTTCCTCATGATTTATTTGTAGGACTAGTCCTCTTTTGCATCTTAAGTAATGTCTTTCTTGGAGGAAATGGGGGTTTTTAGTGTTTTTTCAGTGGTTTTTTTCACAACAAGAAATGAAAGTTAAAAATTATTCTTACATTTTGTAATTAGGAATATAAAGAAAGGGAACCTACAAATATTTGTCTAAATTCAACAGTAACTGACCTCAACCAGTATTGCAGGGGAATAGCATCAGATCTTATGAATGATAAGAAAATATTTATGTTAGTGTGAGGAAATGGAACTGCGAAAGAGGTAATGGCTCAGTATTAAGCCATTTACTTCTTTTTCTGTTATTGTTACTAGTAACTAGTAAATCAAGAATGTCCTACAAACATGTTCCCAGATTTTTAACTTTCCTTTTGCAAGTGTAAGCTGGTCTTACAAAAGGCAAAATTTATTTCTGAATAATTTTGTTGTATATGCTACTCTGCTGTTAATTGATTTAAATATTACTTGTAATTATAATTTGAGTTTGCTCCACTTTTTTGTTCAGATTCTTGAATTTGACTTGAAAGGAATTGCTCTGGATAATTCATCTTCCCTGACAATTATTGTGAAGGATTTCGAAACAATTGGACAAAACAAGTATGTTCTTTCTTTTTTTTCCAGTATTACACACAACTTTCAACTGATAGGTGCTGGAGAGAAATGATGAATGCAATTAGATGGTTTCTGATGTAATGTCTACTTGTAGCCTATAGGCCAGTAGGCTTTCTGTCCCCCATCAGCTGCACTGTTACTCTGAAACAAAATGTCAGCTTTCTTTTTATACTTAATTTTAGACATGCTGAAGCTAAATTCAAGGAATATTTTAGGCATTTAAGGCAGAATTTGAGTAAGATTTAGATCCCTTCACCTATTACTGTCATTTGAAAAGCACAGCTGCCATATTTCAGTTGGTGCTTACCTGTAATAAAGGTCCTTGTGTAACTAGATATATGCCACTACAGATACCTGGTGCAGGTTGTCATCTTGCAGAATGATGCAGGGCAGTACCCGAGACTACAATACATGAAAAGTGTCCAGAAAGTAGTTCTGAAGAACTCATAATTGGCATTCTCAGAGCATAGCTAATCAAACCACCAAAAATTACAAAATGCAGTTAAGGCTCTTTAAAAGTCTCCACAAGAGGCTATATTTTATGTCACTCATTTAAGTGTTGCCTAGGAAGAGGGGAAGCCTGAGTTCAATTTCCTGTTCTGTCTGGAGGGATTGAAGTCCTGGGAGACTGACTTAGTCATCAGGATAAATATAAATAAAATACAAAAACTGTCTTGAGAATGGAATCTGGGGTTCGGATTTTTTGTGGAGGCCACTGAGAACTGCCTTTTCTGACATTCATTTCTTGGAAAGGCAGCCTCTCTTAGTATCAGTAAAGTATTTAGAGTTTAGGTCTTCAGCAGATAGAAATACCATTTTTCATGGTGCCCCTGACATGCAGGAATTTAAGGCTCTTTCCCTCCTGCACCATATCAGTTTTGGTTAGTGCTGTTAGTGCACGTCAGTGGGCTTGGATCCTGCTCGAAAAGTCTAAACTCTACCAGTGCAGTATGAACGGCACCTATATACCTAAAATTGCATTCTGCATTTTTCATACATCTAATAATCAAGTATCATGGGATATAAGGCTGCAGATCTTTTTGTGTATGCTCCTTTTTTTTCATTTGTGAGAGGCTAAAGGAAAGTTTCATTTATGCAGTTGTTTGTTGAGTCCTAAGTGCTCAAACAAAAATTTCATGTAGTTGTAAGATGCTTAGTTTTAGTTTTAACAAAACCAGGTATTATTATTAATTTTAGAGAACTGAAGAGAAACAAACAGTAGCTATGTGCCTGGAAGGATATCACACAAAATGCAAATACATTTCCTTCAACTAAAAAATGAAAAATATATCTAGTTTTTTTACACATGAAGTAATTATAGCAGAGAAGATGCACAGAGTGTATGATTTTCTGGATTTTTTTTTTTTTTTTAGTTTAATCTTGCTGTTGAAGACACAGAAAGCAGCCACCTTGAAATGAGACTTCTATCTTTATATGAAAGGAGAGGACATTATAAAAAGTTTTAGAGTACTGAAATGCTGTCAGGTGTCCTTGTTGGCATTTAAACATTTTTGTAGGTTTATGTGCTTACAGAATAGGAACATTTAATAAGTAAACATATAGGTAATTAAGGTGTCTTGTTTGACTAACTTTTAAGAGTCATCTTTGTATTTTTGAAACTTGGGCATTATGATCATGAAATGAGTTTTCAATTCTTGGAGAAGCAAGGAGGGGGGTCAGCAGGACTACCACCTTGGAGTTCTGGAGGGCGGACTTCGGTCTTTTCAGGAGCCTGGTTGACAAAGTCCCTTGGGAGGCAGTGCTGAAGGGCAAAAGAGTCCAGGAGGGCTGGACATTTTTCAAGAAGGAAGTCTTAAAGGTGCAGGAGCAGGCCATCCCCATGTGCCGAAAAACAAGCCATCGGGGAAAAAGACCAGCCTGGCTGAACAGAGAGCTGTGGTTGCGATTCAGGGGAAAAAAGGAAATTTTATGGCCTTTGGAAGAAGGGGCAGGTCACTCATGAGGACTATAAAGATGCTGGGAGGCTGTATAGGGAAAAATTAGGAGGGCCAAAGCCCAACTGGAACTTAACCTGGCTACTGATGTTAAGGACAATAAATAGAAATACTTTAGCAACAAAAGGAGAACTAAGGAGAATCTCCATCCTTTAGTAGTCGGGGTGGAAACATAGTGACAAAGGATGAGGAAGAGGCTGAGGTACTTAATACCTTCTTTGCCCCAGTCTTTAACAGTAAGACCAGTTGTTCCCTGAGTACCCAGCCCTCTGAGCTAGAACACAGGGACAGGGAGCAGAATTAAGCCCCCGTAATCCATGGGGAAATGGTGAGTGATGTGCTACACCACTTAGACATACACAAGTCTACGGGACAGGATGGAATCCACCTGAGGATACTGAGGGGGCTGGTGAAAGTGATCACCAAGCCACTTTTCATCATTTATCAGCAGTCCTGGCTAACTGGGGAGGTCCCAGTTGACTGGAGGTTAGCAAATGTGACACCCATCCACAAGAAAGGCTGGAAGGAGGATCCAGGGAACTACAGGCCTGTCAGTCTGACCTCAGTGCTGGGGAAGGTTATGGAGCAGATCATTCTGAGTGCCATTATGCGGCACATGCGGGACAACCAGGTGATCAGGTCCAGTTAGCATGGGTTCATGAAAGGCAGGTCCTGCTTGACTGAGCTGGTCTGCCCCTATAACAAGGTGACCCACTTGGTGAATGAGGGAAAGGCTGTGGAATTTGTCTACCTGGAATTTAGTAAAGCCTTTGTCACCGTTTCCCACAGCATTCTCCTGGAGAAACTGGCTGCTTATGGCTTGGATGGGTATACTCTTCGCTGGGTTAATAACTGGCTGGATGGTCAGGCCCAAAGAATGGTGGTGAATAGAATTAAATCCAGTTGGCAGCCAGTCACAAGTGGTGCTCCCCAGGACTCAGTATTAGGGCTGGTTCTGTTTAATATCTTTATCAATGACCTGGATGAGGGGATCAAGTGCACTCTCAGTAAGTTTACAGATGACACCAGTGGGAGTGTCAACCTTCTTGAGGGTAGGATGGCTCCACAGAGGGAGCTGGACAGGCTGGATCAATGACCTGAGGCCAATGGTGTGAAGTTCAACAAGGCCAAGTGCCAGGTCCCGCACTTGGATCACAACAACCCCATGCAGCGCTACACGCTTGGGAAAGAATGGCTGGAAAGCTGCCCAGCAGAAAAGGACCCGGGGATGTTGGTTGACAGTCGGCTAAATAGGAGCCAGCAGTGTGCCCAGGTGGCCAAGGTAGCCAACAGCATCCTGGCTTGTATCAGGAATAGTGTGGCCCAGGAGGTCTAGGGAAGTGATTGTCACCCTGTACTCAGCACTGGTGAGGCCCCCACCTTGAATACTGCGATCAAGTTTGAGCCCCTCACTACAAGAAAGACGTTGAGGTTCTGGAGCGACTCCAGCAACGAAGCTGGTGAAGGACCTAGAGCACAAGTCTTCTGAGGAGCGGCTGAGGGAACTGGGGTTGTTTAGCCTGGAGAAGAGGAGGCTGAGGGGAGACCTTATCACTCTCTACAACTACCTGACAGGAGGTTGTAGAGAGGTAGGGGTCAGTCTCTTCTCCCAAGTAACAAGTGATAGGATGAGAGGAAATGGCCTCAAGTTGCGCCAGGGGAGGTTTAGATTGGATGTTAGGAAAAATTTCTTCACCAAAAGGGTTATCAGACATTGGAACAGGCTGCCCAGGGAGGTGGTGGAATTGCCATCCCTGGCGGTATTTAAAAGACGGGTAGATGTGGTGTTGAGGGACATGGTTTAGTGGTGGTTTTGGCAGTGTTAGGTTCTCTTCCAACCTAGGGGACTCTATGATTTCTGTTTGCTGCACTCTCGCACTCTGTTATTTCTGTCAATGCCAAGTAGTGTTGGCTATTGTGATTTTGAAAGGGAGTATGATATCATGTCATCTTCTTTCCTCTTTTTTTTTTTTATTTAGATATTTTATGACACCAAGCTAGGCATACATTTATATTTAATGATAGTAGTCCACTTCCATTGTTAGCTTTTCTTTACTACTTTCTGCCTCCTCCCCATATGTCAATTCAGCTTTTTACAATAGTCCAACAGCTCTGTTGTAAAATCACTGTGAGTCAAGCCAATGCCCTCAGATCTCTCATTCTTGAGATTCCTGTATGTCTGTAGAGCAGGAGTATATTGCGTGCCTCGGACTTTGGGGAAATCACAGAAATCACAGAACTTGATGTAGGAAAGCTTGCCAGTAATCAGAAGTTTGTAATGGATTTTATAACGTATTGGAAAATAAAGGAAGTTGCTTATCTGAAGCCCCTAAAATGTTTCACTCTGTACATGAGTTTAAAGTTAAGAAGGTGTGTGGGTTGGTTTCTTAAAATCATATTTTTAAATGTCATCTGGACTTATATTTGTAGTGCTAGACCCCCAGCTTGTGCAAATGCCTGTTTGTTTTGCTTGGGTTTATGCACTGGAAGTTGTCCATCACTTACTTATTCTGTGTACAATTTTAAAAGTAAACCAGTAGAATTCCTTGGAAAGTGACTTCCTTGTATGGAGCTGTGCAAAATATATATATAGTCCATAACAAAGACAGAGCAGCATCTTCAAAGTAAAGCTCTTTGAAAATAACCACCGCGTATTTCCAGTGTGATGTGTTTGGGAGGGCTGTTGGCAGGGAAACAGGATAAGGGGGTGCGAACTGAGAAAAACATAGGGAGTATGCTTCCTGACCTGTAAGAAGATATAGGAAAAAGCATCTTGGATTTCTTTTAAAGACACAAAGCTCTGTAACAACAGAAGAGATTTGGTGTTAATGAGCATTCACATTTAAACGAAGGAGTATATGGAAGAGGAAATGTGGAATAATTTTCCCACATATTACTTGCATGTATGCATAACCTCTATTTCTGTAGAGTTAGCAGTTCTGTTTACTAGTACTGACTTTGAGAGAGATTTAGGACTACCATATCATAGTTTTGCCATTCTTTCACAGTATCCTCTTTTAGTACTTAAGAAAAATTCTATAGCTAAATACAAGCCTGCAGTGCTGCAGCATTACAAAAAGATGCTTGGTGAAAGAGTGTGCAAATGACACTCCCTTGCTTTGTCTGCATGCTAGTTCAGGATTGGAAAGATAGAGTACAACGCCTCCCTAAGGTCTTTACTACTGAGAGCTATTATTAAGACAGTTTAAAAAAAGGGGTGGTTGGGATAGTGAGGGCTGGACAATATTCTGTTAATTTTTACATGTAAATTTGATGCGGTTAACTGAACCAAAGTCTTTCAGAAGTAAAGACTCATTATCTGAGAAACCCAGTGTTTGCCATGTGCTTTTGACATTATTCAGGAGTAGACTCATTAACCTGGGAGGTGTATCTGGTGTTAAGTGGGATTTGAGTCTAAATCAGTAGTCTTTCCTTTAGAAGTTCATGTTTTTATGTATTTTACTTTAAAGTCTAGGTTGAATTGTGATTTAGTTTTTGAGTGTAAAGAGTACATCTAGGGGACCATGTTGTATGAGAAAGAGCACTGAGATGGAACTACACTATGTCTTTGGCTTTATTTTCTCTCTTCTAGAGGAAAATAAGCCGTAGGTATTGCTCTTGTTATTTTCAAGGTAGAAGCAACTTTTGCTGAAACTTTCTGCCGCCGTTCCTTGCTGCAGTGTAGGCTAGGAGCAGAACAATGTGTTTCTCAACCCAACTCCCTTTCTCTGGCTGCTCACTCACAAAGCTCATAGCCAATACACACTCTGCTATTCTGTGCAGTGTTAATTCTGACTGGTTCTGGGAGCCTTGTGCGTTGCTGTGCCTAAGAGATGGCTACAGAACCCGTACTCCCCTCTAGGACAACACAGCAGAAGATTGCAATATAACCCAGTATTTGTTACAGCTCCTAGAAGCTTACAGAGCTGTTCCTCCAGCCCATTCTTACACTGATGCAGGAGGAGGAGCACAGTGGATGTTATTCTGTTTTTTTTTACACTGTGCCAAAATGCTTACCTCATCGCTTTGGCATGTTTCTGTAAATCAAGCTTGAAAGAACATTTGATTCTTTTTCTGTTTCTTTTTTCTTAGAGATAGAATTTACTGTTTCATTTACAGGACCACTAAACTTTTGCAGATAGATTAAATGAGTGCTCTTCATGGTAACAAGACAGTCATTGGAAAAGATAAAGCAAACCACACTGACATGTATGCAGACAGAGCGTCACAGGAATAAACTAGAGAGGACTCATATGATCCATGCTTAGCTAGATTTTCCAGCATAAAGATGTTTCAAAAAAGAACACATCTGTTTTCTATTATGTCTAATACTGTTAGCAGAAAGATTTCAAACCCTCAGAAGACAAATCTTTATGCAGTTAAAAAAAACCCCAAAAACAAAAACCCCCAGTAACTTCAGTTGACCTTGTGAAGTTAAGAAAAAAGAAATGTTAACAGGAAGTTACAATCATGTCTGAATGAAAAGATTTTCATTCTATTTGAAAGAGTTAGGATTATGTGTTTCCCTGTGTTCTTTGCATAGTTAGTAACCTAGCAACATAGAGGAAAACTAGATTGGGCACACCCTTTTCTCAAGCAGAAAAATCCAGCCACAAATGAACAGTACAGCAAATTATTTAATCCTGTTTAAGTATTTTCCGTAGTTGAATAATTTCTAGATTGTTTGAATCCTCCTACAGCTGTACCCTTTTGTGTGGATTCTTTTCCACGTCAGTGCGGCTGTGCATAGTCGCAGGCTTTCCCTGGTTAAGATTCAGTTTGGGTGTTTTCTGCTTTGTGCAAAATAGTTTCAATGCTTTGTTTCTTTTTAATACTCTGGCAAAGAGTATTATCAAATAACTGAAGAAGATAAAATTAGTTGGTTTGCTCCTAATACAAAATTTAAAACACAGCACAAATAACAGAAGGTGGGTGTTGGGTCTTGTAGTATAGAATCTATAATGAAACATATATCCTGAGAAAGAAAGGTTGAGTGTGGCAATTATAACTGCAGTATGGGGTCAAGTGCTAATGAGAATAATCATTAAAACCTGTGCCAAAATAAACCCTTAAAAAAAAAAGTCAAAAGAATTTAAATGCTTGACTCTCAGGGGACTCAAATCACTGCATTTCCAGCAGAAGTAGCATGTAAGCAGCTGGAGGACGTGATAGAAAGAATTTAGTATGAATTGCTACCTTCAGAGGAGGAGTAATAAAATGGTTGGTACTGTGAGTTGTTATTTCCTGATCCACGCATGGGTGTGAAGTTTCACTTCTCTTGGTTATTTGGGCAGCTAACAGGACACGCTAACCACAGCACTAATGGATTAATTAGCTTTGGCACAAATGCAACACTGTGTGTTTAACAGTCGGTCATCAGTAGTTCATTGATTTCATGATGATAAACTAAGTATTTCCCTTTGATTACTGGGGGAAAGTATTATAGGCCTAGTACTGATAAGGTATATTTGAAGTGGTTTAAAATCTGCTTCTAAGTGTGGAATTTGCATTTATCTTTGGTGCCTTGTTCAGTGGTAGACCAGAATGTTTAAACTGCTTGTGGCAGGACAGGTTTTTTGTTTTACTTCTGCAAAGCTGGAAGAGTTTGAGAGACCTGGCCATCTGTGCACTACACATATACAAGTCTTAGGGATGCCCAAAAAGGTACTTAAGCAGAGTTCAAAAGCAATATTTATTTGCTGTCTACTGACAAAACAGCTGATGAACAAAATGTCAGGGGATGTATTGACCTATTCTGAAAGCAGAAACTATTCCACTTGATGGTGTCAAGACAAATGTGATCTGGAATTAAATGGGCAAATGTCTGCCTAGGCAAGAGGAAGAAAGCTGATACAACTCCAGCAATGTCCTTGGAGGATGAATAGGTGGCAGAAAGTCTTTTCAGCTGTGCTGGAAGGAAAGGACTCCTTGTCCTTGAAAGCCATGACTTCAGAGGGAGGTTGCATGCACTCCTGCCTGATGGTAAAAAGTCTTTAGAGTTGAGAGGAGCACAGCAACTTCACAGTAGTCGTGCAGAGAACTGGGAGTCTAGTTACATATCAGAAGTGAGTACAGTAGCAGACCCTGCGGCAAAGCATTAATCAGCAATGAACTGTTAATGGACACGGTGTCACAAAAACAGTTGTCGCTATCTGACAGCTGACTTGCTCCTACCTGAGTTAGCCCAAAGATTAGAGACCTGAGAGGAGCATCTCAGGAAAAAAACTTTCTCCAAGATGTGTGCGAGTGACAAAGATGAGACCTAGCGATGATCTTTTAACTTTTGAAAATATTACTTCAGCTGTTGAGTAGCTGTATGATCAAAACCAGACTGGACATGGTCCTGGGCAACGTGTTCTATCTGACTCTGCTTGAGCAGAGGGGTTGGATTAGGTGATCTTGAGTGGTCCCTTCCAAACTCATCAATTCTGTGATTCTGCTAAGGGAGGGTGAAACATCCCAAATCCAGTGAACAGGACCACTTCAGGGAAGGCAAAAGACTAACTGCCTAAAGCTTAGAAGTAGGCTAAGATAGTGTATAGGCTGAATATGAGATTTCTCACTCTTGCTAGAGTGGAAAAAGACTGGAAGCTATTGTTGCCCAACCCGTTAAGGGAGGGGAAACAAAGGGCTGTAGAGGCAACTTGGTAGCAAGCAAGTAGTCTATGTAACTGATTCCCTCTTCAGTCTTCTGAAGGTGATCAGAATTTTTAAAACAATTACCATGTGTTCAAATGTGTGCACAGTTATCGTTTGCACAGGACAGACGAGGATGTAGAAATGGAAGTTTACGCTGAAAAATTTCAAAAGCACTACTGTTGAACAGCTGTTCTTGAGTTAATATCACCAAATAGGAGGGTGTGGTTGCTGAAACAGTCATCCAGATGATTTGCAACTGAGTGACTTCTGAAGTTCTTTTTGGACTCAAGTGGCTCCAGCTCATATCAAATCAAAATAACAAGTCTACAAAATTTTTCTGCAAATGTACGTAGGAAAAAATGTTCTTTGCCTTTCTTCACAATCAGGTTTGGCCTAGCTGGTTTTTGGTGGTCTTGTTGGGTTTTTCCCTTCTGTGATACTGCAAACTATGCAGGTTTCTCTCTGTTATTCTTAAATTGGAAGGCATAGTCATGGGTGAAGTATTCGGGGAAAATAACAATATTTGGAATCGAAAGTTTATATTGATTGATTTTGCATTGAAGGAAAAAGAGTGATATTGGTTTCTTTCAGTACCCAGCTGTGTAAATGAAATTCAAGAATTTGTTCTTTCCAACTATAGGAATAGTTTCCCATTTTCTTATATTATACTTGCTTTCAAAGCTATAAACATATTAGAAGGCTATATAATAAAGTGAAAAATGCATTAAGCTACCCAGTATTTTCATCTCTTAACTGCTTCGGGATTTGCAGTCCTTAAGGAATGAACCTTTTCTTTGACTGTTGAGTAGTATTTAGTGTCTGTCTGCAGGACACATGCTCTTTACATAGAAAAGTCTGGCCAAATATAGAGGGAGATGTTCTCTTTGGTATGTAATGTCAGACTTACTTGACTTCTGTATAACACAAGTTTCTGGAATGTTGAAGCCACAGATTAAAAATACAGCCTCTTCGAGAGAGTTGCTGTTGTTTCCTGAGCTAGGTAGACATTACTGTTTAGTGTCAAGATTTGCTACATCAAATTGTAAGCCATGTCACGTAATACTACAGTTGAAGGGATAAATAAGAGAAATCTAGGTTTGTCTTGTTGGTTGAATGCAATTTTGATTGCATAACAGGAGAAATTGCGTCTTCAGCTCCCTAGAGTTGAGAAATGAATGGAGTCAGAGTTTCAGCTAATGTCCAGCTCTGTGCAACAATTCGTAAAAATTGAAAATGTACCCTAGGGTTAATCTGATGCTCACTGAAATAACTAGGTGTATTTCCGTAGTTTTTTAAAGGACCCTGGGTCAAGACTACGGTAGTGAATCTAGGTGTGTCTTCAGTAAAGGAGAGCGGGGGGGAAGCAGGGGTTAGAAATTACATCAGCGCTTCAGTTATGGTCATCTTAAAGGTTAGAACAGCTTCATGCATTTCCTCTGCAGCACGGCCTGATCTTATCTGCTTTTCACATCTAGCTCATCCCCTGGGTGTGATGAATATGTGAGGCGTAGCTGGAATATTACTGTGCTCTGGCAATATGGGGGGCAGAAGTGAAAGGTTTGAGTAGTGAGTCAAAACTATTAAAAAGACAACTGGGATTGGAGGAGTGAGATGAGCTGGGAAAGCAGAGTTGAATGACAGCACCGAAGTAATTCTAACAGGTCATTCAAACAGAAAGTGTAGTTATTTGTTGTACACAGTTAAAAGTTGTAATGCATAATACCTGGAATGTATATTTGCAGGAAATTAATGTTTTATACTTACCTATCTTAATGTACTTTGCAAAATGTAAATTATGTTCTCATGAAATAACACCTGAGAGTAACTATAATAATGCTTTTACTCCGTGCCAAAAAATGCCCTTGCATCCTTAACTTCTCCATGAAAAAGCACTGTAACCTGTTCAAAGGGACCAAAGTTAAGTTATCCGTGTACAGATCTTCTTTCCACTTTGGCAGCAAAGTTGGTATTTTGTTTGTAAAATGAGGTCTTTGTAATATTTACAGGGTGAAATTATCCTTGGGCTTTTTTTCATTCGTAAAAATCTCAGTTATTCCAATAATCCACTTCAGTATAGGAGTAAGCTGTTACTACATATTATGGGAATGAAATACAGTGCCAGGTATCATGAGACCAATGCCACACTGTTACAAAAAGAAGTTTCTCAGGTTAAAAGTGCGTGCAGTTTTCACTTTTTTGAAGGATGGGGGTGAGAGATGCAGTTCCAAAGCAGGCAGAAGTAGCTCAGGAGAGTCTACCACACAATGTCAGATCTCCTGGGCAGCTTCCTTTGGTAGGACTCTATAGCTGTATCAAAACATTCTGAGAATTTAGAGGCAAGCAGATGAACCTACTCCAAAATATAAAGTATGGGCAAGAAGATTAATTTTGTGAAGCCTCTAGTAAGCACACTGATTGCATTTGTTCTGTTTCATTGTTTTGATTACAGACATGTGTATGTCTTTCTGTGTCTTTTTCTGTGTAGTACAACAGATGTTATATCTAGCTTTTATATACTTTTCATCTAAGAGTTTGCAAAGCTATATGGGGAGAGAAAGTATTATATCCTTTAGTTTACCAATGAGAATTCAGTGGCTGAAATAAGTGACATGGCTGTTGAAAGCTATACAGATTGTTTTCAAAAATACTTATAAAATTTATTTAAAATTAGGTTTTTAACCTCTTTTAGGTTAAAGCTGTGTCTTCCATAAAGAACACCAGCACATTTAAGTACAGTGAAACAGAAAATGCAAATTAGCTGTACACAGTCATTAGATAACATTTGCAATGATCTTTTGTTGTGTCTTGGGTTTTCAAGTCATGGCTGGAGTTATTTAGTCGACTAAAAGACAAAAGGGAACTTCTGTTTGATGTATACTTGCATTCCAATAATGATTTTTACTTCATTTCAGATTAATTGGCAGTGCATCCGTAGCACTTAAGGATCTTGTAGGTAACCAAAGCAGATCTTTTCCCTTCAAACACATACCCCTGCTAAATGAAAAGGGACAAGAAACTGGAGTGAGTGGCCTACGTTTCCTTATTTTACTGTATTCTTGTTCAAAGTGCTGCAGCAACAGGGCTAATAATAAAACAAAAATATTTTCAAGTTATTTTTACTTAATAAATTAAATGCTTGGAATTTTGCAGAAAAATCTCCAGGTGGAGAAAATTTGTAACAAGATAGAATTATGTCTGTACCATCTGAGTTTGTTTAATATCCTTTAAATTCTATAAATTGTTTTCTGTGTATGTATTATGTATTTGTATATATGTGTTATAAATATTACATGCCACAGAGTATGCATGGAAATCAGCCTGATGTTGAAAAAGAGCATTTTCCTAAGTACCAGATGGAGTTCCCATATGCATTTTTTTGTTATATTCTTTCTACTATCCACTTGTGACATAGCACTGATTCTATAAAGCACATGATCATGTACATGTTCACTGCCAGCTCAGTTTAGAAACTTACACAAGGACTTGCTTGACTTGCTTTAGCACATGTTTAAATTTAACAGTTATTAACAGATTATTAACTTAGTTATTAATTAAGTAGTTTCTAGAACTGGGGCTTTACTGTGTTTGTGCAGTCTAGCTGTTAAGGCACTTCATATTGGATTCTAGTACACTTGATAAGAGGATTTAAGTGTAAATTCAGTATCTCATCAGCTGTAGTTTCATATCGTGGGTAGTTGGTCACAGGGTTGGGCATTTTTGCTGACTCTTCATGTTACTGTGGCAACTAGGAATAATAATGGTTTGTTTAATAATCCAAAACCACAGTCAAGCACAAAAAAGACAATTCTGTAATTAGAATGGAAAATGACATAGTGCTTTTCTTCCAGGACGGAGGTATGAACAAGCAACTAGAAGAGCCAGATACGAAATTTTAATTTAATTTAAGGTTCAGATTTGTTATGTTGTTGGTCAGATAGTGTTATTTCTCACTGCCTTTGTTTTTTCTTCTGCAAATTTAGGACGTCACCTAGTCTGCCATGAATATTGTGAAACTAAATAAATTAATATCTGTAGAATGTCTTATATACTTGTATTGTGACAGATTTTTCTAAATATCATTTAACATTTTATAGCCTATTCCATTAGCTGCAAATTGTGTCATCTTTATTGTTTGTATGTATATATGGCTTAATAACATTTTATTAGTTTACTAATAGCTAAAGTTTTATTATAAACTGTGCCGTGACTATGAATGGCTAACTGGTCATGTGCAGTGTTAGAACAACTTACTGCTTTAAATCAATTGACGTGAATACTGTTTGCTACATAAAACCCCATGTATTTCTCTACAGGCAACAATTGATTTGGTAGTAGGATATGAGCCACCAGCTGGACCTGCAAATCCAAATGATCCAGGAGGGACCAATACACAAGAAGGTATTTCAGTCTTTTCTCAGAACATTATTGTTAAAAGATCATTGAGATATTTAAGATAAGGCAAGAAAGTGGTTCAGCAGCATTGTTCATCAGGAAGAAAATGTAAGCAGAAGCAAGCATGTCAAGACTGCCAGACAGTGATTTTAAAGAAATTAAGGATGATTCAGAACTACAGCTATGAAGAAAATAGGCATTTCTTGACTAACATGGTCTTTAGCATCATTTTCTCCAGTGGAATCAGGTTACAGAAGAATGATGTTGCTTGAAAGCTTTTCAAAATTGCTTCTCTTTAGGAAAGAAAGTTTTTTGAATACTCAAAGAAAAAGCAGTTTTCTGCTGTAATGCTTAGGACTAACCAAAAAAAGAGAGAAGTCGCATTTTTTGAAAAATATATTCTATAACTTTCAATATCAGGGAGCTTTGTGAAAAGATTTTCTTAAATCATTAAAGTTTTCCTGTAGAATAAGTAAGTTTTGAAAGACACTGTTGTATCTTATATTAGGCTTGACATTTGAGTAGCCTATGAAATGTTGTGATCAATAGGGAATATTCTTTCGTCTCTATATATCATATTAACCAGGCTTTTGATGAGAACGTTTTTGAGATCCTCTGGTTTTCCAGACTCTTAAAAGAACTGTGCAGTAACAACAGATTTTTGCAGTAGACAGGCAAATAGTTACCCTAATATCCAGGCTGTGTTTGTGCAGAAAGAAGTCAATGTAATAAATGTTATGTGTTTGAGAATAAATAAATCAGTTTGACCCTTATCTGCTGATAGATAATTACATAAGGAAGAAATCAAAATGAGGAGTCTTTTTGGGGGAAATTTTGATTCCACTTACTTCACTGAGAGCTGTTCTTGGGGAGTGGAAGGATACATAATGCAAACACAAAAGCTGTGTGTTAAATTACTACACTTCGAAATTATTTTATAGAAATGTGGGCTCGAAGGCTAAAAAGGCAAACTGACTTATATGAGATTATTTTGATAGCTTTTTAAAGATGTACTTGAACTATAAGGTAATACAGGTAAAATAAAACATGGCCACTTTTTAGCTGGTATCCAGCAACTGTGTGAAAATTATTTCAGTGCAAATTATCAAACATACCTTAGTTAATTATTGTAAATACCTGTTTTGCATGAAATTAAATCACCTCCCCAGCTGAGATTGCTACAGCTCAGTTTCAGAGGTGAAAAAGTTAGCGCTAAGTCAGGGTGTGTAGTCAATCAGTTGCATGGATCCATCCAGGCAGACAGATTTTGAGAGATGTTAGGGAGGTGAGGTCTTCCGGTTATGAAAAACATGGTATGTCAGTCTCTGTGTCTTATAGATCTCTTACAAGGATCACTGAGGACCTCGCTATGCAAAGTGATCTTCACTGTGTGTTAGCAAACTAATTCATAAAGTTAACGAACATTCTGTTAATGCTAACCATCAGAGGCACAGCTTGTTCTTTCTTTCTGTAGATATTACCATAGTCACTGTCCTTCAGTTAAAAAAAGAAGCTGGAAACACAAGGGAGTGACACACTTTTGTGGTCTAGATATTTACGGATCCTGTTTTGCAATATTGGAATCTCACTGTATGATCCAGTATTGTAGTGTCATGTGGTTGTAGAACAGTCTTACACAGAGGTATTACTGTGATTTCAGAACTGTCAAAGAGGCTTACTAAGAAACTTGAGGATTCAGAGTTTTATTTTGGATGGCAGACCCTAAATGTCTTCATGTTTTCAAGATTCTGAATTAAAACCAAATGCTACACTATAGCACATTCTTGCTGCTGAGAAACAGCTTCAACTGGAATAAAATTAATCACTTCTGGTGTATTGTGAACTAGTCTGGTGACAACTACAGCTGAACTGTACTTTGCTAAAACTTCACTTGGTTGGTTAAAAAAAGTGTGGGAATTTTATTACACATGCGGAATCCTGGAGAGAGACAGATCTACAGTTAGTTTGGTTAGGATATAGATTTGTTCTTAAGCAGGCTAAAATGACTAGGTTTCAAAAGGAGTTGGAAGCAGATGGTTAGAAAAAAAATTGTTGAAATGAGATAATAATACAATTTTAATGGAACTTTTGGATATCAGACTCATACTCCTGTAACTTTAACATCAATTGTTTATTAATTGCACTGGTTTTTTTACTGCATAAGATGGAGAAGATGATGGAGGTTATGAGGATGGCTTGGATGGTCCAGTTGGTGGTATCACACCAACAGTTCCAGGTGGCACAAAGGAAGCCCAGCTAGCTAAACGCATCACCAAAGGAAAGAAAACACGGAGAATTCTTTCTAACAAACCACAAGATTTCCAGGTAATAGATTTATGAAATGTTACATGTTCCTGTTTTCTGCCTAGCATGACATTGCTTCTTTCACATAACCTGAGCATAATTTAATGTCAGATTGTGCAAATCTAGTGCATGGGAGAGACAATTAGCCTCTTCATTTGAAAGCCTGTATTTCAAAGGTATTCTTCAAATTTGTCTGTTAGAGTTGTCCAATTTTGTACATTTCTGACCGAAATCTAGATGAACCTTATTTATTGTATAGTTGCATAGATTTCAAACTACAACAGCAGCTTGAAAAATAAGTAGTAAAAGCAAATAAAAAAATTTTACTGAAATAATTATCCCCAACTTGTCACTTGTAAAATTCAAGTGAAATTATACTTGCTATCATAATCATGTTTGAAAAGTCTGTCCAGTTCATACCTGCCAGCTGCTTCAGGTGTTGGCTTCTTTGGTGGTATAGTAAGAAACTGTTGTCACCAGGATGATACATAATATAAGGAATGAATTAATACAAATATTTCAATTTTTTACTTTTTTTCTCAGATTCGTGTTAGAGTCATTGAAGGTCGTCAGTTGCCTGGAAATAACATAAAACCAGTAGTCAAAGTTCATGTTTGCGGTCAGACACACCGAACAAGAATCAAAAGAGGAAACAACCCATATTTTGATGAGGTGAGTGGTGTAAGAGCACTGTAGCTGAAATCTTGATGCTATCAAATGTAGGAAAAGAGTTATTACTGCTTTCAAGGAATAAGAATTTGCTAATATTTAAGGGTAATGATGGCTAATATGCATTTTGCAGTTCCCAGTCCCTTTCTTCATGTATTCATATCACTAAATGCATCTGTATCACTGGCACATAAGCTATCTAGCCATAGCACGTAGCACATAAAGCTATCTAGAAGGAAGTCAGACTTCATCTGGGACATATGGAACATATTCTTTGATACAGTTGGCCATGTGACTTAATAATGACTTTGAATAGTGTGCAGGTTATAAAATCACAGAAAAATTGATCAGGAATCATTGTAGACCTCTATTGTGTGTGCAGATGAGCTTTCAGTGCAATGCGTTGCGTCAATGACTGCCACACAATCTGGAAACATCATTGCTGTGCTACCCATGATTTGTAAAAGCACAACTAGATTTTTTTGTACAGACAGGTATCTGTAGATCAAACATACCTAAATACAGGAGAGAATTCCAAGGGACACAAGAATGATCCCATGCCTGGAAGACTGATGTTGCAAAGCTTAAGCTTAATACAGAGAATGCTGAGGGATAATTCTCATTATCTGGACATGTGTGGAAAATTCAGAAGATTTTGGAACTGTGCCACAATCATGTTTAACACATGCAAGCAAAGTGAAGGAAGTTATAACCTTGAGACTTGAAATAAGCTATAGGTAGCAGACAAGAGTTATGAAGCATAGGTAGAAAACAGGCAACGGAGAAAGTCAGTTGCACCTTGTACTGAATCAATTCCTAGGCAATCTCAGTATCCAAACTAGCCTAAAAATGGAATAGGAGAGACCATGTTTATACATCCTTCCCTTTTGCTGATTAAAGTACTGACTGGAGTATAGCTGGGCTGAAAGAACAAACTTAGTGAGACATACACTATTAATAAAACAAATAAGCTAATAAATAGTATATTTATCTTCATGCTGTCAAACTATCAAATTTATTCCTGTGGCCTTGAATTCAAAGATGCAAATCATTACAATCACTATCACCACTGGCACCACTACCCTAAACAAGACTTTTTCGACAGCTACAACAGAGACGGCTAGACCAGGATTGAACGTCCTGGAAAATGAACAACCTTTGTAATTCCCAAAGTTGTTCCCCTGAGGAATATGTGAAGTGCAGAGCAAGGAGCAACGGCATGCTGAAAGTTTGCAGCGCAGCTATGCCTACTGCATTCATTCAAATGGAAGTTGTGACTGTCTTTTGCCTATTTTGTACTAAGTTTATTTACTAAATTTAGTTTTTTATTAAGCGCCAAATTACCATATAATGTGTTCAGCAAGGAGGCAGGGTAAAAGTACTGTAGCAGGCATGCTTCACAAGCCTCTTAAAATAATGGTTTTGCATTTTATGTTCACAGAATTATGTTTGTCATTTTGAGACAGGTTTTTTGTTTGTTTTTACCTTAACAGATATTTTTCTACAACATCCACATGACTCCTTTAGAGTTGCTTGATGAAACAATTAGCATTCGGGTAAGAAAAAATGCTGCATCTTCAAAAGGCTGCTGGATGCATATAGCATTGTCTGGCCATTTCACTGTGATGTTTAGGAACGTTCCTGTTTCATGCTTGTCTGTCTGTTTAGGTGTATGATTCTTACTCTCTACGAGCGGACTGTCTAATGGGAGAATTTAAGGTGGGTATGAAACAACTTCCATATCCATAAATATTTATTCCATAAATAAAATGAGAAAAAAAATTAAGTACTTGTTTTAAATGTTTAAATTTATACTACATTAGCATGGGGCTACTATGGGTTGTACTGCCTAAATTCAGTAGGTCTCTAGACCAGCTTTTCACACAAAGTGTGGAAGAGTGCTCTTTTTTAAATAAAGCAGTTTCTGCCACAAAGCTAGTTGCTTTTGCTTCTCGCTGCTTATTACCTATGTAATTTCTAGTGATTCAGACAGTGGTATATTGCTCTATGAAGGACTGATCCATCACTAAGCAGGTGACAGCATGTCATTCAGCTACTTTCTGTTCCTGCAGGCACACATTCCAAGAGAAAACCCCAAGGGTAATTCTCTCTAGAAAATCACCCTTCAAACTCTACCTGCAAGGAACACTAGCCCCGATTGCCGTAAGCAAACAGACTTACCTTCCTGAACATGTTTGAACTCTGATACAGTTAATGCAGTCATGGTACTTGTGCAGTCTTGTCCAGATTTAACACAGTGGGGACAAAATTGCCCATCATCTTCATAAAAGAAAAAGCAAATTACTCATTAAAAAAACAAGCTTCCTTTCTGGAACTGAAGGATGAGATGTTGAGCAAGAAATAGAAACAAAATGTTCTGAAAAGCCTGTCTGAACATAACATAATGGGAGAACACAGGGAATTCAAGAAGCAGTAAGCTAGCCCCATCTTCTGTCTCTGACAAATGAAAAAGCTGGGGATCTGAGGAAAGAAGAAAGTAACTACAGCTGTTAGTTCTAATACATCTTTTCTTGCATTTTCTTCTTGGCTGCTGTATCCATTCAAAATCCCTCATTTTTCAATGTAAGTCATTTTCTCTTTCTCCTCCCAAGAATATGCTATGTAAACTTTCTTTTGTTTGTGACAAGAGAACAATGTAGTAGTACTCATGAAAAATTTGAGGGGAGTTGCCCTAGTATTTATCTGTTTCGGTATTTCTTCAGAGGTAATATCTTTGATCTTTATTTCAGATTGATATTGGCTATGTTTATGATGAGCCTGGTAAGTAACAGTTACTTCAGAGCTTCTTTCCTAGCTTGAAACTGGAAGTTGAAACATTTCATTAAATTTCTAAATTAAAAGAAGAAAGTTAATGGAAAGTTATTTGAGATTGCTGCTTTAGCTTTAAATACTAGCTTTCAAAAATCCAGTAATATGTAACTCCTTTCAGTCGTTTCAAGATGAAGTACAAGCACCTAAAATTTGGCTATTAGTTCTGGTATCAAAGACCTAAAATGTGAAAAATAATGCAAAAATATTTTGTAATCCTGTCCCTGAATTAGTATATCACAACATTTTAACACATTCTTGTTTTGAATGGCACTATTAAGACCTGTCTAGGACAGAATAATTTTTTTAAATAATTAGTGTTAGGATAAAGCATGCTTTTGGAACAGTTGACTTTGGGTTTATGATTTCTGCCATTTTGTAATGGATATTACTGGAGGGGGGTGGTGGTGTTTGTTTTATTTTAGGCCACGCAGTCATGAGAAAATGGCTTTTGCTGAGTGATCCTGAAGATACAAATTCAGGAGCTAAAGGGTATATGAAAGTCAGCATGTTTGTCCTGGGAACTGGAGATGAGCCACCAGTAAGTTTCAGTTTTTCTTCCCCTCTACACCCCACAGATATTTACTTGTTTCCCCTCAACGTTTTTTGAATACTGTATAATACACTCTGCAAGCAGTATTTAAAAGTAAGACAAGATTTACAAGTTGTTTCAAAGGCATTCAGTGCTAAATGGCTAAGTCAAAGCTTATTTTGTCATCCTGTCCAATTAAACAACCTCTGGACCAGCTCTGGGTGTGTTGATCTACCATTTGTAGATAATTCTTCACATGCTGGAAGAAGTAGAGATGTGTTAGCCTGGTGTTGCAGCAAGCTGGTATGTAGTTTTCCTTAGCATGGCTAATCAGGCTGAGCAACATACTGATACCAGTTCCAGGACTAAGTCAGGAATGTCTCCACTACTACAGTTGTTGTTTGGGCCAGATTGGCCACTGAGGTGAACAACAGATGCTCTCTACATAATGTAGACAAGCCCATAGAGGAACCTGAGTAGTAGAAACTGCCAAATATTTGCCAGGTGAAAATCAGGCCCATCAATACTTAGAAGTTAGCTACAAGTAATTCGATTCATATGAAAGCAGTAGGTAGTTGTGACAATCCAATCCTTAACTGCCTGCTGTTCTGTCAAGGTAAAAACAGGCCCTCTTGTCTGTGTGACTGTTGTCTGCAGTTTAAGTTCTGCTGTTCTTCCTGCCTGGGATTTCTGTATACTGCCACTCCTTAGTTAAATATAATATGGTCCCCAAAACCACGGAAGATCTCTTTCTTGTTCCTTATTAACTCTTCCTTTCGCCTATCCTCATGATTCTTGAAATCACAAGGATATGTCTAGTTATTTGTGGTGAAATCTTTTATTTCCTATTTATTTTTAAAGGAGGAAATAGTAAGTTCTGGTAAATTAGATCAGAGTTGTATACATTTTCTAATTGAAGTAAGCTGCCTTACCACAATAATCATCTTGAGATAAGTATGAAAATTGTATGGAGTTGACATTGTATGAGTGCCATACATCTGGTGATGATTTTTAAAGTGATTATGATGGGCTCCTGCAATTGAGTACTTTAGAGATAAAAAATGTAAGTAAAATAGTTTAAGTAGAATTAATTTTTGTGGCTTGATGATTTGATTAAATTTCATTCTTTATAATGAAACTGACAACAGTCTTCTATCTGAATAGTATTGTGGTCACTGGTTTAACTAATCACTTTAATTCTGTGCATTACTCTGTCTTTCTTATATACCAGCTACTATGTACCACTGTATCTCCCAACAGGTTGAAAAAAGGGAGAGAGATAATGAAAGCGATGATGTGGAGAGCAATCTGTTATTACCTGCTGGAATTGCACTTCGATGGGTCACTTTCCTTCTCAAAATCTACAGAGCCGAGGACATTCCGCAAAGTACGTAGCTTCTTACTATTTCTCCATCGGTGTATTTGATTAGCATTAGAAATATTTGCGTTAGCTGTTCAGAAACATTCCTTGAACATAAAACATCTTGAGTGTTTTACATTGTTACTTGAGCCAATAGCTCTGTGATGGCTTAGGTAGCCTACTTCAAGTCCTTTGGTAGTGCTCAGTAAGTCCACTTAATTCTTGTAATGGATAATTTAATGTGTTACCCATTAGATTAGTAATGTTCATCTCTTGCTGAGTGGACCCCACAGCTTCTGCAGGAAAAGGTCATTTTCATTAGCCTTCCTCTGGCTGCAGAAGTTACATGCAAGTAACTAACATTACAGATGAGCTGCAGATAAGCTGGATGTTCCATGCGTGTCTACCTCAAGAATACAGTCCATGTGTCAACTTCCTGTTGGATCCCAATCCCTGCCCACTTCCGAGAGGTTATCAGGCAGCTGGTTCCCTGCAGCCCTCTTTTCCAAGGCCATTTAGATCCTAGGAGATAAGTAGTACTGCTGATGGTCCCCTGCACCTTCCTCTTCCCAGCAATCCAGTAATTCTTCTTCTTAGGTGCTCATAGCTGCAGCTATTTTGCAATAGATAAAAGGCCTTAGGACTGCTGAAATCAGTCAGCTGCTGCTGTGGCGGCCAGGGCAGTCTGTATTGCCAGCAGCCTGCTCCTGAGTGGCCACAGGAAATAAGGAACTAGAGACTGGCTGTATCCCAGAAATCTGCATGCAGTTTGTGGGCTGTAAACTGTGCACCATAAGCTTAAATAAACAGCCTCGGGGGCTAAGGGAGCTTGTAAGCAGTTTGACTTTAATTTGTTTAGTGAGGTTTTACTTGTGTCAACACTATCGCTGAGAAAAAGGCTACTTCTGTCATTATATGCTGTATGAGTTTTCCAATAGAATATGGGTGGCTTTTTATCCTTTCTTAGCATAATTTCTTATTTTCATCTGTGACAACAAATGACAATGTCTACAGGTACATGCGTAATGCTTTTCAAATACAACTATGCCTCTAAATTCAGGAGCCATGAGCACTCCTTATGATGTTTCAGAAATCTATATTCTTGAAATTGCTCCTCAGCCTAAAGTCTCCAAATTTACCCACAACACATCATAATTTTGTTTATCAGATTACACTTTACCTAGATCTGTAAGCTGGTTGATTTCAGTGGGATTGCTGTGGGCAATTTATTATTTAGACTGAATAAATAAAATAATAATAAAAAAGCATAAACGTTAATTTCATCTTTGACCCCTCTTCAGTGGATGATGCTTTTGCACAGACTGTCAAGGAAATATTTGGAGGAGAAGCAGACAAGAAAAACCTGGTAGATCCGTTTGTAGAAGTTTCTTTTGCTGGAAAAAAGGTAATTTAGTAAATACCTGAATCTTTGCATTCTAATCATAGTCCTGAGAACAGATTTCATATGCTAATATAAATTTTTAAGTTTACTGAATTTATGGAAATAAAAAAAGCATTAGCCCTAAAGTTCACTTTGTAAAATGAGGACAAACTACAAAGTACAGTAGAATGGGTGTAAAGCTGATGACTAATACAAAGGAACATATGACTAAATGCTAGGAACTATTGCGTGCCAGATGGCTTCCCTACCGGTCGTTCCTCAGTGCTTTTTGTAACTGGTGGTACAGATCTTTCTGGACAGGTTAACAGCATTTGTACATTTTATTACTAATGTGTTTGTTAGTATACCAAATATGAGCTGAAGCACAATTGTGCAACCTATATATTCACTGCTCACCAATCTTTTTTCTTTTTCTTTTTAAGAAGAAAAATGTCAGTCCCTTATTACGGTATATAGTCAGGTTACCACACCCAGTAATGTAGAGTATCTTCAATAGACATGACTAGCAAATAGTATAGGCTCTCCCATAGAATATATTCTTCATCTACTCTCAAGTCTGCATAAAGCAAGCTGGAATCAGGTCATTCCTTTGTCTTGTTTCTCTGCTGTGGTAAAAGAGATTAGTACTAGTGTGAAAGTACATTAAATTGTAGCTCGTGGATTTTAAAAGCTTTTTCCTGTGGGGTAATTCCAGTCTCAGGTTTAAACACCTCCAAAATTTTCTTTTCCCTCCAGGGGTCATTATTACTGCATATGCAGATTGGTTTAGCAGTATTTACCAATTGAAAACTAATGGCTCATTGCAGCATAAACTACTCAGGATTCATCATTAACTACTACCCCTCATCTTACCAAACAGAATATGATTAGCTTAAATCATAGCTAGTATATGCTTTTTGTCTGTTTTATCTTTGATGTGCTGTATAGTTGATTTTATGTTTTGCAGGTTTGCACAAATATAATCGAGAAAAATGCTAATCCAGAGTGGAATCAAATTATTTATCTTCAAATCAAGGTCAGGTTTTTTTTCTTGTTACTGCAGAAAACAGCCCTCCTTTTGGACTCGGGGCATTAACATTACAGAGGTGAAATAAGTAACGGGTTATTTTATTCTAATTGCTTTTTTTTTTTTCAGTTTCCCTCTGTGTGTGAGAAAATAAAACTTGCAGTTGTTGACTGGTGAGTTATGACTTTTAATCAAAGTACTAGACAAGGTAAATTATATTAAGGAAGAAAAGTCTGGTTCTAGAGATGTCAGGTATTTTTACAGTCTGTGAGAGAGTTCAAGCGAGCATTTAAGTATCTTCCTTTAAGGTTTCTTTACAAGACAGCAGATTTGTGTAACATAGGAGTGTTGTTGATTTTTTGCAATAAGCACTGAACACTATCACTATTTAGATGATAGTGTAAAAGTCATGTTACTTCTTCATGATACAGCCCACTTTTGTAACTATCCATTACCATCTATGGTAGTAATAGTAAAACATTCCCGGTGATGTAAAATGTGTGTACACCATCTTGGAGTGCATTTAGTCACTGGTGCCTTGCTTCTATGTAGGATGACCAGCATTATATTTAAATAAAATCTTTCTTTTTTTTCTTTTTTTGTAGGGATCGTCTTACAAAAAATGATGTTGTAGGAACAACATATTTAAGTCTCTCAAAAATTGCTTCTTCTGGAGGAGAAGTTGAAGGTAATTGATTGAGTAGCATGTAACTTACCATCTTTCCTTGTGTTATGAGGCATAGCAAAGATTGGTGGTCTAAGAAAGTATCTTTTCCTATAGTTCCTTTATTCTGTGGCGGCAGCAGGATTATCTGTTTCTGGAGTTTTCAAA
Organism: Chionis minor; assembly: GCA_013398295.1. NCBI lineage: Eukaryota > Metazoa > Chordata > Aves > Charadriiformes > Chionidae > Chionis > Chionis minor. The sequence goes on along the minus strand of VZSF01007795.1, from coordinate 275,347 downwards.
ACAATGCTCCTAGAAAGCATATTGTGGGACTTTCCAAGTAAAGTATTAAAATGTTAATGTTTAAACCACATCATCATGGAAATATCAGTAACTAATTCAAAATTCACTTCTGTTGTATATCTATATTAAATTTGTACTTTCTCAAATTCAGAAGACTGTGATATCACAATTTATCATGAGTAAGACATGCAGATTTACTAAGATACTTAATAAGACATTTAATTTAAAAACAATCTGAAGTCACTGTTTCAGAATCACTGCTTCATTGGGCAGGAGTAGACGAGACTTCTTTTGCCACCTTATAAGCATGTCTGCTCTTTCTCCGAGAAGAGAACCTAAAAGCTGGGGAATGTTCCCTGAGTTGTTGGCCTGCAGGAATGATCTAGAACCCCCTGCTCGTTTCCTGTGTACTGCCAGCTTCCTTTCAGATGCTGGGAGGAATTGGATCAGTCTGTGCTCTGATCAGTGGCTTACTAGAAATGGGCACTGCATCTCATTGCATGAGTGTTCCAAATCACTACTTAGTAACCCTTATTTTAGTAGCTTCAATGAATGAAGATTTTAATTGCAATGTCGTGATCACAGGCAATTAACTTCTGTGCTTCAACAAGCATAGGTGACTGGATATGTAATTGCATAAAACCTAAAAAACAAAACTGATTTACTGCAAGGAAACGAATTTAGTTAGGCAGTATATCAAGTTGGTAATGTGTTGTCCCTATTGGACAATACCTTTATAATAAAACTCTTCTTAACAATATTATGAGAAACATCTTTTGTGCCAAGATTTTGGGAAATATTTTTTTTAAATCCTGTTACATTTATGTTTTAATATAATACTTTGATTAATGATTATTTCTTTGTGATTTGTATCTATAATGTCCTCTTTTTTTTATGGCAAGATCTTTTGTACAATTGAGCCAGCTCCATGACAAGGATTCTGTGTTAATTTGCCAGAAAAAAACGTTTTCTCTTTTTAATGAACATAGTATGGCATATTAGTTGTCCATACATAAATGCAAAGTTCATGGCTAAACAGGCTTAACATTTATTTATCTGACTATCTACACTAGGCCGAAGGATGCCAACTCAAAATCATTTCCACCTTTTCCAAAATAAGAATCTAAATTACAATTTTTTCTCTTGTGTTTACGGAAACTATATGATATGTATTTGCCCGAGACCAGAGCAGTTGTCCTTCAATTGGCAGCTATGTCAGGAGTTTAAAAACAGCATTAGAGGTGCCAATTCTGTAGTGACTTGAGCCAAGCAGTTACTGGATGGAAGCGCATTTTCAGTCACGTAACTTCAAGCTTATGACCCAGTCCTCTCAGAAGGGCTGCTGTTAGAAGTACTGCTGTTCAAGTGAGACTTTGTGCAAACATGTTTTTTGTATACCCCACACACAACCAGAGGCAGAAGAAAGGGTTACGGAAAAAAGCAATGGGAAATCAAAGAGGGAAGGGCTGGGCTGATGGGGAAAAATTCAGCTCTGAAGACGTCACTTGTACTACCCACATAAGTGTGTAACTTCAACTGCTGCTGAGTCATAGCTCATTTGTACTTCACACCCAGGCACTTAGTAACTGAGAAAAGTTGTCTTCTCTCTCTACTGAGGAACTGACATTGGAATAGCCATTTCCATGTAAAATCATAGGTTATCTTCCCTCGACGTCAATACCATGCCTGAAGCCTGTTCTAGCTTCTAAAGGATTGGGAAACTGAACTAGTCTATGGTCTTCAGTAAATGAAGACATCCTTGTGGGCCCTGAAATGTAGTGGTTTTCTTAAATGTTCTTAAGATTTTTAAATAATTTTAAAGGTAAAATTTTATTTTGTGCAGAAGAGAACTATACAAGGCTGAAAAAGAAGCATCAAAACAATGTATTCTGTCAGCTACGTGCTTTTTTATTTTTCTTCAGAATTTGTACAGGAAGAGTAATACCTTCATATTTTAATCAGGAAGAAAAAGTCGAGACCACAGGAACTTTATTTTTTCTCAGGCCTTCATCTGTATTGTAAAAGCAGACGGCTTTGTGATGTATTTGTTTTTTAAAATGCTATTGTCACTTGTCATGTAACTTCTTCTCTTTTCATAATATAGAATTTTCATCTTCGGGGACAGGGGCTTCATCATATGAAGGTTTATATCTTTGTCTGTTACTGATTTTGCTTTCCATTGCCCAAACTGAGAAGTATCGCCTAAGAAAACCGATCATCTTAAAAAATATTTTGATAATTACTTGTCTAAAAGACTTCACCTTCATGATTAAAGAGTATCAAACATAACTAACTGTTTGAAACGGTTTTGGCACTGGAACTGGTTTGCAAATATTTCTGTTTGGCTGGTGCTTCAAGCTGTTTTTTAGAGTTAAGCATGCAGTTGCTTCAACAATAAAGCGCTTAGTCTAACAATGGTTCGCAATTTTTAACGTAGCTATGAGATCACAACTGCATTTGCAGCTGCAGAGCCCTGCAGAAGTAAATAACTGCCTAAAATAATTAGTGGCTGTTTTGCTTATGCTTAGCTAGCTATATAAATAAAGTCTGAAAAATTAAATCTGATTCTGTTAAAACCTGGAGAGGCGGCTTTTTACATAAGTGTCTAGGTTGACATTCAGTTTTGAAAGACTTTGTGATAAATACATATATATCGTGAGAAATAAATACAATTTGACTGCAGTTGAAAGGAACCAAACATTCATCCACACAAATACTTCATTTACTATCTTTCTTTCTTTAAGTAATATTAAGTTAAAGGCTGAAATAATTTTTCAGAATATTTTTCTGACTATTTATTTTTCTGTAATATGTGATCATCAGCCTTCTAAATGTAAGCAATTGAATTTTAAATGTAAACAAATACAAAAAAAAAGTCTTTTTATGCCAGGTTTGGAAAGGGGGTTTCATTTGGTTTTTTGTTTTGTTTTCTTTTTAAATTTATATTGTTTAATTGATTAGCATCAGTAAATAGTGAATGTATTAATTCAGCACAGATCTGTACCTTAAATCTAGTCATATTGAGATCTGATGTAAGCAGTTCAGTGTTAGAATTTTTAAAAAATTGGACAGTATTCCAACAAGAGTCTGAATTCTTTTTTGTTCAAATTTTTATCTGTTTCTGATTAAGATGTATGGATGTGAAAGCATCCAAACGCAAAATAGAGAACTGCAAATCTTTATTTTAGATTTTATGTGACTTTGTGTTGACAGGAAATTACATCAAGACATCACATTCATTTTTATTATCCATTTGTGTCACTCAGTAGTCGCAGTGGCGAAGTCGTACAAGCCATAACCCTTTATTTTCACTTTCTTATCTCAGCCATCCTTGCCTGTGATAGATGCATCCTTCTTTGTGCTGCACATCACTCGCGGTGGTATCTGTTGCAAGGTTTAGAACCCTATTCTCATCTCGTCTCCTGCCAGGATCATTTGTTCAGAGACAAAAGCTAGGATACAAGGAGAAGAATATAGAATCTTTCCTGTTCACTCAAAACTATGCAGTATTTCTCTGCATGTGTGTTGCTTACCTTGTCCTAATTCTCTTTGCACTACTCATCAAATTTATCAGCCAATAGCTTTGATTGTTACTGAAAGAACAACTAAGTCCCTTAAGTAAAGATTTTTACTGGCTCCAAAAAGAGCTTTTTAGAAACTCATTCATCTAATAAATTTGCAAGGCATGAATGCAAATCCAAAAGATAACAGTAGTAATATAACTAAAGCTTCCCTATATATATATTTTTCTGCTAAAAACCAGAACACTATTCAAAAATGTAAAGTTATGACAGTAAGCATTAGCAATGGGAATACCTTTTCAAGTTCTTAGATATCTTAAATATCTGAAAATAAACAATAGCTTTGATGTGCAGTTTCCTACCTTAGCTATTAAGTTGACAAAGACATCTAAATCCTTATTAATTTATTATTAATATTATTTATTTATTAGCTACATTAAGACATTGGGAATTTTGAATTTGTTAGTCACAGAATAAGAATAGTATACAAATTCGAGTTTATTGGCATCAGAATTGACTGAGTTTGCAGACTTTCAGTCTTGTATGAATTTTAGCTCACTGAAAAGGGAGTTTGTGAGAAACAACACACTGTAGCAGTTATGATTATAGTTTGCAGTAGTTTGTGTTTTACCCTGAAATATAACCACAGAAAAATTATACTAAAAATTACAAAAGTAGGATTAGCTATGCTAAACAGTAGGGGGTTTTTTCTGCTATAATGTGCATCTTTTTGTAGCTGTTTAGCTAGAACAACGGCCTATGCATTTAAATAATTGCACATGTTGTTTTTCTGAATTTCATTTATTTCTAGAAAATATGTTTTCTGTAAATGTAAGAGTGTATTACTCTCTCACATCAATGAAAACCTGATATTTGGAGTGGGGCAGAAGTTCTGTGTATTCTGTGAGGTTTTTACGGCATGAAGTAGTATCTAGTAAGAATTGCACAATGAAGAAGGAGGTTAGGAACAAGTGCAGTCACTGGTATAATTACTTTAAATTCATATAGTATACCCAGAGAATAAAGTGTTCTTAATTTACTAATAACTAATACCTAACTAATATCTAACATTTGTTCTACTGGGTTTGATAGTAATGTTAATTGTTTTTCTGGCTCTGAATGATAATTAACAAAGGTACAATGGTAATGTTTTCTGTTAGCACACAGTGGAGAAACTGAAGTTGGCTTTTTACCAACATTTGGGCCTTGTTACCTAAACTTTTATGGAAGTCCAAGAGAATACACTGGATTCCCAGACCCATATGATGAATTAAACTTCGGAAAGGTCAGTTTATTTATTCATTGTTTTTACTAAAAGGATTAACCCCAATTGTTTTTGATCAATTAATTAATTAATTTTAATTTTTTTTTTTTTTCACATTGCACTCCCTTTGGTGTTTCTTTTTGAATAACATTTTATGTTTGTGATTAATAAGGAAGTATGATAGTATTTTTGATTCTTACCTGTTTTCATTTGAAAGGTGTTTTGAAGGAGCAGCTGTGTTGTTGATGATTTTCACTATTTGCATCTCTGCATGCATTTGTATTTCTTCCAGCCTTGTTTTAGTAAATATTTTTTTTCACTTCTTGTGTTAATTGAAGCCAACTGCTTTATTTTATTTGTTCATATGTGTATATCCATGCCTCTGCAGAAGTTTTGAGAACACTTCAGTGAAGCCAGAATCGCATACAGCTAAAGAAAGAGTTTGCTGCTTTGTGAGAAATACGTAAAATCGGAATCAATGTGTGATTGTGTTACAGGGAGAAGGCGTTGCTTATAGAGGAAGAATTCTGGTTGAACTATCTACAATACTTGAAAGCAAACCTGTTACTAAAAAGTTAGAGATGATTCCTAATGATGACTTACTGGTTGTTGAGGTAAATCCTGGTTTTATTGTCAGTGTTGGTAATGGAGATGTACCTTTTGCTGGTTTTTTCTGCAGAATGATCTAACTTACTAAAATTGAAACAACTGACTCGAATCTCAGAATATAGAGAGGTGCTTATTGATGGTGTAGCTACAAAAGCATCATACTCTTGTGGCATGAAATGTTAATTCGAAACATTTCTACAATGTCAAATACAGTAATTTATTATACACATTATATCGTTTTGGTTGCTTCTCAGAAACTAGTAAAAATATTAAAATTATTATTTCCATTAAGAAATGGCTATTGTTTTCTATAACTGTGGATACTGACTTACAAATATTGAAATACATCTAAAAAGGTTCTTCTTGCAGAAATACCAGCGCAGACGAAAGTTCTGCTTGGCTGCTGTGTTTCATTCTGCTACCATGCTGCAAGACACGGGTGAGCCCATCCAGTTTGAAGTGAGCATTGGTAACTATGGCAACAAGTTTGACACCACCTGTAAACCTTTGGCATCAACAACTCAATACAGTCGTGCTGTTTTTGATGGTAAGGATGCTGCTGGGATGGGGATCAAACCGTGTAAAGTTCTCTTTTTGAGGTGCTATTTCAAAGCCTTCAGAGGTTATAAAACACATTTTCACAGAATTCACTAAAGTCCTTTGACCATGTACTAGATGCGCACAGGAAAACTGGCAAGAAAAAAAATCACATTATTTTACAGATATCTTAAAAACTAGGGATTAAATAGGGAAAATACCCTTTAAACATTCTAATTTAGAATAAAATAAAAACATGTTTTTAAACCAGGTGTCTAGCAGCAAAATATATTTTGGCCATAACTTTTTTTATTAACTGCAAACAGTAGGAGTTGGGGTTTTTTGTGTATTAAATGAAGTAATCAGGTTTACTCTGGAAAAAAATTATTTAAATATTTTGTTTCAGAGATACACTTATATTAATGTGCTATCTACATCAGTAAGTTATGGGAAAGAATAATGAACATGTTAACAGATAATTTATTGGAAACAATCCATTGGATTTTGAAACAATTTGAAGTAAAAGTTTACCGTCCAAGACACAACAGTGGCTGAAAAATACCAATCCTTTGATAAGTTTGGACTAGCTTGTGTGTTCTTAATGAAATGTAGTACATAAATGAAATACATATAGCAACTTGTGTAGTGTATGGTATGTATTCCTGCCCTGAATTCTAACTCTAACACACAAATGTTTCACCCCAGGTAATTATTATTACTACTTGCCGTGGGCAAACACAAAGCCAGTTGTAACGCTGACTTCCTTTTGGGAGGACATAAGTCACAGGTTGGACCCTGTGAATGTAATCCTAAACATGGCTGAAAGACTGGTAAGACACTGAAGATCTTGCTTTTGCTCATACGCTTTTAATTTTCACTTTTTTTTGATTTAGAGGTATAATCAAAAGGTGACATTTTGAGCAAATTATGGAACAGTTTTCTGACACTTTTCCCTCCTTTTTTCCTATTTAAAATTAAACATAGTTCAGTGTAACAACTGTCACTGCTAATCATAGGTCTGTATTCTGGCAAGAATCTGCAGGGAATTGCCAGAGGAAGGAAGCGTCCTCGGTGTAGAACTGTTACTTGCTTTGGAAATTAGGTGCAGTATTGTGTATTGTTAAATACAGTGAGTAAGAACATAGCAGCAGTCTTGTTAAATATGAATCAAGTTTGAACATCTGAGTCTTTTTTGATTAGGCTTTATATATACAAATAAATAAGATTCAAGTCTTGAAACTCATATTGACTGTGAACCACAAATGGAAGTTTCTAAGTGCAAATCCTTTTCTTTTAAATTCCTCAGCAATCCAACTTAGCCACCTTAAAATCAGGAATGCAGGCTAAAATTTCTGAAAACCGATTAGCTGAGATGTGGTTGAAGCTGATTGATGAGCTTGCAGAAGATATAAGGTAAAAGTACCTTTTTTATCTCTTACATTATCATTCTAGGCCTGCTCAGGATCTTCGCTATTGCCTTTACTAAGTCAGAAAACAAATTCTAAGAGCTATAAAATTGATTAACCCTGTGAACTGACTTGAGGACTGGAATTCCAAAAGTCTCTGAAAGCAGTAAAACAGCATGGATATCGCCAATGAAGGAATCCATCTAGATTTTACCTTAGTCACTGACAGTAATAAAACAGCATCTCTTGAAAAAATCTAAGGACTGTTCTGAAAATGTGAAATAGTAAATCTCTGCTGTTCTTTCTGCCATCATGCCTTTAGAATTCCTCAAGTACTTTTTGTTTACCCATGTTTCAATGGTTTTTATGAAATGAAAAGGGACGAAATTCTGTGATTTACTGGTAAGCCCGGAATAAAAAAATTAAAAGCTCTTTAGAGCTTAAGGGACCTAAAGATGGTATTTTTGAATAAACCTTTAACAATATGTCTGTATGTATATGTTCAGGGAAGGAAACAGAAGTCAGCACTTAGGGGTTTGAAGGAGAATAAATTCTAAATAGAGAGGAAGAAATTGTATGAGAAAGTGGCATTAATAGAAGGAGACACTGAGGTGGGGAGAGACGCTTTAAAAACATTAAACAAGTGCATGATGAAACAGCACAGGAAAAGGAAAGGGAAAATGAGAGAACAGTTACTATGCATTAGAGGAAATAACAGAGAACATGAAATGAGAGAACAAATTCATCAGGCTCTAGAGCCAATATGAAAGGGAACAGTGGAAAAAGCAAACAGTGGAGATCAGTATACACTAGCAAAAAATGAGATGATAGAAAGCTTCTGTCAAAGTATAAACTAGTAACTTCATAGAACACCTGCTGTGATCTGGAAGAAAGCAGAGAAAGCACTGACATACTTCAGGAAAGCGAAGTGCTAAAGGCAAACTATTGTCACATGGATCCATCTAGTGACTGTAGGAACTTCAGGTTTTATTTTGGTTATGTCAGACCATCCTCCGGACACACATCTGTATTGTCATTAATTCAGTCCATTATTATATAAAATATCTTGTTACTCACAATTATGGAGCAATACCATCTAGATATATCAACCAAATGACCTTCTTGTGGTTCATAGGATATAATGGTCTTTATGATTTTTTCCAGCAACTCATGAAATCTGTGTTTAAGACATAATTCCCTGTGTTGAATTCACAGAACAGTTTTCCTTGCCATGCTAAAGTTTAAATGAGTTAAGAGTTAGGGAGTTTCCAGTGCACTATGTAAACCTAAAATGAGGTAGCTTTCTGGAAGTTCTGATCTGGTACATTTGATTCCTGTGTAAGTACTTGCATTTATGGCAGGCAGCACTTGCATTCAGGTTAGTAGAACTAACTATAGTTTAAGGCACAATAGTCAGCATCCAGGTTTTGCAGAAAAAGAAGTGCGTGGCTTGTCATTAAAAATAGGTCAGGGAAGAATTAGTCTTTTCAAACTTGGCAGTGTCTTTGGAAATATTTTTTAAGTATCGTATTAAATATATGGATATAGTCATTGGTCTTTGAAAAGCTGCCTTTTCCTCAAACCTCCACCAACTCGGAAACACTCATTTTTCCTGGGCTCTACTGTGATGCTGTAGGATTTCTGGGTTCCATTGAATAGTTACTCTGCCCTCTGGTGACTCAGAAGTTGTGTGTCGTGGATTTCTTTCAGCGCTGTTCAGTGTTTTCCTGCCAGAGGGTTAGATAGATACGTCTAGTCACAGAAACACAAGCCGTGTTTGTTTATTGAGATTCTGAGAAATTACAGTTTCGAGTGAAGGAAAGGAACCTAATCTTCATCTGAGGGCACTGATTTCGTTTTTGAGATGTGCATTCTGAGACAGTAATTTTCTAATTTGAATATACAGAGGAAAGGATTTTGCTTGGTTTAGTTTGTAGCAATTCCATTAAAGTGTATGCCTCAAGCTATTCTACATTGGTGCTTATTATGTAAGCACAGCATTGCCCTTGCTTACTGTAAACACTTTGTCAGGTGGCAATTTCTGCAGAAATAGATGCTACAGCACTATTCAGGTGGGTTTTGATCACAGGAAATAATGGCACTCAGTCTGTTGCTACTGTATGCATGTCTGCATTTAGTGTGTGGCTAAACAAAATCCACTTCAATTATTAACCATAAGAAATATTCTCTTTTCAGCAAACCATTTCCCCTCATAGAAGGTAAATCTAATATTACAGTCCTTGACACTCAGATAGAAAAACTGCGCCTCAAGTCTCTCAAACAGATTGGAGAAGCAGCAGCAAGGATGAGAAATGAAGCTACTGATGTGAAAGCCACTCTGACCGAAATTGAGGATTGGTTGGATAAATTATTGCAACTGAGTGAAGAGGTTAGTACTACACAATCCCAGTGATTCAGTTAGTGTAGAAATAGCTGTCTAACACAAACTGGTGTAACGCTCACTGCTGATCAAGCAATATCCACTCTCCTTAGAACAGTAATTTTAGATGCTGTGAGAGTAAACATGTTCCCCTCTGTAATTAAGATTTACTTAATACAATGTTCTGGTTTATTAGCTGTCTTCATTGAGAACGTGTGTTGGGAAATAACCGTTCTGTGATTTGTAGAGTAGACTCTATTCTGTTTAAAGTGACAGTATTTTGGCAAGTCACATTGCTGGTTCAGGGACTGCAGGATATATGCTGTACTTCCACAGCTTGTTAGCCATAGTAATCAACTTCTGACAGTTAAATCTGTTTGTTTCTGTGTTCTTTTAAATTTTCAGCAACATCTTAAGTTTTCATCTCAGTTCTCTTATAATTAGTTTTCACAACATTGTAGAGATTTATTTGTTTCTTTGTCACTCCTGCTTTGAAAAGTTACTGATTTTTTTTTTAAAAAGAGCAGTTAATTTGGCAGACTTGCAGCTAGCATACAAAGGTGTGCACAAAACTGCAAAAAGATAATAGATGTTTCTGTCTTCTGCTAAAAGTCTTACAATGATCTGCCCTTAATGTGGAAGCATTACAAGCACATAAATAGGCAGCAGGTCAATCCAAAGCATTAGCATTTGGGATCAGTCACTAGAGTCGCCGTAAAGGTATTGAGATACAAAACATCTCCAGAAAAATTTGCAAAAGATAGAGGAACTGGTTTTTAATGAAACTTATTTGCTTTCCAGCAACCTCAATGGTATTTTTAATGATTGTTTCAGAACTACATATTGTGTTACTTGCAACGTAAAACAATTTCCTCTGTTTATCATAAATTCATGTTAATTATTGATTCTAAGTGATAAATCCTTTGACATAAAGCCTAAATTATTTTTCTGTTATCTAAGCCTTAAATTAGTTTACCATTCTATTGATTACCGTTCTTACCTTTCTTTTCGCCACAAATAATCCACAGCCACAAAACAGTATGCCTGATGTAATCATATGGATGATCCGAGGGGAGAAAAGATTGGCTTATGCTCGTGTTCCTGCACACCAAGTGCTGTATTCCACAACAAGCCCCGAATCCTCTGGTAAATATTGTGGAAAGACCCAAACAATCTTCTTAAAGGTACTTCTTTTTTATCCCCTTAAGAAATACCTCCCTAAACTGTGATGCCTTCTGACATGAGCGTGAAACATGCAAACAAACTATGAACAATGAAGTGTCAAAACTCAGGACAGATTGAAAGCCAATTGTATATAGCTTCTTCTAAATACCACAGAAATTATAATGTAAAGTTTGTCATAAGCCAGTTAGAACCAGCATCAGCCCCTAACGGAGGATTTCCTCAAAGACCTCGAAATTGCGATAGGACTTTTAAAGTGTTACTGGGGTTGGTGTTTTGGGATTGGATGTGAATGGAGACTTTCAGAGGGAGCAACTAGTGTAAGTCAGAGAAGTTCCAAAAGCCTATTCAAAGTTTTGGACAGTTTCTGCAAGTAATATTGAGCATGTCTACACCCAGAGGTTCCCTAGTATGTCTGTCTGCATTGAACCTTACTCTTGAACAGGAATGCCTTTCTCAATTTAAGTTTATATTATGCTGAATTGGAATAAACTTAACCAGAAAAAAGGTAATCTAACTGTAGAACAGTAGCATTTACAGGGTTTACCAATGTGCTAATAGTTACATTGATTAATGCTTCAATGCAGACAAGTCTCTATCTTCCTGGATTTATGCACACCCTTTTATCATGCACGTTATGATGCACTGGCATTACAAGGGCATGTGGTGATAGGATGAGGGGTGATGGCTTCAAACTGGAAGAGGGGAGATTTAGAACAGATATTAGGAAGAAATTTTTCACCATGAGGGCGGTGAGACACTGGAACAGATGCCCAGGGAAGCTGTGGAGGCCCCATCCCTGGAAGTGTTTAAGGCCAGGTTGATGAGGCTTTGAGCAACCTGGTCTAGTGGGAGGTGTCCCTGCCCATGGCAGGGGGGTTGGAACTGGATGGTCTTTAAGGTCCCTTCCAACCTAAACCATTCTATGATTCTGTAAGTATTTGTACATTTCGTGAACTATTCTGACTTACCTCTGCGTTTCCAGAGTGTCCTGATGAGAAACAACACTGAAAATCAACACTGAAGTTTTAAGTTATTGTCATAATTTAAAACTCATTGCTGGATGAAACTTGGGAGAGAATATACAGGAATAGGGATGATATTACTGTTACAGTGTTTGGTTTTTACATGCCCCAGGCAGGTACCATTTAATGAATGTTTCCTTCCTGAACTATTTACTACTGGCTTTTGAGGAAATGCAGTATAGGAAGAGATAAATAAATCATGTATTATTACTCATATCTCTATGTTCTTGTGTATATTTTACTGAAGGCTACAATACCTGCATAACATAACAAAGAATAACTTTTTTTCTTCGTGTGCCAGTACCCACAGGACAAGACGAAAGATATCAAAATGCCTGTAGAGTTGCGGATTAACATTTGGCTTGGGCTCAGTGCAGTTGAAAAGAAGTTTAATAGCTTTGCAGAGGGAACGTTCAGTGTTTTTGCAGAAATGGTATGTCCCTCATTACGTTCTTACTTTAAACTTGGCCGTGCGTGTTAGGAATTCAGTGAAATTGGAGCTCTTCTGAATATTTCTTTTTGCATGCCAGGCAGAAAGGGAGGGTAGTATTTATTATACTGAAACAAGTGGACCCCATTCAAGGCAATTAATGATCAAGTCCATTGTGCCTATCAGATGAAGTTCAGCAGACCAGATTCTGAACTGGTTAATCAGGTAAAAATCTGGTTAGCTCCAATGATTTCAGACATTTATTTTAGATTTTTATCAGTGTAATTAAGATTGGGATCTAGATCATTATGTTTTGGCATGTGAATAGCCCTTTTATTTTAATTGCTTCTTCACTTCTACAAATGATACTTGGATACAAGTTGTTTTGCTTAATAATCGTTCTTTTGTAGCAGTACAAAAATTACTGTTGCAGGACGAACTGGTCAAAACCAGTAGATTTTGCTGACAAAAGCCTATCATATGATAACATTTCAATGGTAACAAATTTAGAATAAAAAGGTTTGAAATAGTCCCCTAGCGTATCAGATTTTGAATGATAATAACAAGTGGCAGGTGTCTTTTATATGCCCCATCACCTAATGGCGCATGTAATCCAATGTCAGCGTAATAGCTAACGAAACAAGACATTTTTCCAGAGGCTTGTGTCACCATTGCACCTGTGTTTAAATAACTGTGCTGTAGTAAGTCACTTAAAATAGTCAATGGATGTTCAAAGCCACTGTTTACCTATGGTGCTTAAGAGGCTATTGAACATCTCAGTTTTGCTCTTCATATAGCAAGCCAACAATTTTACAGGAATAAAAGCAGAAAACTCAAGACCATCATAAACTACGAATAATCAGATTAGTATAAAGGGAAACATACGACATAAACTGGGCTGACATCAGAATCATGCCCCTGGTAGCTTCCATGAGAAGACTATAATTCAGTTTTACATGTTACGAAAGAAAATATTATAAATAGGAGGAGATTTGAGATGGAAAAGACTGAGAGGATCGTGCATTTAGGGGACAGAAGAAACTTGTTTGAATAACGTAATGGCATTTTATTTAACAAAGCTTTAATTCGGAGGAAGTTTGACTGTAACTGTAGAGGGGCATTAAATTGAGAAGACAGTTTAGTTTAGCAGTGGAATCATTGTTTACCAGGCAGCACAGAAGAAAATGAATGCAAGAAATTAATGATGACATTGCAGAGTAATGTGGGAAGGGAGTACTTAATTTCAGAGAAAGGAAACATGTAGTAGAATGTTTTAGTTGTAACAGTTCCATAAATCTCTCTCTTTTTTTTCTTTTCTTTTTTTCTCTTTAAAGCTTTTTATTATTCCTAAAGTACTGATTTTTTTCTTTCTTCTCAAACAGTATGAAAATCAGGCTCTTCTTTTTGGAAAGTGGGGTACCTCAGGCCTTGTTGGTCGCCACAAGTTTTCCGATGTCACAGGAAAAATCAAACTGAAAAGAGAGTACTTTCTGCCCCCAAAGGGCTGGGAATGGGAAGGAGAATGGATGGTTGATCCTGAAAGAAGGTCAGATTTTTTTAATTTTATGCAGGCAGGAATAAAGTACTTTAATCTCAGATTGTAGAATAAAAGTTCCTCTCTATTTTCTTGTCTGAGAAAGAGATTTTAAGATGAACTTTCTAGGACAGCAAAAGCCAGCCAATAGTCGAAGCTAGTTAATAACGCTAAAATTAACATTACCTTTTTTATAAAGTAAAATAAAACATAGAACAGAAAGAATGTATCCATTTCCTAGGAACCAGCTTATGGTTTATAAGTGCCCGTGTGATGATGGACATATTGCTTATATTCTCTGTGTCTCAGTGCCTCATCTTTAAAAAAGGAATAATACTAGTTTTCCTTTCCTATAAAGCTACTGTGAGGATCACTTGTGTCTGTGTGAGGTTCTCAGATCCTGCTGTAATGCTTTCAGACGAGACCCTTAGATAACTGCATCTTCTATAGAAAAACAGTGTAGGAAAAATATGTGCTATTACTTGATCCATTTTTAAATCGTATCAGCTTATAGATATGAATGGATGCATTTATTTTCATATTCAATGAATAGTTTTTATTTCATTGACTAATCTGACATGAAGAAAAGCAATAACAGACATGGAGAGAATTCTTTCAGACAATGGGAAAAACCCCAACTGTTAAACTGCATAAGCATGTTTATGCCTTGCATCTTTTATTGGACAATAATCTGCATGGCTTCATTTGACCAGCAGATGGCATTTTAGAACATACTTTAGTGCTTTCTGAATCACAATTAATCACAAGTGGAAATCAAGGCTATTTTGTCTGATTTACTGTCCTCTTTGTTTCTTTTACTTGCAAGTTAGAAAAATATTAACCAACTGATTACTTGCCTTGTTAACAGCATAAAAGGAAACAAAATTAAGTACAATGCCAGATTTTAGTGCATACCTAGGTATAAAAACATCAGAGGTACATGTACTGTTGTGCAGTCTGGGTTTTCCTGCACTTAAATATATGATATTTTTTCTTTTTCCAAGAGAAAGTGTCGCAAGCAGATCCTGAATAACAGAGCAGTTAAAACACTCCTACTAGTCACTGGAGTTGCTTCAGTTTTAAGAGGACAATCTAAGGAGATAAGTAGCCCTCACATGATGAGGGCTATACCATACTTTATTAATAAATAGGACTTCACAAAAATGGCTAATCCAGAATTCCAGCATGTGTGCATATTCTGTACATTGTTTGTATATATACTCTGTGGCTAGCTAAAATACGTTTGGGTTAGTATTATATTTGCTTTGGACTTGCAGTTTGTTGACTGAAGCTGATGCTGGTCATACTGAGTTTACTGATGAAGTATATGAAAATGAGAGTCGCTATCCTGGAGGGGAATGGAAAGCAGCTGAAGAAGGTTACACAGATGTGGTGAGACATTTTTCACTGGATAAGTCAAGGTTTAAGAGAGGGAGTTCTAGGATTTGCTACACAATGTATTTCATCTACTAATGCAAAGAACTGTTAACGTTTTTCCTACATAAAAGAATGGAGAAAAAGCTCCCCCGCCGCGTGAGTTCACATGTCCTCTTGGATGGATGTGGGAAGATGATGCTTGGAAATCCGATTTAAATCGAGCAGTGGATGAGCACGGTAAGATTTACTGTTTATCTGCTGATTATTAGGACAATCTGTCATAGTCTGTACTGACGGAGGATGCATGTCCAGACTGTAGCAATGTCCTGAGCATGACAGTGGCTGCCCTGTGGAAGAATGTCAAGGAAATCTTTGGATAGCAGTTGCTTAAGGAATCAGATAAAATGACATTGAGGAAGTGTTCACTGTCTGCATCTGTTTCTATTTTAATCACTGTTCCATCAAACTCACTGTTCTCATTGAGCCTTTCTTGGATCAAAAGGGACTGACTATGTAATAAATGCATTTATAAGTGCCTACTAGAGGGAGAATCACATAACCTAAGAAGCTGTGCAGTGGTCTTATCTGCAGCAGTAGATGACAATTTTGAGCCAAAAGCTTTGACAAATTAAAAAAAATTAAGGCTAATGCAAATAACAACTTACTAACATGAGAAGTTCCATTTGGAAAACTCTATGTATAAACAGTGTGCTTGGAAGTAGAACCCTTCTTTGTTTGAAATAAGTTTCCAAAATATTTTTCCCAAGTCCGGTGTTAATGCTGTCCAATGGTTAGGATCGGTCATGTAAAATATGGATTAGTAACAGTAATTGGGCTTGTTTTAGAGAAGTCACAAGCTTGAGACATCAAGCCTCTGTAATTGCACCAATACGTGGCAAAGCCAGGTTTGGATCTATCTGGTAATTTAACTGTGAGCCTTTAGCCAGAGGGACGAGTCACTGAGCAACGCCAAGCGGTGACCAAATGAAGTCAGAAACCTGTTTGTGTTGGTCACACACCACACAAATGTGTGAAAGATTCCTATCTTGTTGAAAGCAGAATAACTGCACTGAATTTGTGTGGGAAGAGAGCCACGCAAGACTGATCAGGATAAAATCTTAACAGGATGCAACTGGTTATTAGGCATTTCTGAAATTAAAAAGACTTAGAGGCTTTCTCTGAAGAATCTGACACTGCT
This sequence comes from Chionis minor, assembly GCA_013398295.1. NCBI lineage: Eukaryota > Metazoa > Chordata > Aves > Charadriiformes > Chionidae > Chionis > Chionis minor. The sequence continues at coordinate 258,884 of VZSF01007795.1, read as the reverse complement.
GGACAGAGTTTTTTGGATTAGGTGTACCTGCTAACCTAATCAGGCTAGAAAATCCGAAGTGCATAGAGCCACCATTTTTCCCAGAGTTCCTTTAGTCTAAATAGAAGTCCGAGTCCTAGATACCTGGCAAGTGAATTATAACACGTAGAGCCAAAATACAGTAACCAGCTTACCAGTTCTTAAAGTTTCACTATCAGAGCCCAAATAGTTGGTGTTCCTTTAAAAGCCAAGCTTCTGGAGTTGTAAGAGTACACAGGACATTCCACTCTTACTTAAAATTAAGGATGAGTTTTCCCTGTGGTAAAGTATGAAAATGTGATATCAATACACCCAACAGTTGAAAAAACAAGAATGCCAAAAAAAAAAGATCTATATATATATATGTTTTAATGTTGAGATTTTTATTGTCATGTACATCATATCATAAAAAGTCATCAGTTGCCCCATAGCTACTGGGCATTTAGGGTCTGCGGTATCAAATAGTCTTGTGTGACTAAAGCTTCATGCTCTGAAGGTACAATACCTCTATTTCCCATCCTTTTCTTCTTTGTCTCTTGCTTGTGTTTCTGGAAATATACCAACTCATCAACTCTGTTTTAGGATGGGAGTATGGAATTACTATTCCTCCAGACACTAAACCGAAGTCATGGGTTGCTGCAGAGAAAATGTACCATACGCACCGACGACAAAGGCTGGTGCGGAGGCGTAAGAGGGATCCAGCTCAAACAGTAACAGCAGGAAGGGTAAGCAGGAGAGAGGTGCAGTGAGAGACTTGCACATTGTAACAGTTTGGGGGGGTTTTGTTTGTTTTGTTTTTTTAAATGCACAAGAGATTACTCATTTCCTGAATAAAGCAAAAATTTAATAAAAAATTTAGAACCACCTTGTATGTTTTCATTATATTCCTTTTCTTTGTCTTTTTGTAAATTGATATTTCCAGCTTTGGTTTATGAGGGGACTATCATGGCTGCCAGAAAAAGTGCCAGTTTTTTTCATTATATTTGTACAACATTGCAGATAACAAGGATTTATGTCTTCCAGGGAATGTCATCATATGAAGATCAAGAAGGATGGGAATATGCTTCTTTGATTGGCTGGAAATTTCACTGGAAACAACGCAGTTCTGACACTTTCCGACGAAGACGATGGAGACGAAAAATGGCTCCCTCAGAGACACATGGTGCAGCAGCTATCTTTAAACTTGAAGGTGCTTTGGTAAGGGACAGATTATCAAAAAAGTCTTTAAAAGTTCAATCTGTTAATTTACAGCAAAAAACCAATTATATATATCAGCTATTTTTGTCCCTGAATTGTTAGATTGATAGATAACTGAGGAACTAATACAGCTTGTATTGTTTAAATGGTTCAAAGTCTGAAAGGGATCATTAAAGATGGAGTAGAGACTCTTGCATAACATGCTTACTACTTTATTTTTCAAATTCTTTTATTATGAGATTTACAGCAAAAGGCCAAATTACTAGATGAGCCTCCTGTAACTGAAGTGAAAAGCTTTTCATGCACATAATTTAGATGTATTAACATCAGCACAAGAAACAACAGGCACTGAAATAGCTACGCCTGATTAATATTTGCATGTATAAACAACCAAACACAAGAAAGGATAGCAAAGTGTCGGAGAAGCCAGAATGTCACACGTCAAAAATAGGTCATCAGAATGTAATTATTTCTTAAATTTTCAGGTTAACACAGCTTCCTAGATAAGCTCTATTTACCAAAATACAAATTGGAGCAAATAACATGAGAAGGCTACTTTGTTTTTGTGAAATAATGATTCTCAGTCTGATTGTATAGCACTAACGAAAGTTTGCTTTTTTCCCTTGGTTTGTTTCTCTTTTTTGCATCAAATGTCAACCCAGGATTCATTGATAACATTTTCTTTCTCCACTTAATCTGGTTCCATAGAGGTTAAAAATTCCCGTTTCAGTTTCCCTTTTGACTATACTTCCTGGGCTATTGCTAGGATAAAGTCTTAGAGCAGTTCTCGGCAGCAGCGCAGTGTAGAAGACCTACAACCTCTCCTTCAGTAAGAGCTGGCTGGTAGTTAGTGTGTCTCCAGAAATACGGCATTCTGGAAAGTAAGATGAGATGACTGGATCTGATTTCTGCACAAGCTTCAGTGGCAACAAGAAATAACCTTCAGTATGAGTAGATATCTTTCAAAGTACATTTACTCAGGAAAGTACATTTCTCGTTGTTCTGGAGAAGAGACTGAAACCTTTATATCCACACACATGGTCCACTTTTATCAGGTTCCTTCTATGTTTGTAAATATGCAGTAACTTTTTTTCCATATATAATTTCAGGGAGCAGACACTAGTGTCGAAGATGGAGAGGGGAAGAGTTCAGAGAAAACCAAGGATTCAGCCACAAAGGTGTTTGGTGCCAATACACCACTTGTTTCCTGCTACTTCGACAGTAGGTTAACAATTCCTTTCTCATAAATCCTGTTTGATTCTCCCTGGTCTCAAACAGAATTGTAATTCTTGGTGTTTTACATCTAGGTTTATACACCTTCTGTTGTAATTACTATCGGATCCTTGATTTGGCCCTACTTAGGCCACTAAAATTACACTTAGTAATTTTGGTACTTCAGTCCACTGTCAACCAGACATTTTTAAGACCTCTATGGAACAGGAATTCTAAAGCCAATTATTGCAGCACCTGAATTTTAGGCTGTCTTAAATGATGCATTTTTAGCATTAGGATCCCCCCCTAACAATGCAGAGAGCTCAGCCAGCAGAGAAGATGTACGTACAGTTAGTGTTTTGCTGGTTTAGCTCACTTGACCAGCTCAATGCAGGGTCAGACTAATGCCTGACCCAGAGGAAGCAGTAAGACTGCGTACTTGGGCTGACAAAGTGAACAAAACTGTAACTTTGCCAACCTGGACTGGCTTTAAATGCCTTGGAATCACAGCAATGGGATTGACAAAGGAGGGACACTGAGATGGGAGTCACCAGTGTTAGTTAATAGAAACAGAGGCCAATCCACTCCTAAGACTCCTTTTTGAGGGCTCTGACTGGGACACTTTTCTTTATTTGGACCCTACAGAACTCGATCTCCTTGCTGGGAATGGATGCCTAAATCTAAAATCTTGTCTTTCAGAAGCCGAGGAAGATGATTGCTGTTTCTTTTAAATAATGACCACAATAGCAGGAAAGTGCCCAGAGTTCAGAGGTTTCAGGTCATTGAGGCTAGGAGTGGCTCTGATTTTTCCAAGGGCTGAAAGCGCTAGAGCTGACATCTTCTAAGGAAAAGCTGTAGTAACTTTGCCACATGCTGTCTTGGGTTTGGGCCTCTCTCACATCTCCCTTTTAAGCTATTCCACCTTGCCTGCAGCGATTTTTTTGGGGTTTTTTAATCTTTTAGCCAGAGACAAAGTTGCAATTTGAGTAATTCTAGACGTAATAGCTGCAAATGTGAAACTCCCAGGTCCCTGCAAATGCTGCAGTGAATGCTTAAGTTAAGCACAGGAATGTCCACTTCTTGATTCTCTTCGGAGGAGCTAGATTATCACACTGTTTCAAACACCAATTTTTGAATAGAAGGATTTTTAGATGATCATATGGTGAAAGAAAGCCCAAATAACATTAGTGAGTATCTTCATTAAATTGTGTTGGAACAAATGTTCTCAGGTGCCAGCTCATTCGTATTAGTACATTTCTCACTAGAAAAGAAAAGCAGAGATGTTTCAACAGTGCCTGTGCTTGATTTAAAATGTGTAAGGCGTTTTTATAAACTCAAACCATCTTTGTTACAGAAAAGAAGCCTGTATAATGCAGCTGGTTTTGTTTATTTCATACAGGAGTATATACTTACCACCTTCGCTGTTACGTCTACCAGGCAAGAAATCTCATGGCTTTAGACAAAGACAGTTTTTCAGGTATGGAAAAATTCTGTTAATCCTAGGTGCAAAAACCCACTTAAGCAATGGAGTAGCAACTTGATTTAGCTACAGAATATCTTAAATCCTGAAGTTCTGTGCATAGGTCCCAGCTACCGAAACTATGCCATAAAGGAAGTCTCAGCTTCATTACGTATGGTCCAGATTTGGTTAGTACTGCCCCAGAAGCCACCAAAAAAAAAAGCGCTCAGAATGTGCAGCACCTGCTGCCAACGAATTCTCAGGGAGGGAACGGGAATTCAAATAAGGTCAAATTTCCCATGACCAATCCCTTCCCCATGCCTTAGCTTCTTCTGATCAGAGCCTACATACAGTGCTGAACACTGTCCTGCCGGAAGCTCACACAAAAGCAAGGGTGAAGAAAGCTGAAATGGCTGTTGTGTCACCAACTGCCTCTCAGTGTTCAGTGTTTTATAGTAATTGACTACTGCGATGAGCGTGTAGAAAACTGCACTCTGCCTCCCTAATAAGTGTGGATTTTTTTTGTTTATACAAGTGTGCCTGTTGCCTATTATTTCCAGGTCTTAGGTATTCCAGCAGTGTTGTATCCATTTGGCATCTCTGTAGTCAGGCTAATTCAATACTCAAGTATTTAATTTTTGCTAATTAGAATGAAAATTTCACGGGGAAGTCAGAGAACAAATTGAAATTAGATTCTGTAAAAGTATGACTTCACACTTCCTTTAAGTTTTGCCAAAGATAAAGATGAAATGGGGAGCTTTGAATTTTCTTTCCTCATCAATCTCCATTTGCATCCTTCTTTTTCTCCCTCTTTTAGTTAATAATTGAGTAAGTGTAATGCCTTTGTTAATTTGTTACAACAGATATAGAGCTATAGATATTTTAGTGCTGTTTCCTAAAATGAGGGGGGTTTCTGTACAGCTGCCTGTGTGCATTTGGTCTTATTTCGATACGCAGCACTCAAATGCAATACAAAGAAACAATAATAAATGCCTCTAATTTGCATATGTAGAATCCAAGATATGTACCTCAGATGCATTCACTTACAAAATCGCACAGCTACATTTTATTTTTTTTAAAACTAGTTTGAAGAGTTAGCCGAATTTTGTAAAACTCTGATCAGGTACCTAGCCAGAAGCTGTTGAAACTGACCTAAAGATAACCTTTAAAATAGCCTCTAGTCCTTAGTAATTGCAATTTGTACAGAAGATGTTAATGACCATCATCAGATACCTTCTACAGAGCTCTTGATGATTTAAAGACCTGCCAAACACTGGGCCAAGACCACTTCAATCATTCCACTGCTTCACAAGAAGAGATTACTATAAATAAGCACGTTTGAAACCAAAGCTTGAGCTGAGCGATATAGCCTGGGATAATTTGTTGTTTGGCAACTAGTCAGAACTAGAGTGATTTCTTTGTATTATTTATGAGGCTGTACAGTTGTATATCAGTGGAGACAACAAAAAAAATGGTTCTACAGACAGTATTTAAGAGGTGATAAATATAGCTAGTGTTTCATTCTAGTTTTCGGGTTCTCTTTCTGATTTGCAAGTTGTTTTACCATTTTCATTTATTACTCTGTTAATCCTCACTTGTATAAAGGAAGCTATTTAGTAATCAAATGGAATTTGCTCTATTAAATGTAAATTATGTGTACGTGTAGGCTGTTACAGAACTAGTAATGATGGAAGAAAAATAACATACTATATTTGATGAAAATTGTGCTTGTGTGCCTTACAGCTCAATGAGGTTTTGTTTGTAACTATATGCTTTTCATCTTTGTATCATATTTCAGATCCGTATGCTCATGTTTCTTTCCTCCATCAAAGCAAAACAACTGAGATTATTCATTCAACTCTAAATCCTACATGGGACCAAACTCTCATATTTAATGAAGTTGAGATCTACGGGGACCCACAGACAGTAGTGCAAAACCCACCTAATGTTGTTATTGAACTTTTTGACAGTGACCAAGTGGTAGGTGAATGCTTTTTACCCTGATGCCTTTTTTATTTATTTATATAAATTGAGAATAACATTAAAGGCTATGATTGCCATTTTTGGACGCAGGGTAAAGACGAATTCCTTGGACGAAGTGTTTGTTCCCCCATGGTCAAGTTAATCCCAGAAGAGGACATCACACCAAAACTGCTCTGGTATCCTGTAACAAATAATGGCAAAGCTAGCGGAGACATTCTTTTTGCTGCGGAACTTATTTTGAGGGACAAGGTATCTATGTCATATATATTTTTTTGTGCGTGTGTATATGTAGTATAATATGATATATATCCTTTCACGGTCACTCATACTGTGAAGAATTGTCTTTATACTTGCAAGGTATTTCATTTAAGGAAGATGAGAGAAACTAACACCCATGTTTGTGTCTTAACAGGATGGTGCCAACCTTCCAATTCTTCCATCACAAAGAGCACCAAAGCTTTACATGGTTCCTCAAGGAATCAGACCAGTAGTTCAACTCACTGCTGTTGAGGTATAGTTTATTCTTAAACCAACTGGATACAAGTACAGTCATCTCATCCTCTAGATTGTAAATTTGTGTGTTTGCTAGTGTGTGTTTCATAGTGAGAAATATGGGAGATTATTTTCTTCAAGAATTTCTGAGTTTCATTTTTTCCCATTAACTTTTCTAGACCAACCACCTTGAAATATTTTGCCAGTCACATTTTGTTATTGAAAATTCTTCATTTCTTCATTTTTACTTCTTGAGTATCATATTAAGGACATTGATCTCTCTCCCACTTTTGCTTATATTAGATTTTATTTTACAGATTCTGGCTTGGGGGTTGCGGAACATGAAAAACTACCAACTGGCACCTGTTATGTCTCCGAGTCTTGTTGTGGAATGCGGGGGTGAAATGGTGGAATCTGTGGTGATCAAAAACCTCAAAAAGACACCAAATTTTCCATCTTCTGTTCTCTTCATGAAAGTTGTACGTTGCAAAAAAACTATATACCAGCTATCTATACCAAAATCAGTTATCCCATTCTTTTAAAGGTCAAGGATTTGTTATGTGAGAATGAACAGAAAAACTTGCACATCCTCTTTTGGCTTAACATAAGCAATTTACTGAGCCTGAAAATTCTAATAAAGATCATGATGTAGACATGCCTGTACAGTTGTTGATAAATTATACCATTTTATATGCACAAATCAGTGCAGTGTATATATATATATTTATTTGAAAAGGCATCGATTTACTTGTCGATGTGTGGCTACTTCATACTGCTAGGATGAGAGCTGTGCAAGAGTTAAGAACATTCAAGACTTGAGGCAATTATAATTATTCTTACTGACTTCTATTGAATCATTACATACGGTTAGAAATTTTCATTCACAACAGAGCCACAGAACATAGTAGTTCAATATTAAACAGATGAAGTAACAGCTCTAATTTAGGCAGGCAATCTTTATTCCTCATTTTCCTTCTGTTTGCATTATAAACAAACTCTAACCTTTCATTTTTAGCTTTTGCCAAAAGAGGAGTTGTACACTCCATCTCTTGTTATTAAAGTAATAGACCACAGACCGTTTGGACGGAAGCCCATTGTGGGACAGTGCACTATTGATTTGTTGGAAAGCTTTCGCTGTGACCCTTACACTACTAAAGAAGACATTGCACCACAACTGAAAGGTAGGCAGCTGGACAATGAAAAGTTCTACTTTCTATGAGATGCTGGAATAACCTGTCTTCGATGTTTACTCTTCGTGGTGTACTGATGAACAGCCATCTTGTGTTGTGTACTTATTTGGAGATAATGTTATCTGAAAGGGAAAAAAAAAACTTAACTCAGAGTATTAATTAGTACAATATTCTGTGGAGAATAAGAGGATGCAGGACAAAGGCAAGTCTCCTCTCAGACTGAGTGTACTGGTTCCATGAAGCTCCTCTTTAATATCAACTTGGAATTTAATACCTGCAGATCACCCCTGCACCAAGTACCAAAGCAGTGATCCAGTATTCCAGCAAGAATCCACTGAATACAATGCTGACATTTTCCTCTATATTTTTTCCAAATTTTAATCTTTTCTTAATTCTAAATATCTGAGAAATGCTTGCGTATCCTACACAAAAATATATCGTGTATTTTTAGCAAAAAATGGCAAATAACTGCTTTCTTAAGGATCAAACATAAAGCCAAAAAATTATTTTACATCTTCTGTAACTGTTTGGATTTCAAATTTGATAGAAATGTTTAATAAGATATTTTTCCTACACCATATTGCCTTAATAAAATCTTTGGTTTACAGTTAGTCTACTCTCCGCTGCACCTCGCCCGGACACAGTAATTGAAATGGAAGACACACAGCCACTGCTAGCAGCTCAGGTAATCTTTGAAATTTGATGCTGGACTTTCTTCTTCAGATCTGTGATTTCTGAGAAACTATCTAGACAGCAAATTTGTCAGAAACATCTGCAACCTTCTGGAAAGCCAGACGGAACAAAGTACTTTGTGACAGGAAAGCAAAGGCATATGTTAATCATTTTAACCTCTGTTTTCATACAGTAAACATCAAACTATAGCATTTGTGCATGGTAAAGTTCACCCAGTAGCTTAAGAATGAGTTAATTTGTTCAATAGCTACTGAAAGCATATGATAGAACATTACCCAGTTGTGCACTGGTGATAGTTACAGCAGCCTGATCTCGCACAGACTGCGCGATTCTAAATAAAGGAGCTAGAAGTAGGTGTATGCTTTGTACACAATCAAAGGGTACAGAATCAAAGCTATGGTAACACGGACCTTCAGCCGTTCATTCTATCACAGTCACTTCTCTTACCATGAAGTCATCCAAAACTGATACCACCAAAACAATTTTTTCTGCACGAAGGCCTCTCTTCTTTCCTTTTCTGTTGTGCCTTATGAAACTCTCTACTGCTCTGATTCTTTCAGGAACACCACAATATAATGTTACTTTCCAGGTAAAAAATAATTCAGCTTGCAGAATTTTACTCAAGTTGAAACATGAGTGAAGACAAATTCCAGACAGTACGCTTTCAAGGAAAAATTTTCAATTAATTTAGGACTGTAAAACGTTCCCCTTGCCTAGAAGGTTTTTTCATAAATTTCTGATGGCCTGTTATTTTAAAGGAAGCACAAAAGTTATGCCCTTTAAAATAGCAGTTTTTCAGGCTCTTAATCCACAACTTTTGATTTTTCAAAAATACAGAATTTTTTATTTTGTTACAGAAGTCCCCAAGTAAATACTACTCGATTTAGACTTTTGAACTCTCACTGCTGTTTTTTACTGATTGCATAGTTCTGCCTTCATTTCTTCTTCTGTATCGTAACATAATGATATTCAGGCTCTCATAGACCATGTTCTTCTATTTACTTTCATCACACATGTAAATTGCCCTTAATATTTCATTTAGAACTGTCTCTAACTTTTATCTGAATTAGGCCTTCTGTTCTAATATAAACACTTTATAGCTGGTATAGAGAATTTTTCTCTCCTTTAAAAAATTTAAGAAAAGAGATCAAAAAATAAAGAAAACTTAGCACTTTGAACCCACTGGCAAAATTGATTGAATTTCTGTATTTGATTTTAACTATAAAAGGGGAAATTTTAAATGCTATATAAGGTCAAACACAGTTTCTTTTAGAGTTTGACATCACCCAAAACAGCAGGTACAGCGATAGCATTTATATGAGAAAGGAAAGAATATTTAAAACAATTTAAAGTGAAATAAGTACAAGTGTGGAAAGTGTAAGTGATATGCACAGAACACCCTGGGGACACAAAATGCCAAAATTTCATCAATTACATTCCAATTTCCAGTGTTTAAGCAGTATGTCAACAGCACTCAGCAAAATGGCTTCTCCAACAACAGTGCATGTATGTATGTACCAGAACGGGGTCAGATGGGGAAAGAATGTTAATGTGATGTGGTAACGAGGCTGTATTTCTCTTGGCAATTATTCCATTGAGAGATTTTGGAGATGATGCTCATAAGTCTAGTATGATTAGTTACAAATATTAAGGTATCCTTCTTCTGAAAGTCTTACTAGGTGTGTACAATATGTATGAACTATTAACTTTTTTTGTGTGTCAGCCTATTTGGACTAAAAGCACAAAAATCAACAGGAATTATTTAACCACACTATTAATATTTAAACTTTGTTTAAAAGTATACTTTCTAGAGAATAAAATCTACAGTTAATAAAATTCTCACTTTTCTAGGGATCCACGCTATCTCTTAAATTTTTTTTCCATAATTTCAAGATGTTCAAAAAGCTAATAGTTCAGTGTTAGTGTCTTGAAAACTTCATATGTAACTGCTAACATATACATTTTAAAAAGTTAGTAACCATTACATGATCTTGACCATGTGAATATTTCACTCCAAAATCTCAAATTTATCATACAGCATTTCATTCTGTGTTTTGACATTCTGTGAGCACATCCTGCTTAGCGGTTTTAGTAACAATAGTATTTCCAAACACTGAAAACTCACTTGCTTTGGGAATTTTTAAAGGTCTTAAGGTTTTTCTTAACCTCTTCTTCCTTAAGCTACAAAGTGCATTATTTGAAGAGACATTTGAAGGTATATCAAGGGGAAAACAGACAACTCCCCCATGATTTAAACTCATATAACAGTATGCTTTGATGAAAGACTCAAGAGTTCTACACAATATATTATTGGAAAAGGCTCTGAATTGGGAGTTTAAATTATTATTGCATAATTATGCAAGCTACCTTTTATATTGCCAACATTACAAACATTATGTTTAGACATTGTGTTTAAACAAAGTCAAATTTAACTATGGCAAAATATTCAAAATTACCTCATGAATTCTGCCCTTAAGTTTTGCAAATTACTAACGATATGGTTTCTGAGAATAAATCACTCCAATTGCCTACAAAACATCTGACAGTCCCAAGCAAATATGAAAAAAATTATGCTTTATTTCTGATTTGAAGTTAGACAAGACTACTAAAATATAGTAAACCTGAACATCCCGGCAAGATAATTACTTACAGAATAGAAATGGGAGTAAATTATTATGATATACCAGAGTGATGTCCCGATTGATGCATTTGGCTTGTACTCATAAAATGTTTTGCATATTTCTTCTGCTTTGCACAAAAAGTTATGGATTATGCCTTTAAATTAAAACACAAGGTATGATATATAAACACTAGCACAAATCACACTTGCTAATCATAGCTTCCAAATGGGATGCATGATGCTTGCTCTTAATGGACTGTCTGGTCATAATTATGGTATCTGTGATTTAACAGGTGAAGCATTTTGGATTGTGCAGATTGTTATTACACTTACAGGGGTAAATCTACAGACACATACTGGTTGTTACTGTACTTTATAATTCTTCACGTTTTTTTCAGACACTTTAAAATCCACAGCCTGTAAACAACTGCAAAACAATAGGACAAGGAAAAGAGAAGGCTGTTGAGTATTAGCAAATGGTTTTATAAAGGAGCAAATATTCAAAAAGTGCAGAAAAGATCGCTTGGATTTTATGTGTGTGAAATTTGTTTCAAAAAGAATCTCTGGAATAGATTCTGTTTTGTAAGTGCTCTTAAAAACGTTTTTCGTCTGAAATAAATCAGATCCAGTGCTCTCTGCAACCACAGATGAAAGCAAGGAATGAGGCTACTGTGGAAATCAATAAATAGAATCCAGAGTGTAACACGGCAATGATACAACAAGAAAACCAAGTTTTTCTCAATTTTGCTTTGTTATATGAAGAACAAAGCACAGGGTGATAATGTCTTACAGTCCTGAAAACCTGCTTTTTTAAACTTATATATATGTGCTCCAGTTTAGTATCTAGGACATACTAACAATTGAAAAAAAAAAACCCCACACATGGTATCTGAATATGCTTCAAAAGTATTTATAAATTATTGAGGTTAGGAACTTACTTTACATATATACTATATACAAAATTGTAAACTTTTAAAGCCTGTTTAACTGTATAAAATTCTACAAATCATATCCTTACCCTTGTTTTTATTTTCCTCTTTTTATGAATTGATTCTCACGAGCAGCTTACAGAAAAGGTAATGTATACTACTTTTGAAAATTTATACATTGCTTTCTTGTAAATGAGATCTCCAACTGAAAATCAGTATATCATACTGCCTCCTAAATTAGCATTTTAAGCGTACAGATGAGAACAGTAATCTCTAAAAATGTTTGATATAAAACCTATAATCAATTTGTAAAATGGTAAATTTAGGAAAAATATGCAGGACTGCAATAATAACCCTTAAATACTTAAAAAAAACAAACCAAACCCTTACATTTAATGATCTATATAATACTTTGAGACTCTCTTTAAATCCAAACAGTACAAAATATTTTTTTCAAATTTACACAGTGAATGAATACTATTCATTACCAACTAAAGTATGCTGTCAGGGGCAAATAATTACACTATTCAATCCCTATCAATAAATACAGAAAATAGCACTTTGTTATTATTGGGATTTAATTAACAAAGTCATTATTGGGATTAAATAAATAAAAATATAGAAAACCCCACAGAAATAGTGTTAGTGGAATGTGTAGATTGCTGGCATCTAGGGTTTCGTGAGGCTCACTGAAGTATATTTTTAAGAGGGCCAGACTCACAGCTCCTTTTCAACTGCATTTGGTGAGCACTAAGGTAGACCTCCAACTGCTAGACTCTGTCATGACACAGATAATCTCCACTGGTTTTAATGGAATGATATATGGTTCGAGCAGTTACAGGTCTGTCCCAGTGTTACGCAGCAACAGTTTTGAAATAAATGGGAATGCTGAAAGCAAACTACCACATTTATCCCTCAGGAAAAAGTTTTGAATGTGTTCACTGTCATTTTTACAGTCATGCAATTCCCGTAGTGAATACCAGGTACGATGGTTTTTTTCCTTAACAGCTGAAACGCTGACTGCACTAGCGAAGTGTCTGTCACTTCCTCTGACTCCAGTAATGTAGAACTCAGGTGGCCAGGCTGTGCTGCACTGCCAGAAGAGGGAGAGAAAAATATACACACCTCCAGAAATCAGTCCTTAGATCAGTATCTAGATACCAGTCATTAATTGCTTACTGGGAGATGGCTGGCTGTTGACCATCAATGCAGCTGGATTATAAAAGTAGATACTTAAACCTGGGTAAGAGAAATTCCATCTTTTTAGCCTTAATATTTCCATTGCAATTCTCTTTCAGATGAACCTTTAGTATTATTTAACTGCTAATAAGTTTTAGAGTATACTGTCTTAAGTATGCTTACCTGTTCATTGTTTCTGCTGTACTGCATGATATAAAAGAGGCTTTATCTCCTAATAAAAGACTTTTTTATTTGCTTTTCTCTAAGGAGGAAGAAATTGTTGACTGGTGGAGCAAATTTTATGCTTCAATAGGAGAACACGAAAAATGCGGACAGTATATTAAAAAAGGATATGACACTTTAAAGGTATTGCTTAGGATAAAGTTCATTAATGTATCTTAATGCTTATAGGCCAAAAACTTGGGCCCTTTGCTTTTTTAAATGCTCTTAATAAATTTAACTGTAGATGATTTCCTGTAAAGGTCCATTACTAATTCACATGGTGAATGAAGGTTTTAAGAAAAGATATTTTTGCTTCTTTTCTACCTCACTCACTTATTAAGAGATGTAGTCAGAGTTTAATCTAACCTTCAGTCAAATGGCATTTTACTCTTGACTTCTTTGGGTGCCAGGCAAATCCTAAATAAACTTAAACACTGAGAAAGTATGAACACAGAAGCTCAGTACTTTTACCGTCTGTTGGTTAAAAGTTGAACCCAGACCACTTTAATTTCTCATCTAATACACCTAACAAAGAAAGCAAAGATAAGCTTGTGAAATGCTATTTACTCTGTTTTTAACAAGGCCTAGTAGCATGTTCTTGCATCTAATATCAATGCCTTGATAGCACGTTCTCCAAACACTGCATTTCCTTCCACTTTGATGTAAAAGTAAAAATAGTTGCAAATGCTTTGGTTCCTTAAGATCAGACAGGATGTTCTGTTCCATCAGACATCCAATACACTTTGCAATGCCACAATGGTGGAGCTGATATGTATGATAATTTCTAAACTGCACTTTTTACATTTTCCTTTTCATTTTCTTTATTTTTAAGGTGTACGACTGTGAATTGGAAAAAGTACCTGAATTTAATAGCTTAACAGACTTCTGTGATACATTTAAACTATACAGAGGCAAATCTGAAGACAGTGATGATCCATCAGTGGTTGGGGAATTCAAGGTAAATTTCAAATAACAGGCAACAACCAAATGCTAGATGCAGTCAGTCTTTTGTATGTAAACCGCAGCAGTAGTTACCATTTACGTAAGTCTACATGCAAACATTTCAGTTTAAATATGGATGCATGCGTTACAGGGGCAACAGATGCTCCGAACTACTTAGGTACAGGCCCTTCTTTTTCAAGGAAGGTACAGCTACACATTGCCAACACTAAATGTTAATTGAAAAGAAATCTTATTCCTTCTAATGGGATCTGCGGTACCTGTGGAACAGAACCTTCCCAGACAGGCTCTTGAACAGGGCTAAAGTTTCACCTGCAGATGTTCTGAACGAAACATGTTTTTAGAATTAATTTTGAAAAGGTATTTTGTACTATTTCTGTGACTCTGTCTGTGACTTCTAAAGATCACAATAATGTTAACGTATGCTAAAACACGAAAACAAACCAAAACAAAAAACACCAAAAACGAAAACAAAAAAAGAAAAAGAAAAAAAAATCCCAAACATTGAATCGTGCTTTTGGAGAGGGAAGCAAATGGGAACTATGTGTTACGTATTCTCATCTGGAGCAAACTGAGTAATTGTGTTGAAATCAAAAGAGCTGTAGTGATTTAAATCGACTAAGGATATAACTTTGCCTTTGCAGTAAGTCTTATCCAAAACCCACTAAAGTAAAACACAAGACTTCTAAGTGACTGTGGATCAGGCTGTAATTTTGCTCTTCCTATATAAATCAGAGTGTGTACCTGTAGGATAAATAACAAACCCAAACCTAGCAGATTGACTTTTCTACATTTATCTTGACTGAGCCTTTATATTATTTTTTAGGGGTCCTTTAAAATCTATGCATTACCTGACGATCCCACTATTCCAGCTCCTCCTCGCCAGTTCCGTGAGCTACCAGACAGTGGGCCTCAGGAGTGCATTGTGCGAATTTATATTGTTCGAGCTTTGCAGCTTCAGCCCCAGGATAACAACGGGCTGGTGAGGCCTTTGCTTTTGGAATGTCTGTGAGCTAATTTTGCTGTAGTATATTTTAAATAAAGTTAGTCTTGATAACTATTTCTTAATATTTTTTTCTTATTTTAAATAGTGTGATCCTTATATAAAGATATCCCTAAGTAAAAAAGTAATTGAAGACAGAGATAATTATGTCCCTAATACTCTCAACCCAATTTTTGGCAGGTAAGAAACTTTGTTATATTTCCAATTTATTGTCTTTTAGAATGTTTTCCTAAATTTTAAGATAAACCATTATTTTAAATATCCAATGCTCAAATTCATAGTTATATCCTGACAGTTAATTGTAAGTAAAGGTGGATGAGGCATTTCCCTTTGAAATCTCTGGCCAACACAGGTGTTTGGCTAGTCTAGAGATCTTCTGTATTCACATGGGTAAATTGCACAAATTCAAACAATGTATATATCTTCAAACCACCCTGTGTTATGCATACAAGAATAACAAAATATGTTTATAGAATCCAAAGAAAGATTTAACTCTGAAAACTACTTGGATCTCTAGATGAGTAATCAGCTTAACATGTACTCCTAGCACACTGGTCTTCCCTTCAAAGGCTAATGATACCTTTGAAATACATGAATAGAAAAATGCTAATTAGGAATGGAGAGGATGCATCATCTTTATAATAACTAATGAAATTCTGGGTCTGGTTTGGTGCCCAGAGTTACAGGAGGATTTTGATTGATTAGAAAGTTAGAGGAGGAGGACTAGAAGGATTAGAAAGTTTGTAACGCATACTTCGCAGTAACGTGCTACAGAATTTCAGTTGCTCAGATTATGCAAAGAAATAAACAGCAAAGAGACTTGACTGCAGGTACAAAGTACCTTCAAAATTTCAAGTTTTTCCAGAAACAAGAAGATGCAGAGAATAATTAACCATGGAACAGTTTACCTCAAGGGCAACTCATTCAGCAGCAGCAGAAACCATGAGGCTGCATATCTTGAAAGTAAATTTAGAGACTTCATTTGAGAAAACTCTAGTCTGTTTTGTGTAGGACACAGAGATGACAGAATAACCCCTTCTAGTCATAGAAGCTAAACATTTGGACCATCCAACTGTGTTTGGATTGTGGTAAACAAAAAAAAAACAAAAAAATCAAAAATTTCTAATCATACAGAAATTATGGATTGAACAACCATCCTCTTACAGAGTGGCTGGCGGAGCCACGAGTTTCTCAGTCCCCATTCAAGCTGCTCTAAAGAAAACATCTAAGTAATATATTGTGCAGAAAGGAAGGACGTACTATCCATAGGTGTACAAATGGAGTTACTAGTAAGTGCAAATAGAAATTGGAGCATGAGTAGTAACTACTGCTAGACTTATCAGCATTGGAAGCATCCCTTTAATGTCTTGTGAAGACTTTTGCTCAAAAATAAACTAAAAAGGTGGGGAGNATGTTAGGGGAGGGCTAAGTTTAAAAATGAAAAGTATTAATCGAAGGAACAATAGCGTTAACTGGACATTTTTATGTTTAGAATGTATGAACTCAGCTGCTTCTTGCCTCAAGAAAAGGATCTGAAAATTTCAGTCTATGACTATGACACATTGACTCGTGATGAAAAAGTGGGTGAAACCATAATCGACCTTGAGAACAGATTCCTTTCTCGCTATGGATCTCACTGTGGCATCCCACAGCAGTACTGCATGTAAGTCATTTTGTCCATTGAAAATTTTTATCTGTGAGATCTAGCACACAATCTTCGTAAAAAATCTGGGCTTTCTTCATCTTAATTATAGTTAAAAAATAATGCTGTGGCTTCTCATGGGTATTTTTGTGCTTATTCTATCATCCGAATTCCAAGTTAAGCTGCAAAGTCTTCAGAAGAGCCTTGACTGAAAACCATGATGTCAAACATCTTAATATTCTCTTTATATGGTAACGTGTGTTATTTCTGTCCAGGTAACACACACTTAACAAGTTTCTCTGACCTAGTCATGGAAATATGAAAGCATCTGTTAGCGTAAGTTATTTTGACACATAAAGAAAAAAAGCACTGTCTTGGAAGGTAATTGAGCTGGTACAAAATCGTGTCATTCTATCAAACTCCATTCTATCAAACTCAAGTGGCCTCAGTCTAGGCAGTTACAGTGCTGCCCTTTCTGAATTAGTTCAATAAATACATTTTACATGATGTGTAAATGTTCTGAATGGTGAATAATTTTAGGCTGTGTTTCTGTTGCTTTCCTAAAAGTTCAGGTGTGAATACCTGGCGTGATCAACTAAAACCAACCCAGTTATTGCAAAACGTAGCCAGGTTTAAAGGCTTTGCTCCTCCTGTCCTCTCTGAGAATGGTAGAAAGATTAACTATGGTGGACGAGACTACACTTTGGAGGAAGCTGGTGAGCTTTTTATATTTTATATTTCTGTCTTAATTTCATGTTGATACAAATATAAAACTTTTCAGTTATTTATGGAAAATTAGACAAATAATTTGATTTTTTTAAATGCTGAGCACAGTTTTCTGGTCAATTTTAAGTATCTGGTTTTAATTTTTTTTTAAAGTTCAAATTAAAGTTCTGGTTCATGAGCCCCTGCTCTTTTTCCATTTCTTTTATTTCAGAAGCTAACAAAATTCTGCATCAGCATCTTGGCCCAGGTGAAGAGCGGCTAGCCCTTCATATCCTCAGAACCCAGGGTTTGGTACCCGAACACGTGGAGACAAGGACCTTATATAGCACCTTCCAGCCCAACATCTCCCAGGTACTGTGAACCCCTTTACTTCTGGTTTCTTGAACGGGGAAATGGAGCATTCCTGTATTTATATCATGTTGTCAATAGAGTGGTATCACTCAGGGGAAAAAGGCTACAAATTAGTATTACTTAGCTGTGAAAGGAAAGCAGATTAGTCGAGAAACAACAAAATGCAGTTATGTTTTGCCATTGAGATCCCCAAATGACACCTTAAACACTAATAGAGTGGAAATTGGGAAAGATTTATTTATTACTTTGTTACTGGAATGTGTGTTTATTGCCTCACTAACAATGAAGGAGACAACCTGGCTCAAGAGCTTCCTAGCTACATTCAGCAAATGAGACCAAAGTTGTCATTTCTCTACAAGGCCCAGCGGTGCTAGTTTAAACACAGTCTTATACTGGACCTCTCTGTTAGAGCAGAACAAAGGCTAACATTTGTTTTCATTTACTAACTCACCAGCGGTAGTTATTTTAAGAAAGTTTCTGCAGCAACCAGAAAACTGATCTGCACAAATCAAGGGGCTTGCATTTGAAATAAAGTATAAAATCTGCAGTGGCTGCCTTACTTCAGTCTCCTTAAGGGGACTCATCATCCACCTCGGGTAGGCCACTAGCTGCAAACTATCAGCCACATGCCTGACACTGTACTGAACACCTGTGAGAGAACAGAAGCTTGGCCCTGCAAAATGAAAACTATTGAAGCACCTAATTTGCACTGAATTCACTAGGAATTAACATCCCCATCATCTTCTGAATCCCTGGCATTGTTCATTTGAAGCAGCTTATATAACATGAGGGACTGGACTTGCTCCTTTCTAAAGTCTGTCAAAGTTCTGACATTGGTAACATGAGCGAGCACTGCTCTATGGCTAAATTTAGTACTAAGCTTATCAATAAGTAGTTCCGTGGAATTACCATGACAAACCTGCATGCAACAAACATCCCTCATCCATCTTCTCCACTGCTACAGGGAAAGCTCCAGATGTGGGTTGATGTTTTCCCCAAAAGCTTAGGACCTCCAGGCCCTCCCTTCAACATCACTCCCCGGAAAGCCAAGAAGTGAGTACCCGCGTATACTACACACCATCTGGCAGCCCTGACAAAAGCAACTCAATTCTCTTTCCCCAAACATCTTCTCTCCTAGGTATATCTTGCGGGTGATTGTCTGGAACACCAAAGATGTCCTTCTGGATGAAAAGAGCATCACAGGGGAAGAAATGAGTGACATTTACGTGAAGGGGTAGGAGCACCTTGTCATGTAACATTTACAAATGAATAATTTTCACAATGTCCTGGGAATGCCTAGGCCATGGGTTCCACAGATGACTTGGTTCAGCCAAGTCAACGCACACTACAGCCTCTGAAACAGGGCTAACCTCAGAGAAGTACAGAAGTACTATCAGATAAAGCATGACCAGTTAATGTGCAGCGAAAGATCCCAGAAATTCATCTCTTGAGATGGGAAGCAACTGAAAAGATAGCGAGTCAGCTTTAGTGCTGCATAAACTGGATTCTTACCTTTTACGTTTCCTAGTCTTAATGTAAAAAATTAAATCAGAGAAATATGCTACTAGGCTATTGATCTCATTTCTCCTAAAAAAAGAAATAAAAATCCCAGCCAACAGCTCACGACTGATATAGCACTGATCTCAGCAGATCAGACATTCAGTTCCGATGCTCCTATTTACAGTGCCAAATTGGAAGCAAACCGAGAAAGAGTGTGAAAGACTCTCCAGCCCTCTGTGAGCAACGCTTACAGCTTGTTTGCAACCACTTAATGACATGGTTGTGGTACAAACATGCACCGGCGTAATCCCACTGCGAACACCAGACACATCTCTCTCTATTTGCAGATGGATGCCTGGTAATGAAGAAAACAAGCAGAAAACCGATGTTCACTACCGATCATTGGATGGTGAAGGGAACTTTAACTGGAGATTTGTTTTTCCTTTTGACTATCTCCCAGCAGAGCAACTCTGTGTAGTTTCCAAAAAGGTAAGTATTTCTAAAGATTTCAATACTTAGAATACAGATTGTAGTTAGTCTGATCATTTTGTACCCACGTATTGAAAGAGACAGTTTGGCTTAGTTCTGCATACTTTTCTCATGCTGCTATTGTGAACAGATTCCATTTTGCCTTTGAGCCAGGAACAACACACTAGCAACAACAGTAGCCTCCTCTTTGCAAGAGCAAGATTAGATCCTTAATACTTCCACCAACCCCAGAATTCACAAATACTAACAGACCACAGCTTTGAATTTTCATAAATAATTCTAAGAAAGTTCTTGGGTTTTGTTTTTTAAAATTTTAGGAACATTTTTGGAGTCTTGACAAGACAGAGTTCAGAATCCCACCCAAATTGATCATTCAAATATGGGATAATGACAAGTTCTCCTTGGATGACTACCTAGGTAAGACTTGAAAGAGAAGTAAGAGATAAAACCAAACATTTTAAAACTATTGCATAAGGATTGTGTTTACAAAGTGAGCCACTGAGCGTACAGATGTGCTCCTGCTTTCCCACACAGTACAGGGTTACTCATGCTCATGAATGAATGAGTGAATACTGACTCAGTAAAGGCCTGCTTGCAGGTAAACCACGATACTTTTCAGTCAGGTAAGCCCTATCACAAAGGGCATGAAATGATAATGCGCATCAAAACTTACTTTCCTTCTTTCTTAAGTAAAATTACTTGACACAAGAGTTCTTCAACTCTAAGTAGAAGTATTGACACAAGGCTGTAATTTAGGTTAAGCAAACTATTTCACACCATTATTAATACCTACTTTTTGTAGAGATATTGTTCTGCAGAAGATTCTCTGCCCTGTATTAAGACAGCTCCAAAGTCTTTAGCTTACAAGCAAACCATATAGGCCTCAAAATTTGGAAACAAATAATTGATTTCTAACCATTATTAAAGTTAGTTAAATCTTGCATTTACAACTATCAGAAATTACATTAGTATTACATTGCTGTATTTGGTTATCTTCTGTTTGGGGGGCAAGCCTCTATTAAAAATGAAGTGATCTTGCATTAAAAAAGGGGGAAGAGAGCTTGCCAAGTCCAATTTAGCAACACCAGCACTTTCAACACCAGCAAGATGGGTGTAAACACTGCCTGCTGCGTCCCACTTCCCTGCCTCACATCCTTACACAAACAAGAACGTAACCTGTATGTTGTTTGTTTTTCCTGTATAACTTGTTTAGAGATAGGAAAGGTTGATACTGAACCACTATGCTGTATGGTGGGTTGTGTTATGCAGCGTTTATTTTTTTATCCATCTCCTAGGCTTTGTGGAACTTGATTTACATAAAACAATCATTCCAGCAAAAGTTCCAGAGAAGTGCAATATAGACATGATTCCAGAATACAAGGCAGACAGTTCTCAGAAGGCTCCCAGGACCACCTCTCTCTTTGAACAGAAATCCATGAAAGGATGGTGGCCATGTTACGTGGAGAAGGATGGCACCCGCATTTTAGCGGTATGATTATTACTTCGTTTAAAAGTACTTCCAAGTATGCTCATTTTGCTTCTCAAATGATAAAGAAAGAATGTAAAGAGTCCCCCGCTTAGCTGTTAGCTTTCAGTGGATAGAAAGCAGAGCGAATAGAGCATTCCATGCACAAGTTCAGGAATTTTGCTCCATCAATAATTTTTTGTTTTGAAGTATGAGTTTAATACCTGAATTTATTTATTTTGTTTTTCACTCCATTTAACTTGAAGGACTCTGGCGCCAGGCTGAGTCATGTTATCTTGCTAAAGCAGCCAATAGAGTTATTGTGTGAATGAATTCATCCCATTATTGCTTAGGAGAAACACGAGACATCCCAAATGCATTAAAGACTACAGAAAAAAGTTTAAATGCAAAGCATTTTTGTACACAGCAAATATACTGAGAACCCAGACTAGTTTCATGAGTATGGGGGCAATGAGAAGACCTAAAGCATTTTAACCTGTTCTATGAAGAATATAAATGCACATGGATCACTTGCTAGAATATGAAGGCTTTCAAGTGTGTCTGTTTCTTCTTTCTAATGTTTTTGCCTTTAAACTTTATCACTGGAATTTAATAAATAAGGAAGAATACTCAGAAACATCCATCAGCCACAGCAATGTAAATAACAAGATACTTAGTCATTTGGAAAAGATGCAGTCCTAGGTTTGCTCTTGAAAGAAGAGAAAAACTGTTTTTACTTTGCTAAATTGGAAAAAAAAAGGTATAGCTTAAAACAGAACTACAAATTAATTAGTGGAACCATTTTATGCACTGTGATTTATTTTTTTTTCCATTTGTCATTCTCTGATACTGTGTTGTGACTCTGACATAGTGCAGAAGTAAGTATATTTTGAGAAGGAAATGGAAAACACAGATGAATGCAATAAGCTGGTCCCAAACTGTGCTGTACAAGTACCAAACAAGTACTATTAGTGCTACTGTAATAAGATGTTTGTCTCGTGCCACATGTTTTCTGAAGGGTAAAGTTGAAATGACATTGGAAGTCGTCAATGAAAAAGAAGCTGAGGAAAGGCCAGCTGGTAAAGGACGAGATGAACCCAATATGAACCCCAAATTAGATCTACCAAAGTAAGACATGTTTCTCTCATTACCTTGTGAACTGTACATAATATCTACCTACTGTGATGTTCTTGACAAAATCTGCATGCAGTGAAGAATCTATTAGACATCAACTATCCTTTGCAAAACTTCATTTATACAAGCCAGTCTTGTTTCCTTCTGCAAGCATCTTGTTTCATTCTGCAAGGATAAAATGCAGGGTGGTTTCAGTATTAACGGCAGACGTTTGCTATCTCACCTTACAGTAATGGCACACTGCTGTCTTATATTGCAACACCCTCTGTGTTTTCTTCAGCCTCCGAACCAGAGTGTTTTCATATGTTACATTCTCATGCTTATTTATTCCATTTTTATAGTAGGAGTAATACTTTTTTTCTTTCAAAACGCAGCCGACCAGATACTTCCTTCCTTTGGTTTACAAATCCCTGCAAGACAATGAAATTTATTGTGTGGCGCAGGTTTAAATGGCTCTTCATAGGCCTTATCATCTTGCTGATTTTACTCTTGTTTGTAGCAGTACTCCTCTATTCGCTGCCGGTAAGAATTTTTAAACATTACTGTTCTTCAGCTGGGGTATGAAGATAGCTTATGTATGAGTCATTAACAGGACACACTCCTTACTCCAACATGAGATTCTATCAGCTCAGTTTTAGCAGGGAGAAAGAATTGTCACAGAATCATAGAACAGTTTGGGTTGGAAGGGACCTTTAAAGGTCACCTAGTCCGACCCCCTGCAGTGAGCAGGGACATCTTCAACCAGATCAGGTTGCTCAGAGCCTCATCCAGCCTGACCTTGAATGTTTCCAGGGATGAGGCATCTACCACCTCTCTGGGCAACCTGGGCCAGGGCTTTACGACCCTCATTGTAATAAATTTCTTTCTTATATCTAGTCGGAATCTTCCCTCTCTTAGTTTAAAGTCACTACCCCTTGTCCTATTGCAACCAGCCCTGCTAAAGATACAATAGGCCCCCCAAAAATACAGGGATTATATCCTTATAGCTATACACAATTTCAACTGATTTTTATTGAAAAAAAAATATGTTGAAACTAATCTATTAACTAAAGACAGAGTAAATAGGTGCTTTAGAAGTGTTAATAACCTACAAAATTAAAAATAGTTAATAGATGGTCTTGAGTCTGGATTTCAGTCTACTTTAATCTGAAATGTCTTACTAATTTTTACTATATTTTAACTGAAATTACCACACCCTGAATACATTCTGATCCATTTTAATATCTTAAATGTCTTTAACAAAACTACACTGAATTATTTTGTGTGCATCTTTTTACCTCTACTGTTTCTTCCCTTCTCCCCTAACAGAACTATTTGTCAATGAAGATCGTGAAACCAATTTAAAGAAGAGTTTTTTACCTCATCTTTTTTATTAGTAATGAGGTTTTGCCTCAGGCTGTGGACCAAATTCAGCTCTCCATCCTTTTTATCTGCTAGTATTTGGAACTGTAAAATACAGAAGTAAGAATTTAACCGAGGTTAGCCAAGGCTCAAAGGGTCATGACAGGTGTTTTTAAAAAACAAAGGATAAACCCCCTCCTGTTTCATGTACTTTTTTTTACTTCAGTAGTATCTACATACGGTAAAATTCTGACTTCCTTGCCTTTAAACTAGATTTTTCATAAAAATCACTCAGGAGGCTGCCTGCTATTGCTATCTCTATTTTTTTAACAGATACTTCTTTTTGAGAATTCCTTTCTACTGGGCACGCTTTAAAACTTTGCATTTTAACTTAATGAAAAACAAGCACTACTTATAATTATGTATACCAAAAAAACCTCACAGCTCCATCAAAGAAAGGCCAGACATTGTTTCTAGAAAAGTTTTCGGCATCAAAGCTGCCTAAAATTCTTGGTTACTGCACTGTAGACTTGACAACACTATATATGTATCTCAACAACAACTGCATGTGCATAGAAATAAATTATATACTGTTTACTTCCTACAATTTACAAATGTTTAAATAAACTTATCCACAAGTAAAATGCAAGTTTCCAATTTTCTTTATCTACTGCAAAACTACAATGCATTAGGTATTGTATAGTGTCTATCAGAGGATGTAATGCCACAAGTCTGGAGTTTAAGGTTATCGGTTATCTTTACTGTGAAGAATAAGGAAATATTTTTTGTATAAAGTTCTAATTAATTTCTTCATTAACTAGGAAATTCAGAAAGAAATTAAATTGAGTGAATAAGTTTCACTATGCTCCTTGTATTTAGAGATGATCTTGAATCAAAACATAAGAGGATACACAACCCAGATTCAACTCGTTCGAAATCTGATGTGCACATGGGAAGTAGTTTGTTCGGCCCGTTTCCTCTCCCCAGGCACAGTAAAATAGAATCTGCACTAAAAATCAGGGTATAGCGTGGGATCCCGCCTCCCTTTTCGGGAGGTCCAAAGCAGAAGCAAGCCTCTGAGCACTCTCTGGTGCTTGAAAGGTAGAAGTCTGCAGCAGAACCTGCAATCAGGTTTTGTATGACTGCCATGCTCTCAACTGGCTAAAGACTTCAGCTGTCTTTAAAAAGATGACAAAAACAACTGCAAGAATGAATGAGTGAGTCTTGAACAATCTCTGTAACTGTACTTAGTGGCACGCTTAACACTTTCGTATAACACAGCACTGTAAAATAACCATGCACTTGTCAGGCAAAATAAGTAAATTATACTGACTTAATTCTGTTGAACAAGCTAAAGGTATTACATGAAGTAATTTCCTGAATGTGAGGTCCCATTGGCTAGAGCGGAGCAAGATACCCTCGCTGTCAAAAAGATAACCAGGCCCTTATTTTTTAGTTAAGAAACTCTCAAGAATCTTGACCTATGAACGAGAGCTCAGAGCTGAAACTAATCACCGTCCGGATGGATTGTCCCATACCTAATGACAAAACAGCACTCCAGAAATAACTGGCAATTTTCATGAGCTAATGTTTGATCATCCACTATTAAAATCTGTCTCAATCAATGCCATAAATCTTACATATGGTAAAAATTACAGCAGCATTATTTTTATTGTATTTTATTATTTATTGTATGACAAGAAAGTGTGTTGCTTCTAGGGGCTGTATTTAGAAAGCATTTAACTTGAAAGAGCATTCCCCAGAAAACAATTATGAAATGGAGTTGAGATCTGAGCAAGTCTGTTCAGCTAGCATTGAAAGAGGGGCAGGTACTGCCCTTCTGCGTGAGTTCACCCCTCTTCCAGAAGCCTTTTTGGCCAAGCATGCATAAGCTGATAGTTTCACTTAAATTAGGCAATGCTATTGAAAACATAACTGAAACCTCTGAGAAGCCATTCTGTCTCCCAGCCTGCTCCAGTAACAAACAAAAGAAAACAGGGTCACAAGAAAGGAAATGTAACCATTCATATTTACATGCAGTGCTAGTGAGATCTACAGTCCCTGGTGTAGCTGCTGTGCATGACTCCAGCATACAATGGCTTTTTGCCTAGTTCAAAGAGTCAGCAAAGATTTAGCCCTGTGCAGGGAAGAACTTTACGCTGCTCTTGTTCTGCACCGACTTTGGCCAGGACAGCTCGGCACTGCTCCAGTTGCCAGCAACTGAGGCAAACATCCTTTGAGGCCACAGAAAAAAGGGCAGAATGTAGATGTGCCTGATACCACTCTTCCTTATAACAGGAAATTACTTAACCCCAGGAATTCCTCCTCCTATGAGTTTGCTTTGCCTAAACTGATAAGCTGACATGTATTTTGGCCTGTGAGCTGATGGGGCCAGTTCAGCAGCACTCCAGCCACTCAATCCCTAGCACACAGACTCTGTGCTTCACAGAAGATGTTTCATCTGGGTCTAAAATCACTTCTCTGTTCTGAAAAAAGGAAATGTTTGATGAGGCTGCCTTCTCTGCAGCTGTGTGTCATTCAACATGAGATGCTAGCTGGCTGAAACAGCCAGGGAAAAGCTAAACAGAAAGTGCTTTTAACAAAAAATGGCTAAATAAGAGCAGTATGTCAGAGTCCTCCTGTCTCTGACATCATGGCGGTTCAAACAGCAGCAGCTGCACTCTGATACGCTCAGGTATCCAAGCAGCATGTGCTGGTGCTCGCTGTAGTCACCCCAAACCCCGACCACAGTAACGGGCCATACACAGCCTAACAGCTACAGTCACACACTTTGCAACTAGACAGATTGCACACGGAAGAACTGTCATGTCACCCAAGAAGAAAAATTTGCACCTAAACCAGCTCAGTGTAGGAGGAAACGCACCAACACCTACAAGCTGTTCTTGCATTTCTTTGAACAACCACAAGATGACATCCCAAGTCTCATGTGAGACTTTTCACAAAGTCCCTCCGCTACTTCTGTTTTATTCCTATCCTAAATACATCTCATATATGGAGATGAACAACAAGATATATTTAATAGTTAAGGGAACACAGTTCCATCAGAGTCCATCACTTCTACGTGTATTTGGAAAGCTCAGCTGTAAGTGCCTTTGGGACCTGCCTATTATGTACAAACAGAAACTGACTCCCAGTCTGGTCCTCGCTGGCTGTAATGCTGTTGTGTAAGCAGGATTTCCGCTCCGTGCCACTAGATGCCTAAGCAGCTATGTAGCAGCTTGAAGGCAGTACCAAGGGTGAGATGGCAGCATTCAGTGCTGAATCTTGTGTCAATGCTACCTCAGCTAGTAAATAGCACACAGCTTTCTACACAGTATTTTCCATTGCTCAGAGTTGTGTGTGTCACGTATACAGACAGGGACTTGAATTAGAAAAATAATTATCTAAAAAAGGAAAACGACAAAGTTCTTTAAAAATTCATACACAGAAAAGAAATGGGAATACACATTATATCTGTCAAATCTGACCATGCTCTGATGACAAAGCTACCCTCTGAAAATGTCTGTCTCCTTTGTAACCTTTGTTGTGGCTAACAGATGTCCTTCCTTGCAGAATTCCCAAGTTTTCTAGCCTTGAGTGCACACTCCTTGCTATTCAGATAATCAGATAAAATACCACAAAGAAGTGATTTCTAAAGGTCATGGACCAGCTTCAGAGTTACCCTTCCAATGGGTCCATGGCTTCACAATAGACAAGTGCAAGATGAGGAACACAGTAGGGAAAAAACATACTTCCCTGAAGCCACCAAAAAACTCTGAAAGCATTGTAATTGCTTATGAGAGACTGCAAAGCAGTTCTGTTCCTTTCCCAGACCTACATGATGTCGGGACTAGCAGCAAAAAAAGCACTGGGGCATTCAGAACACAGCAGGAGGTACACAGACACCCTGAACGGAGCACTGGGACCACCAGCCACCTCAAAGGGACCCACGAGTGCCAGGCTGGATGAGAGAGGCACTGTCTGAACTCTTTTAGGGGAGCTCCCTCAAGATGGTCAGTGAGAGGCAATGAGCCTACAGCATGTCTTCGAAGACCCTCAGTGCACGCCTTACACGGCACAGCTCAGGGCTGCAGCAAGCTGCCAGCATCCAGGTGGGATCTGAAGACCAAGCCACCTCCCCTCCGTTCCCTTCTGCAACAGTGCTGCTACCACAACAGGAGTGCTGGAAAGCACTCCCACCAGCACTGCATCAGTAACAGCATGCTCAGCCAGGCAGCAGATTTTGGTTTAAACCTTTCTGGCAAAGTGACCTGAACCTGCACTTCCTGTCTCCTGTGTAATTCCTGTCACTGTTAAGCAATTATGGTAAAATAACAGAAGGCACAATCACCACCATCTTCTAAAAGAAAGTGTGGGCGTTCAGTACTGCAGCCAGTTGTACTCTCACACTGCCCACCACCTCCAGCCCAGGCCTTCAGAGATACTGAAACTTTTGGTCACGTTGAAGATTAGGTGCCAAGCTGGCCAGCTGTAAGAAGACAGACATACTTCAGACAGGAAGAGATGCAGAACTAGGAGTGACTGGAGAGTTTATAGATGCAACTGCTGTCAGGCAGTAATGGAACAGTTACAGATTTGCACCTGAGCACCTGAACTCCCATCAGTACCTCTTCACACAGCTACGTCCTTGATGGGGTCTGCCATTGAGAGAAGCTCAATAGGGAACAGCAATTAGGAAAACTAATAAAGTTAGAGGCATCACCAAACAGGGAGCAATGAATAAACCAGAGTATGTTACAGTCTTGTATCAATCATAATCTTCTGATGTTCAAACTTCATAATTGATTTTGCTACAGGTCTCAAAAAATGAACATTATAAATGAATAAAGATTTAAACATGGACATCAAGAGCAAGCAAGTAGGATGAGGCCTCCTGTATAAGAAAAGCTCATTACATCAGCACTAGCCTGGAAAGTGACAGAGTAACAAGAAAATAACACCTATCTAAAGTAAGCTACAGAGAGCCAGAGAATATATAAATCAGATGCCTGTCTTCAGGAACTATATTAAAACCATGCCCATGCACACTTGAAGAATCCTTCTTCCTCCTTTAAAACCTTCAAACTAAAAGGCAAAAAATTTACAGAAGGTTAAAGGAGACATTTTAGTGCAGATTTTAGATAACTGTTGGAACTCACTGGCAGAGTACATTATTTGGTTCAAAAAGAACAAAGAAAAGTTGTAATACCTCCCTGCATTTACACATTAGGATAGCATTACAAAATACACTAGTTCTTGTACTTCACCACATCCCATGCTCACTGGCAGGAATTTCCAGAATGGTATTCCATTCACAGATAGCACTGTGCAACTGGGAGCAGAATTATACACTCACAGCTGTGAGAGATGCCCTTCCTTGCAGAATTCCCAAGTTTTCTAGCCTTGAGTGCACACTCCTTGCTATTCAGATAATCAGATAAATTACCATGAAGAAGTCATCTCTAAAGACGATGGACTCGCTTCAGAGTCACCCTTCTAATGGGTCCATGGCTTCATGATGCATTGGCATCATTACTATCTTTACATATTTATTCCTATTTAGCACTACGCCCTTGACTAACAAAAGGAAACACCGCTAACCTCTTCCCACACCATTTCTGGGGTTTTTATAGTTGCTTCAAACCATAGTGTTATGGTGTGTTGACAGAAGTCATGGGTTATGGCCTCGGGAAGAGTATCTTCAGCTGATGTAGATCAAACTATTCTCAAACTTAGTCGTCAGCAAGTTCCTTTGCCCCAAAACTCTATTTCAGGACTGCAGAGACAAGAATACATCAAGTGCACAGGAATGACCTTTCAGAAGAATTTATTCGCTCATAGGAGGACCAATATAATAGGGAAAATAATAAATAAATAAATAAAAATAAAGTAACAAAAAAGTACTTAGCCACCAGTCCCCACATGTACCAAAAATGGGGAGTGGCACTGCATACATGTCAACTTATTAGTGAAGATAAAGAATCCTTTAAGCCCAACACTTACCCTAAATGTAAAGGCAGATATTAGCCTATGCTAAAACAATGAAAGCTTCAGTTACTAGCAAAACATCAGCTAGCGCTATCTTGGAGAAAAGCATGAGGCTTCTGCAGAACAATTCCAGATTTCTTAACATTCCTTTCCCTGATTTCAAGGGGATAAACTTTGCAGAAGTATTTTGTATATGAATCTGCTCTACTACTCCCAGATACATGAAGCCTTTGTTTTAATTAGTTAAAACAGTTAACAAATGTTTTGTTCAGATAGCTATCTGGCTAAGAACTGATAGCACAACTAATTAGCACCTTTACTTCAGCCTTATGCCCTTACTTCTCTGGTGCAAGAAACACACACTGGCCTCCAAATGCTACTTGGGGCCTTGGCACCTCTGGGATTTCAGCCAAGAGCTCCTGCTTTAGACCTCTGACACCCCCCGGCCTGGCCGAGAAGATCGATTTCAGTGGGCTTTTTTCAAAGCTAAAAAACTCCCTTTTTGAAGTAGGAGGCAACCAATTAAACTTTTAAAACAAACCCCGCCCATATCAGGTCAGTCTAGCCCAAAATATATGCATTCTACCACACAATCCATCTGCCCTCATGCAAAAGCCTGCACTGTAAACACACTATATATGTATACCTGCTACTGTTAGAATATTAAGAAAGGAAAAAAAAAAAAGACTGAGACAAGTATATGCAAGAAAGAAAGGATCCGGAACACCCGGTGAGATCTTCATCTGGTGTTGCCATACAGGTGCTCTGTTACTGGGGACCTATTCCAGTTTTTGGTTCTGTTTCTTGCCTTAAAATAACGTTAAACAAAATGGGATGGTGCCACTGTGCTGTGAGTTTACACACACAAAAAAATAGACAGGTAGAAGCAATCCGGTCTGAGAAAGGATTTACTTTTACTTCAATTGCACAAGTATATGTGCGCGTGTTTTTAATTAGAAATAAGATGTCTCCACTCAACTTGCTCTGATCCATGCTGTGCCAATTTAAACCCTGCCAATGAATCTGAATAGTCAAACAAACCTCTGTCCCTCCCCAAACATCCACCATTCACATTAAATAAAACACGTAACAATGGAGGGAAAATAAATCTGAAAAGAGCTTATTTCCAAATGTAAAGGTCTAACCTGAGGATAGCTATTTTAATGCAAATCTGAATTCTTCTTGCTCATATACATGGACCAAGAATTATCTGTTCACTTAACACTCTAAGCTTCTCTTATGCGATTAACAGGGAGGAGCAAATTAAAGGAAAATGGAATGGAAATCCCCCAAAGCAATGAAAGAGTACCTCCCCTGCTCCCAATCCAGCAAAAGACCCTGAAAACAAACGAGCACTCAGGGCAATAAGGAGGGAAGAAAATGGGTTGGAAGCCCAAATCCATCTTTTACAGCAAAAGTCAAGCCAGCCCACAAATCATGGGAGAGTTCTGCTGTTAGCATCAGTTCTAACGACTGATCTGCTCTTTGTCCCTTTTGGA
Source organism: Chionis minor (assembly GCA_013398295.1). Classification (NCBI taxonomy): domain Eukaryota; kingdom Metazoa; phylum Chordata; class Aves; order Charadriiformes; family Chionidae; genus Chionis; species Chionis minor. The sequence continues at coordinate 227,592 of VZSF01007795.1, read as the reverse complement.
GCACGTGGGAAAACATCTTCAATTCAGCCAGCCACCAAATCAGTCTTACCTTTGCAAAGCTCCGGCAGTACAGATGCTGCTGCACCTCTGAAACACCCTCCCGCAGCAATTGTTCAGCATGTGGCCACCTGCTCTGTAAAACTTCAGCTCTATTATACATATCCACTGCTGCATGTCACTACTGGCTCAAAAGCTGAGTTTCCAGTTTGAAAACTGGAAATACCAAATTGCACCTCCAATATTTTTTTTTTCAATCTGAATGCAATGGAAAAAAAAAAAAAAAAAACCACACTGTGAAAATTTGGTGTGAAAGCAATAAAAAAGGGGTAAAGAAAAAAACCACATCATCCATCTGTGAAAACAGCACACTTACTGGTTTTACCATGAACAGCAGTTTCAATGAAAAGCTGCCGAAAGCTTCCAGAATTGCCTGTGGCAGCAGTAGCTACATCTAAACTGGGCACAGGAACCTGCAAGTCTGATGCACTGCTAGAGCTGTTACAAGCTGACAGGAACACAGGCCAGGCTATACTAGACCCTTCTCCCTGTATCTGCAAAAGATGAACAAACCCACAACACTTCAACTGAAATTTCAAGCTCAAGGAGCTATATTTTCCTTTTACGCATAATGAAGCAATTACATTTTATCCTGCTTATCTGGTTCGGAAATGGTGTCTCTACTGGTGTCTCCAACCAAATAAGCTACTCCAAGGCTTGCTCAAGGTAGAAACTGTTTCTATTAATTCACAGAGGCAAGTCCAGGTGAATTACCAACTAATTAAAGTCCTAGTCCTTTTTTATTATTATTATTAAATTTTGTTCATTGTTCATGAGTACGTCCAGGATTAAGGCAAGACTACAAGTTTTCGATGGTATGTATATAACAGACCTGACTCACACTAACACTCACAAGGATTAAACAAGTTACTCTAAGTTTAACCAGAAAATCATCTAGACCTTAAGAGAATGAGATGAAACACTAGTCAGGACATCATGAACTCGTCTGGTCTAACACACCCTGTACTGCTCCAGTCATAAGACAATAGTGAAAAACCATATGGAAACAGCTGGCAGATGCAACACCACAGAATGCACTCTGATGTGAAAGCCAAGTGCTAACATGAAGACACCAGCTCCAAAGACCTTGGTGAACTGCAGTTTTATCAGGTCAGCATTTTTCATATGAGCTATTTGTAAATGTCTTTCATCTTTGTCTGCATTAAATAAGCAAAGAATGAGTAACAGGGAAGGAATCAAAAGAATAGGAGACACAAATTAGCAGTATATTGAATTATGCCATATGAGCCACTGCTGTGTAATAATACGGCTTTACTGAATTTTCATGCTTTGTGATGCCAGTAAGAAGATATATTAGGAAAAACACCAACCATAGAATCATACAACAGTTCAAGTTGGAAAGAACCTTTAAAGGTCACCTAGTCCAACCCCCCTGCAATGAGCACGGACATCTTCAACTAGATCAGGTTGCTCAAAGCCCTGTTCAACCTGACCTTGAACGTTTCCAGGGATGGGGCATCTCTGGGCAACCTGGGCCAGTGCTTGACCACCCTCATCGTAAAAAGCTTCTTTCTTATATCAGTCTGAATCTATCCTCTTTTAGTTTAAAGCCATTACCCCTTGCCCTATCGCAACAGGCCCTGCTAAAAGGTTTGTCCCCATCTTTCTTATAAGTCCCCTTTAAGTACTGAAAGACTGCTATAAGGTCTCACCAGAACCTTCTTTTCTCCAGGATGAACAACCTGGTAGATATTACCTTTACTACACTACCTCCTTTTTCCCCACATTATAACAAGCAAGGTTACTTCAAAGTGTAGCTGGGTTAGTTCACTTACCTACAGAAATTCTTCCTTCATTTCTCTGCACTCTGACACAATGGCTGGAAGGGTCCCCTTTGTAACAAAGGCAGCATATATTAAGTCAACATTCTTCCATAATACCTCTCAAAAGTTCTGAATTGTGTAATTATCCAAAATCATGGACTTATCTGAAATTATTCAGAAAATAATTTACTCTAAACACAATCAAAACCAGTGAAATTTTAGGAGACTTACTTTTACTATAGTTTATGTTATCTCTTGAAAAAAATTTGCAATAAAAGATCTAAACGGAGCAAACTATGTTCATTAGTTCTCCTAGGTGGACATCTGTTGAGTTTGGAAAGAGACTTTCTATGAATTCAGAATTCTGCCTGTGAAAAGGCCATAAAGGACTCTCAGGATCCTTTGGTTTTTGTCCCGCACTCAAACCCCAAGGGAGACTGTCCCAATATCAAACTGATATTCCGACATTTCAGCCTTTTTCAAGGCTCCACCTAGAAGCACAGCTCCTTTGGTCTGGAAGACTGGATCATTGGGCCCATTCTTCTTCGTCAGGTCTTCTCTTACGGTCCAGCTACCTCAAGGTAAAAGCCTTGCTGTTGAAAATCTAATCAGCATCCTGTTTGTGTTATGCATGAGCTCAGCCTGCATGCAGTAAAGAGGGTCTGAACTCTAATTAGCAGTTTGATGCTTACTAGTACTTATTATTGCAAGTAAGCAAGTACTCACCTCAGAGGACAGATCATTCAGACTGTCAGCTCCTACCTCCCTGGAGTACAACTTGGCTGCGACCTCACCCTTGAGCATGTCACGCAGAGCCCACAATGCTTCACTAGGCTTGGAAGATCCTCACGAAATCCTCACGAACAGTTGCTATGGCAAGCAAAGCCTCATCTGCTAATTTTGTTACTTCCACACAAGCATTATCTATGATTATCAAGACATTGAGGAGGATGTAGAGAGGTGGGGGTTGGTCTCTTCTCCCAAATAACAAGCAATAGGATGAGAGGACATGGCCTCAAGTTATGCCAGGGGAGGTTTAGATTGGATATTAAGAAAAATTTCTTCACCAAAAGGATATCAAACATTGGAACAGGCTGCCCAGGGAAGTGGTGGAATTGCCATCCCTGGAGGTATTTAAAAGATGGGTAAACGTGGTGCTGAGGGACATGGTTTAGCAGTGGTTTTTGGCAGCGTTAGGTTGATGGTTGAACTCGACAATAAGGTCCCTTCCAACCTAGATGATTCTAGGATTCTATGATTTCTGATACACACAGACTATCCTCCCTGCACTCTCTGGATTTTAGAAAGCTAACAGTAATCCCATTTTCCCATAAGGGGAAGGAAAGGAAAGCATCATTATCAGACTGTGCTAAGTGCTCTGTTCGCAGGTCACTGCAGGTTTGATCTCTCTGTCCGTGGAAATGGGTAAGACCCTGCTAGACATCGATAAATGTTTTGATATGTATTTTGATTTAAATGATATGTATTTTATTTAAAACAGCATCTGCAGACTATAAAAGCACTGTTAATCAAATGAAATATATTATGCTTAAAAATTCCATTATATGCATTTCAAGGGAAAGAAATTTCACTGCAGCAAATAAACTACTAAAATGTTTCTGAGGTACAAATATCTCATCCCCAGTTCTTTCAGAAACTGCAAACAAATAATTAGCCCTTCTGAATTCCAGAGTCTGTAGCCTGCAGTTAATGTGATGTTACTAATGCATTTATAAACACGAGGCTCCAAAGCCAACACTGAGATATTCCATCATAATTTAGATCTCTCATTAACTTCACCACCCTGACCAACATGCTGTCACTGGCAGAGTGTTTGACAGTTTACATTACCTGCAGACATGAGTTCGTGTCAATTCAATTAAGAAAGATTAATTCCAGAACTGACAATGCATAAATATTTTTAAATTACACCTGGCCTTGTTGGCAGTGCTTACTCCAAGACTGACTTTAGAAGAGAGAACATGTCTTTAGCCTCCTGGGCAGAAAGGGAAACTAGAAGGAAGGTGAAAGAAAGAATTTATTATTAATTCAGTATTCCGTCATACTGTACGAGTCTATCTTTTTTAATCCCCCCTGCCCTCCCCTCCCAATAATTAAACAAGCTTATCTCTCACTGTCTGTTACAGAATGAAAGGAAAGAGGAAAGATTTGATCCAAACAGCCACTGCCAGAAAATTGTCAGTGACATCTTTATGATGATCATCTGCTGACTGGTTTAGGTCTAATTTGTGTACATTATTGCTTTGGAAGGCATTCAGATACCATGGTGATAGACACCATACGAGAATGTAGATAGATAACATTTGACATTTATCTTCATGAGCAAAGATCTGGGTAACTCCCCACTGATTGCACTTCTGATGAGTTAAGATAAATGTCACATCAGACTAAGACATCTCATATTGTAGTAAAACACTCTTACTCTTGGCTCTGGTGTGTAAAAATATCTAGCTTCAGTGCATATGAACAGGCTTAAGTAGGTAAGCATCGAGGACAGCCTGATAAAATGATTTGCTCACTGTCATCAAACAGGTCAGGAGCCAGAAGAGCCCGATTTATTAAATTCCAGTCCAAGGTTTAATCTACTAGAAAAAACTTTCTCTGAGATTTCAGTGTAACAATTACACAGCCATTGCTTGAAAAGAGCATTTTAAAAAGCAAAAACTACCGCTATAGCCAAATCAGTGCCATACCCATATAAACAAACTCTGTTGAGAAAATGAGTACCACTAGTATCCTGCTTTCAGGACTTACCCTTTTGCTAAATTATGCTGAACTACTCAGATGCACCAACTTCAGTGATACTAACATTAGCTGATGCTAAACAAGGCAGATGTTCTTACGGCAATAAGACTAGGAACCTCTACTAAAACATAAACTGGGAGTACAAGAGGGAGCATTCAGCCAGCAACGGGAAAAGCAGGGAGAGAGATCACGTTCCTGCCCTTTTTAAGCTGATGGCTCGTCTCATGGACTGTTTCTTCTGTCCTATTGAGTGACCCCAGTATTAGGGTTAAATGGGACAAAAGTAGTCATGGAATCCAGAACCACCTGACATCAGCATTCAAGATTCTGATGCTTAGACATGACTTTTCTAATTTTTCTGTACCCATCCATTGAAAAGATGGACTGAGTGGCTTGCAAGGTATCTTAAACTCACCAGACTTGAGTACTTCTGTACTGGCCAATATGACTAGTAATGCAGCAGGAAAATCCAAACCCAGAAAGTAAAAATGTTTTCAAATCCATTCTAAGCTACAGGTTTGAGCAGGTATTAAAACACTGGTCCAATGCAGGTTTTTAGCTTGGTTTCCTAAGAAATTAAGGCTTATGCTACTGTATTGTTTGTCTCATCAGTCCTCTCCTACTAAGGCTTGAAGCTGCTGGCCAGGCTCCATCTCACATACACAAGGCTTCTAGATGACCAGCGGTATGTAAGAAAATTCAGGGTGGATCCAATAAAAGGTGTAAGTGCTTTCACATTGGACTGCAGGCAGATCTTATTGTTAGGTGCCTCTATGCCCCATGAAATGTACACAGCAAAGCAGATGAGACAAAAATCAAAAGCCGAAGCAGTCAGCACATGGAGCAGCCTACACCTGACCAACAAGTATGCAGGGGAGGGGTGCCTGAAATTCACCCTCTGCAGGGCTTAGCTTTCTTCATAGGCCTGAAGCCTCCCCTGTGGGTAAAGAATGACATCAAGGCAGATGCTTAGCCCACTCGACATGCAATTTTAGCCCTGGAGGACTGTTGTTCATTTTATCCAATGATTATCTTGTGTAAATGTGGTGCTCTCTTTCTTTTTTCCCTAAATATTCTGTTTTATTTTTAAATCCTGGATTGTATATGCAAAAGTATTAATTGTTTGCCACTACTGTTATCATAAGGTATGCAATGCAAACAACACATCTCCAGATTCTGTCATCAGCTCACAGGGGAACTATCAGTTCTGATTGGAATTTTTTTTTTCCCCCCCAAAGGCCGATTATTTTTAGGATATGCCAGGAAGAACAAAATATTTCAGAGGCTAAACCTTTTTCAAGTCACTTCAGGATTGAAAGTGCAAAGAGAAATCCAAAAAAACAAATAAAAACCCCAAAGAAAATAAAGAAATTGGTCTCAAATGCCACCAAGGCAGCATCTAAGTCTTTTCACATATTCAACCTCACACGCCCCGAAATAACCTAATGTAAGGCGGGAGCGGGTAGGGGGAAGAATAGTCCATGTGTGACTACAATAGTGGGCCTCTGTACAAACCTGAGATGCTTAGAGTGTCTGGAAAACAAAATATATACACGCACGTTACAGTTCTTACTCATCCAATCAAGCTTTACTGTAACATACTACATTGGACCTGGTCACCACACCTATCAAAGTTATTTTCACCAGACTGTTACCCTGTTTAACAAAGGCACCCACCTGTGGGTTTCCTGCTTGTGGTGAAAATAGACTTGGCCTTTTGAGCACTGAAATTCATTAATCTTCACAAAGCAGAGAGAACGACAGCTGAATGCAATTCCTTTGGAGGTTCTTCATTAGTGCAAGATTTGATGCATTTGTACTCTTAATTCCAGAAGTGCACTAAAGAAACCTGGACTTACTGAAATTTTACGAAAATAAATTTAAAAACAAGAGCACCTACACCAATAGATAGTGCCAAGTCATTAGAAATATATAGCTATATTAGGGAAGAAAAACAAAATTAAGACCATCATTGTGAACTGCTTTCATTCCAAGGAAATGATGTTTCTGCGTGCAATAGGAAAAGACAGTCACAAACCCCAGTGAAGCTATACAGAACAATGTTTCAGCTGCATGGAAGTTATCAGCTCAGAGAGGCACACTACAGCCACCTATTCACTAGTCTTTCTTCTAATTTTCTGGTTTAACAGAACAATTACAGTCACAATCAGTGCTAAATGATGCTGAACTTCAAATGTTTCTAAATAACCAGTTTGCAACTAAGTGTTGCTATTTTCTCCCATCTCAGCTTTGGAGGAGATGTGTTTCAGATTGAATAAAATTGTGATGATACTCATTGATTAAATCTTTTGGCTTATTTTTTTAGTGTGGGTGGGTTTGGTTTGGGGTTTTTTGTCTGGTTTTGGTTTGGTTTTTAACTAGAGGACTTTATTTTTCTGTTTGTTTTTTTTCAAAGCCAAGTGTTTTTCAAACCAGCCTCCTCCAGTGGAGGGACAATAAGCTTGGGGTCCAATGGAAAAACTGTTGAGACAATTTTCAGGGGGAAGTCAGAATAAATCTGTTTTAAAAAATCTGTATTAAAGTAACATTTTTTTTAATGTGAGAAGACATTCTCTGTTCTCACTTTTTCTTCCTTTCTAACAGCCATTTTTGGACAGCTGACTGGCTTAGCTATGTTATCTTTCCCCTGAATATTGCCTTAGCTGGAGGAGAGCCAGCATCATCACTGATATCTCAGAAAGTGATGGGGGCTTACACTATGATTTCTGTCAAGGATCAACAACAAGGCAAAACTTGCATCTTTAGGTAGTTGAAAACCTGATCTTCTGAGCTTTGCGCCAGAAGTCTTGACTCATATCAAATTTGTCCTACTGCTGATAATGCACAATAGCTGATAAATGTCGTCTTTGATTTAAAATCTTCTTAAGAAGTTTTTGGTTTTTTTAAAGGACTTCCGAGTTCCAAACCCTTTTGCATGCAATTTCCATTCACACTGGTCCCTCCACTGCATAGTCTGTTTTTTCATACAGAAATTAAGTGACTAAAATCAAAATAAAAAAAAAAACCCAAACCCAAATAAAAACATAAGGCAACATGAGTGCAGTAGCAGAAAACTATGGCAAAGTCTTTGGACTTAAGCCAGTTCACAGATCTTGAACTTAGAGCTGAAACATGACTTTCCCAGCATAGCTCTTTGGTTCATTCAGTAACTGTTATGAAAGTATTAATGTTCACTTCATTAACAGTTTGATAATTTTCAGAACAGTGTGATTTTATGAAGTGGGGACAATGAAAAAAAGTTTCTTTTTTTGAGAGTCCCTTCAGTGAGATTATGAAATAAACCATGAGTAGCAACTGAAGAACACTGCAGTGGCTGTTAGTTTTGGGTCCAGCTATCAGTATTTCTTGATATACTGCATTATTTTTTTTTAAATTAGATTAGCTATAGAGACAAATGGCAGCTAAAATAAGAAGAACAGAATGACTTATCTTATGTTCTCCTCCTCTGCAAAAAATCTGCCCCGTTAAGATGTTTGAATTGCAAAAGCTAGTGTCTGCATTCTTCTTTAGCTTATCTGTAACCACGGAGGAGATAGAAGTCCACGGCACCTTCCTTCTTAGTCTCAACAGCATCCTGATATTGGAAGAACTGGCTGTTTTTGTGCCTGAGGACACACACTTGCAGGTCACACTGTTACCGTTCTTGCAACCAAGTGAAGAATGCTCCAGACTGCAATATCCTGGGACAAGCAAACACAGAGCAGATTAGGAGGAGTAAAGACAACGCACTTTTCATTCCTGCTTCAGGCCTATCTTTCATGACCACAAAGGAGACAGCCAGTGGCTCTGGCATAGCAAGACCACTAGGAGACTAATCAGCATTTTTAATGTGTTAGAGAGAGATTCCCCCAAAGGCTTGGGACAACCAAACAGTTTGAAGCAGAATACAAACTAATCATGGTTTACAACTGAAATAAATGTTTGTACGCAAGTGTGAAAACACAAGAAAGCTAAAAGAAAATGGAAAACCTCATAAAAGCTGCATGATAGATTAAGACAGGGCTAAACAAGAGAAAACAAGACACGTGCGTGCAATTAAAGAAAATACCCAGTAGCTACAGAAAGCAGCTAGAAAATAGAGTAGCTACATAAAGCAGCAGAACAGGCAAAACAAAATAATAAAGGCAAACAGAAATAAATAAAAATGTCCTTCCTCCCTTTGTATTCCATTTGTTTAACTTGTAAGATCTTTAGGCGCAGTGCTACCTTCTTATGTGTTTCTAACACCTATAGCACAAACTTTCAGACACTACAGAGAGAAATACTTCAAGAGAATCACAGTGCAGCCTGTGGCAGGTGGTGCAGTATTAGAACAAAGGTGGCACTGAAAGGCTAGTTAACATTTAAGGTATCTTATATTCTGGTTTTGGTCATGGAGGAGTGGTTTTGTTCTGACTCTCTTTGAAAAAGAATATAATCTACATTACTACATGAGCAGCCTCTGCATTGGGCAACAGAAGACCTCCCTCTGAGATGTTGAGACCCCTCTATGTTTTCCTGAGTCCATCCAATATGACCACAGGGAAATCTAAGTTCCCTAACAGAGAGGCAACAAATGACAACAAACAGCATATTTCACTGCTAGCTTTGAAACCAGATATTTAAATTCTGTCTATGTTTTATCCTAATATTAGGGTTTGGTACAGATTTCTTTTTTCTTTTTTACTATTAACAAATGGCTGTGGGTAACTTTTTGCATTTACGTTTTTAAAGTCTCACAATATTAAGAAGTCCCTTAAATTAATACTGTCCCTGATATTTAAATCAGTCATATCTAAATAGCATCTTCCAAACACAGATGATCTGTCTTTTTTTTTTTTTTTAAGTCTATTCCAGGCGATGCTAAGATAATAGTTTTTTGTTGTGTTTTAAGGAGAAAAATAAGTCTACTTTTTTCCTCGTACTTTTCAGTTTTGCATAATTCGCTTTTTAAACTACAGACATTTTGTGTGTTTCTAAAACATGCCGGAGCAAGAGTCACATGTCAATAGCTGCATTAAAGTTATCACACTGATTAAATAATGCCAAAAGACCTGGCCTAAAATGAAATAGGCAGGAAATTAAAAGTTACATCTGACACTTCATCTTTAACTCAAACCAGTGAACAAAGGTTAAAATGACAAAGACTCTTTTATCTATGAAATTCATCTGAGAGACTGAAGACTGAGACAGAAAGTGGTAGACTATCTGCAAGTTGTGCCATCATACAGTCACCTAAGGTAGTCTACCATCAACCTGGACAGAAAAGAGAACACAGAGGACAATTCAGGATGCTGTGAGCAATGGGAACGGGGGTTCAGCAGGTGGCACTACCTTTGGCAGTCCCTTTGGCTTTGGAGCATTCTGAACCCTACACTCAGCTACAACAGGCACAACAATATTCCTGATCTTTTACATCATGAAACATTTCAGGGCATTTATAGGGGTAAATGTATTCATTCCACTGGACAATTCTATTAATTCTTCCACTCTCCTTATAGCTTCACAGAGTGCACATCCTTTGTTCCTTTTCTTGGAAATGTCATGGCTCCAATTTTAGGAGCAGATGAAGTGATTTCAAATTAATTTATAAATCTCTTCCAACTGAAAAATATTGTCCTAATCCACCTCTGCAGTAATTTCTTGGTCTGACGTATTTCACTGTTGTTGAAAGGGTGCCTCCAAAAACTGTTTCACTTGTTCTTAGAGAAGCAAAAAAAAAAAAAAGAAAAAATAGAAAATACAAGAAAACTGGCAGACCTGAGAACAGCCCAAGAGAGATGCTGAAGGTCTCTGAAACATCAGTGAACCAGAAATCTGGAAAGCAGTGATGACCAATAAGCTTGTGCTCAGTGAGTATCAAAAAGGTCTGGTAATTATCCAATCACACCAGTACCAAGAGAGATGCTCACTTATTAAAAGCAAGCAATCTGGGTCCCTATCTTAACAGTAGGATTGCTTAGACACTTCTAGCCAAGCAGATATCCAAAAAAGAAACCAGTCTCTGCAGTGGAAAGCTAATATACTTTGCCGACTCAATTCATAGTCAGGTGACAAGAGGATGTAATAAACCACAAGATACTGCCTTGAACCATAAAAGCATCATTAAGTGGAGGTGCTGCCCTAACAGTTAATGGACCATGAAGAAATATCCAAAAGGTTATGTGTGAGCTTGGCTTTCTCCTTAAGTGGAAAACAGAGATCACTAAGTCCTAATCTGCCTTTGCTCTTTTTCTTCTGTAAGAGTTCCTCACCCAGAAATCAAGAACTTTAGACACACAGATGACATTAAGCAGCTGCAGTGGATCCAATGGACATATTTCTGTGGGAATGAACAAGGAGGCATGGGGCTGAAATTGAGATTATCTTCTTTTTACTTACATTGGTGGCCAGAGGAGCTTGATCATTGCTGGGTATGGTCAGTGCTTGAGGGTGTCACCTCTAGCAGACCCACAGAACTTAACAGACCTGAGAAGCAGATAATGCCATTGTGGGCCAGAAACGCACCTACCCTAAAAGCAGAGCATTTGGACTTACCTTCACCAAAACCGAACTGCGATGACTTGAACAGATTACTGACGCAAGAGAAGACTGACAACCAAAGCTATTAAAAGAATTTGCCCCAGGTTTATTGGGGTTTTTTTCCCAGCAGCCATTTACATGAGTTGAAGACTGATGATAAAACAGCAGCAAAAAACAGTAGCACCAAAATCTTCATGGTTTCTCTAAAGAAGAGTGTTCTATCCCCCAGGCAGCTGAGAGAAAGTGAAATTGTGCTAGACATACTCCACCTGCACTGAACACGAGGGACAGCCAAGTATCAACACACACCTTCCACGTGAAGGCAAAAAACTGGTCAGTCTCAGGAGCAACAGCACTGTGTACTTGCAGTGTAAATGTACTCGCAGACTATCACTTCAAAAAGAAAACAGTTGGGTCCCAATATCACACATGATATGCAGGACCCTGTATTACACTCAAGGTAGATATACTTAGCTAATGACCATAATACCACTTACTAATAATTAAAAAGAGGAAATCTAAATTATCATCCTTCTTACAGAAAATACGCACTGGGTAATCAGCAGCACTGTGACCAGACAGGAAACAAAACCAGAAAGTCTGTCTTGGAAGCTGAGAAGTCAGAAGTTCAAGAGCAGAGAAGAAAGGCTCTTAAAGAGAGTAAGACCTATAACACAAGAAAGCAGAGAGGACACAACCATAAGGAGCGAGAGTCCAGCAGCTAGATGAAAACAGGCCAAGTAAAGACCAACTGAAAACAGAATACATGCCATGTGTGAAGGAGATTTATCCCTAAGAGCTCAGGCAGAGAAGAGCAGTCATATTTTGCAGCAGACAGCTATGGTCCATGTTAAGCATGACTCCATGTCACACTGTATAGTCACAGCTAAGCAGCTCCCCAGTCTCCCTCCCTCCTTTCCTCTTTCTTCTCTGCTTAGATCATGGCTGAGTTTGCAACAGTAGGGCAACAGCTTAAGAAAAAAAAGAGTTCAAAAAAATAAAAAGTCTAGTCTAGCGGGATTCTAACTTCTTCCATGTGTGACTCCAGGTAAGGCTCCTTGATCCTGTGGCAAGCTGGCATGAGTAATCTAATGGAGTCGCAGGGTGACAGGATCAAACCAGAGAAATCAGTAAAACTGATGTGAAAGTTAGGTGGTTTCCTCCTAGCTTCTTTACAGGAGGGGCAGGGGATAGACCTGGACAAAGATGACATGGAATTCTACTGAGTAGGGAAGAAGACATTGCATGCAATGCACACACTATGAGTGAAGAAAATACCACAAATTTAAGAAAATATTTATGAGAAATCTAAAGCTTTAGTTTTTCAATTACCTTCCCTCAAAATGACACTTCAACAGAAGTGCTTTTTGCTTTCCTAACATTCACAAGATTAGACAGTTCAAACAAACCTCATCTTTGGTAAAAAAAACCTCTCAAAAACTGTGCGTAAAGGAAATCAACAAATTTTACGCAGATTACTAATGAGAGTCAAACACAAGTGCTGCAATGGGTGAATAAAGCATACGGAAAACTATGTATCAATGGAAGATACTACCAGCTTATCTCAAAACAGTATTACGCATCGCATCTCCAGCCAGCAGATTTCCAAGCATAGGAAAACAGCTTTTTTTCTTTTTTTTTTCCCCTTCTTTTTTTTCCCCCCAGCAATTTCATAAGACACTTCCATAACACATGTAAAAAGCCCAGACATATATTCCCATTACTGAGTTTTTAACATCTCCACAAGAAAGTTAAGTCAGAATGCAAAAAAATTGTCTGAACACAATTATAATATGAGGAAGAATTACAGTTTACTGAACAAGTATCATTAATATTGCTACTACTTGATGCACATGGTATTTCACTCTGACTCAAAGTTTTTCACCCCAAATCTGTGTAATGAAATGTATCGTGGCAAACAGACACATATTCGTAACAAATCTCTTATTTGTACACAATCATGAAATCTTAGGAACTTTGTATAGCACTCCAGTAAAAAGTAAAAGATCTCTAAGTCTCGTTATATGGGTCATGAATAATATCAGAAAGGATTGCTGTGTCTCAAAATTGGACAACAACAAACAAGGGAGCTACAGAAGAGGGATAACAAACACAATAGACCAAAAGACGGAAACATACATCCAAGGCACTATGTCACTGCCCTACTTCACTTATAAAAGAGTTGGCTAGTAATGAGCATTAATTTAGTTTACGTTTTTTAATGGTATGGCATTACTCTAGACATATCTTCAGTTAAAACAGAGTAGTGGTACATTAGCTTGCTTTTCTTAGTTTTGCATCCAATACAATTTCAAAATTAGCTACAAAGTAAAGCCATTTAGGAAAGAGATGAAACTCAAATAGGACACACACAAGGAAAATCTGTTTTAATCACATGATTTACCAAAAAAGAAGTGTAAAATCAACATAAACAGGTCCATTTTCATCTTGACTCTCTGTAAATGTTTAATGTGAAAAAATGTGATAATTAACGTTTCTATACTCATGCTTAAGGAGTCATTACAATCAGCCTTTGTTTGCTACAGAGTTGGCAGCACAGACCTGCTGCATTTGAGAAGGGAATGTTTTAGGGTCATTTAACATTATATCACTCCTGGTGATCCAAGAGCTGCTATAATTCTGCCAAAGAGTATAGAGGGTTTCCCAGTCAAGTTTCATCCTGATTTTGATTATTGTTTATCTCTAGTCCACGTCTGAATAGTTGTAGTAAAATAGAGGAAGTTTTACTCCTGAATTTGAGGTCAGCTTGTAATGAACCATGGTTTCAATCGCATGAACAGCTGCTTCTTTTATAAGCAAAAAGGGTTCACTTACAGTTCAGGGTAACACAGTAATAATTTAAGGAACAAGGAAGCTTCTATTCATTTCTTTATTTTTTACATGTTTTCGAAACATTTTGACATCTGAGTGCCTATAGTGGACTTGTCTGAATAGAATGTAATATTGACACTATTCTGCTTTACAAAAAAATGAACAAAGTGAATTTTTAAACCAGAAATACAGTAGACCTATCAATCATTATATAAAAGCCTTTTTCATTGAGAACTTCATTTTTCATAGCAAGAAAAACTATTATTGAACTTCTAAAACTTTTTACCTCAAGTTAAAAGGGACATAGTAAATCAGGTATGCTCTTTGAAAACAGGACTAAAAATATCTGGAAATGACAACAAACCAAAAGGGGAAAACATATAAAACCCAAGACATTATTGAAGTCAGTGGGACATAAAATTTCTTACAATTAACCAAGACCTCAACAGAAATAAAATGGGTTGGTCCATCATCTGTACCCATCTCCCCCCCATTTGCAAATATTCTTCTGGATGAGCAGCAATAATTTCTGTGAATTACAGAACTCACTAATAAAAGATTAACAAGGAATTCTACATTTGTTATCTTTTGCTCATTTGTCCAACTAAGATTTGTTAAAGTATTTGTAAGTTGAATGGTTTTAAGAGGTGAACTTAAATGCCTTCTGGCATTTGTCATCTCAAACATACTATGGCTTCCTATTTTCGACAAAATCCATGTTGATACTCTTTTGTTAATCGCCCTGTTTGCTTTTGGCAGTGCATAAGTCACCGGATTGGAAGCCAAGAGACCTAGGCTGTATTCTTGGCACAGTCATTATCTTGTCACATGATCCTACATAAATCTTTTGATTGAGATTTACGTAAATATGAGATTTACTCATAGTGATTCTTAATCATCCAAGTAATCCCCATGGCAGCTCACTGAAGCTCATTCTCAAATAATTTCACATTTTAGCATTCACCATGCTGTATTAAGGGCTCTAGATTTAGCTCCAGAATTTCTATGAACTAGCTGTTTCACTATATGTACATGGAGAAGATGCCCATCTTAGGAAGTCCTCTAAGACGAGACTGACATCTTTTAACTTCATCTATGTTGCAATAAAGGTCTTAAGCACTTTGGTGGATGTATTAGGGTTTCTCCCTTAAGCAGGAGACAAACTGATTTGTTGCTCATGATCGTGGACTAAACATGAACCTGGAGGTTTTCACTTTTCTTCCCCAGGAATAAATTAATATCCCTGTTTCCCACTGCACATTCTTCGTTAAAGGTAGCACGACAGTATTCCAGATACTCAGTAACTGGAATATAGTAGTAACTCAAATTTTAAGCCTCAAATTCAGACAGATTTCTGAACTATTCCTTTATCTCTTTTTTCCTCCTTTGATACTTTCAAATACTCAGCTGTTCCCAAGAAAGGGGGGGGAGGGGGGAGGAGTACCTTTGATCATAAACATAATGCATTTCAGGAATATACATGAATCCAAAAGTATCACAAACGCAAAGAGAATTTAATAATGAGATCCCCCTCCCCAGTAAGCTTACAGAGATCTCACCTCAAATCAGTGCCAATCACTGGATCAATGCAATCTGAGCTGTGCTGAAACTGCTGCAGGGTCAGCACAGACTGGGCATGGAAACATGTCCACTGCCATTGCTGTGAGACTCTCAACACTGTTTCTTCTGTTTTCTTCTTCTCACTTTAAGGCAGGATTTTTCTGCTCCCTAGGCTCTGCCTGCTCTGCCAGCGTCTGTCACCTCCATTCTCATAACTACTGCCAACACTGCTGTCTTGCCTCCAGTCTACTCATTCCAAATCATGCACAGGGATCCTCTGCATCCCAGTAGTATTTGTGTTCTTATGATTTTAGGAAACACTGATTATAGGAAGGCAATTAACAAGGGGCAAGGAATAGAAGCATAATTGACAACATAAGCCTATCTGGCATTCAGATCAACTCCAGAGGTCACTGATGATAAGGATGAGGCTGCTGTATGAGCATTAGCCAGTACCACTTGATGCTTCAGAAGTCCAAAACTGGGAATGCATTTGAGATGTTGAGAATTACTATGTAATATTTAATACCACCCAGTGAACACCAGACATCCCTATAGCAACACAGAAAACACTGCTGGGCAGACACAGGATTAAGCCATTGCCCCCACTCGCAGTTGTCCTGAAGAGAACTTTATCGGTTCTCCTTCCTAACCTTTACAGAAGACTTTACCCTCTCTGCTTCTGACACTGAGACTTCAACTTCTCCAAGATATTCCATACCTGTGCAACTCTGTTTGGTGGACCTGCTCCTTATTTACAGAACTGAAAAGCTGAAGAGAATCTGGTGTTTTTACTTTACCTGACTCATTACTCTGCCTTACGCACACATTTTTCCAGTGTTATTTTACTGATACAGTAAGTGCCTTGATTTCTACCAGCCCTTTTAAAAAATATTTTACTTGCCAATACCAGCACACCCACTCACACTAGGCTCTCCCACTTACAGGCATTCATTGAAATGTATCTAATTCCTTTGCGATACACTTTAATTTCTTTTTATTTTTCTTCTTTCTTTATTAAGTAGCCATCATCAAGTGTCAATGTGGTTAGCACTGATTTCACAGATTACTAAAGGTTCAGTAAAATTTAGTGGTGTTGGGGTTGGTATCTTTGTGATGTATTTTAGAGTGGTGATAGCAAGGCAAATCCAAATGCAAGTGTCTGGGAGTTTTATTTTACCTAGGAGACAAAGCTATGGCAACTTCCAGCTCACCTGAAGGAAGACTGTCATAAGGAATTCTAAAACTAAACCCAATTCTAAATGAGCCAGTTTAGAAGTAAATGGTTTCTTTAAGGGAAATACTCAGCTGTTCACAGGAGAACTAGCTGATTAAGCAACAAT
The DNA here is from genome assembly GCA_013398295.1 of Chionis minor. Classification (NCBI taxonomy): domain Eukaryota; kingdom Metazoa; phylum Chordata; class Aves; order Charadriiformes; family Chionidae; genus Chionis; species Chionis minor. The sequence goes on along the minus strand of VZSF01007795.1, from coordinate 210,728 downwards.
TCCAGGAGGAAAGGAATGAGAACATTAAACTTTCAAAAGGCTACATGACTATCAGGCTGCGCCTTTAGTCTTCTCCCATGGTTGAGCTGTTACTTGTCTGATAACTCCAACAGGCTCTTGGCTCCCTTCTGAAGTGGCTGAGGTAGGGATGAGCTAATTCAGCATTTTATGTGACCTAATTCAGAAAATATGTAGCTATTCCACTACAGCATGCACTGTTCTGCAAAGTTATTTTATTCATGTCTACATATCTCTAAGGCTTTGGAACACTTGGAAACTTAGATTTCTGAAATGCTGCTCTCCACATGTCCTCCTTCCTCCCTAACACTTGCTGTAATTCCCCCCTCTACCAGATGAAAAAGTAACTGATTGGTCAGAGTACACTAATCTCAGATTCCTTGTTGGATTGGCCATTTTTAAAATGTCATAGAAAAATGGCAGGACACATTTCCTACCGTACATTCAATGGCACAACACACTACAAAGAACAAACAGCATGATGAAAGCAATCTCTCCACATCTCCTAGCTTAGCAACAATTCTTCCCAATTCTTAGAGCACACACTCAGGGCCACTGGATTTATTTAAGTTCCGTATTTAAAATCTTTTCTATTCCTTCATTTTCAATGGAGAAAAAGCCTTATGGAATCTTGGTGTTTCTGACTCACACCGTTGCTTCTTTTCATGCCCAGTTAGATTTGTTTCCATTATTCTTATTCCTAGCCTCTCATTTTTCTATTTTTGATGCTTCCTAAAGTAAGGATGACTTCCTGACACAGAAACATAACCAGTAAAGCAATGATGCTCATAATGCCCCTTCATGTTTGTACTATGCATTACAAATTTTCTTTCCTTTCTTGCTATACAAAACTAAGATATCTCAGTAAGGCACACACTCCACCGCACAGGTCTATATGTGTCCTTTTATTTAAAATTTCGGTTTGGGATTCTTACTTTTAACCTAAGCAGTATTTGCTTGCATACATTTGCCCTGCTCAAACTACAAGGCATACAAATAATCTTTAAGTGCTAATAATGATTTATGTAACAGAAGTTTTTAACCTATTACTTTACCTACAAAAAAAAATTAAGAATTAAGAGATATTGTACTTTGTAAGCCTTAAACACACAAAAGCGTTAGTATTGTCTCAATAAGGTACAGACCCTTTTTCTGAAGCTGAAACATTCTCAAAATGCTTTCTAATTATTCAAAGTTCCTAATTGTTTCAAAAAAAAAAAAAGGAACACTGGCAAAAACAAACAAAAACCCCCACACCTTTAAGAGCAAATAATCTTCTTTTCTTAAAGCCTGTGGAATATATAATTCCCATTCCCACCGCACATACAGCAACAAAGAGACTATATAGATTCTTATGGATTATAAAAATGTATTAAATGCTAATTTTAAGGTCATACATCATCTTATTTGTGCACAAAGATATCTCCAAAATGTATATTAATATATTAAAACTGTTAATATAAACAAAACTTGTATAAGAATTATGTACGGTTGAGATCAGTATATAGGCTATGCTACAGGCGATGGTGTTCTCCTGAAATATCCCCCACAAAATTTTGTCCCATACTATGCGGAACTCCCCAGACTTGATTAAAAACACTCTTGAAATTTTTTCCTAGATCTCTGTCTGCTTCCTCTAGTAGCATAACACAGTTAAGAACCAAACACGAGCTTACAGGTAAGCACATATACAAAATGAGTCCATTTTTTCCAAGAAGAAAGACTGATCTATAACTTGGCCTACAATCCCAGACTAGAACCTTGTGAAGGAGACAGAGAAGGAGGAGGTGGAAGACAGGAAGGCTGCTCTGAGCCTGCTGGTCTTTTCTGATTTTGGCCCAGTAGAGTTCCTTGTGCACAACTCAAGGAACTGTTTTTGCATTCTTTTTTTTTTGTCTCACCGGCAAACAGAGAGGAGAAAAAACAAAACCAACAGTAAGAAGTTAACAGGAAATTACCAAGCTCAGAAACATTTTTCTGATTTAAGTTTTGGGTGCCTCCCTAAGTGCATTCATCTGCTTCAAGCTGCAAGTTAACTCCTGGGTTTTGATGAAAAGAGATATTATTTGGAATGCAGCATTTAAGTTTCCAACCTATGCAGAAGAAGGTTCCAAAAGTAAAGTTTTCTTTGATTATACAGCGAACTGTATACAAACTTGTGTGCCGTGTTTCTCAGCTTCTGTTAGCTGAAGACCATTACACACAAATTATCAGATCAGCAGAACTACAACCATCATCTCTGGTTAAATATCTCATTAGGAAGTTAGCCTTATGATCAACAACAGTAACAGAACTTGAATTAAATTTAAAATGTGAAAGAAAAAAAAATATACTAGCACTAATGAAGTGCATTGTACCAGCCAAGGTACGGAACAAAAAGCTTACGGCCAAAAAGAGACATCAGATTAGAAATAGAGACCTAAAGAGGAGGTAAACTGCTGACTGACAACAAATGTATATTTGTTTAATTGATGTTATTAACCACTCTGCATTAGCTGGCTCTTCAAAGCTGGTCAGCCCCTAAAGACGTCATTCATAAACAATTATAAACCAAACAAGAGGGAAGTAAGCACTAACTAAAGTTATTATCGGAACAGGCCTACTTTGTGGTGTGAAACACAGCAGACTCCATTTTTAAGGTTTCTAAATGAAGTAAGAGAAAATTGCACCTCTGTCAAAGGCACACTAGGTACCAGACTCTTTTAGCAGCTTTATAGGATTTAGGCACACGTATTTCTTAAGACTTTGAAAGCCTCCCTCACAACTTGGTTGACAAACCAGTCCGTTGCATCTCCAGCCACAATACAAACCTTTCTACCTCTGTGTTCCCATCAAGAAATAAATTCAAGATAACAGATGAAGCCAGTGGGTGTCACCGATCCTCTAGGAATTCTGAAAAGAAATCAATCACATTTTATGTTTTGCTGCTTCCTTACAAGCGTGCTACCTGTACTTCAGGAGATCATTGCATTTAGGCAGCAAAACCATGCCCTCTTAAGTTTTTCAGTTCACATACAGCAATCAACCTCTACTAATATTCTGAAAAGGAAAATACAGAAAACACATCTTAGATGAGATCTACCTACTAAATACATGTTACATTTCAATTAATAAAAGGATTGATTATTTCTCAAAATCAATTATAAACAAAAATACTACAAGCAGGCAAAAAAGTCTCCTGGTTTTATTTCCACCTTGAATCAGTCTGCATTTTTGAGCTAGGTTAAATCTTCATGTGCTTATAATGATTCCTGCTAATGCAGCTCGTGTGATAGAAACAAACACCTCTGCAAGTAGTTACTAATCATGGTTTTCTACCTGACAAAACTCATTTTAGAGTTATAAAAACCGGTGAATCTATCACTTTACCAGGTGGCATCACTTAATTTCATTGAGATGTTTGTAACAGCAAGGCATTAGCTAAAACCGTTATCTATTACATTAACCCAAAACAGTATTAAGACTCATCACTCATTCTTCTCTCTTAGCTACCAAGCTTACTACTGTCTTTAGTTCTTCTACTTTCATTACCATTTGCTTTTCATATTAATAGTAGTTTGGTTTAGCATTCCTCTGAAGGTCTGGTTTTGCTAAGATAGTTCTGAGGTAGGTATCTGTTATTTTGACAATGCAATTTACAATCAGGGATAAGGAATCATGCAAGGGAACAAAGCAAGTAAGCCTGAAGAAAACAGAATGCAAGCTGACCAAAAAAAGGGGAATACCATTGGTGGGTTAGTAACATAAAGTAAAGCAACAGAAGGCTATTACAAGCAACCAGAATAAAACACACAAGAGAAATTTCAGGTTCCGAAACGGTGCAAAGGGACACTATGCTGTAAACTCTGACGCTGGAATTCAGACAGCATCACTGTGTTCTGCTCTCAAAGCACAAAGCATGTGATATCAAGTAAGAGATACACACATCTGAGAGCAGGGATAGTTTTTTAAACTAACCATAGCACATCAAATAATATTTAGACATCAAATACAATCACGAAGGAAAAACAGCAATGCTAAAATGTAAGGGTGAAAAGGAAACTTTAATAACGTTCTATGTGCATAGCAAGAGTGTCAAACATAGCACTTCCATATCATGCCAAATACAGATTCCTCAGGATTTTTAACAAATGAACAGCAAACATACACCCACATACAAACATGAGAATGTTTTAATCACAAAGGTGGAGACTTAAAGAAATAGGTGCTAAAGTCTCAAACAATGCAGCGAGTGAGAAAATAACTCACTGTGTATTGTGCACAGGGTTTGCTTTCTTTGCTTTATAACATTGGATGTTTTCATCCTGATTACAAGAAGCAAATCCAACTATTATTTGTGTTAAACCAAGGAAACAGGGGATCACTGAATTTCCAAGCTGAAATCCATATCAGTTAATAGGAGTTAGAGCAGACTAGATTCTGGTACCTTCCATCATGCTGTTTAGGCCTACGAAAAACCAATTTAAAAACAAGCAAGCAAACAAACAAACAAGACACAGGCACAAAACTTTCAAGTATTACAGAGGTTAGCTTTCTTAGTGGACCAATGTGAACATGAAGCCCACTCTTGGTCCAATATAAACATTTTTCCATCAGATCATGTTTCATTTACATGCCTTCACTAAAGAGGAGTTTCCTTTACACAGGTAAGACAGTAGCATGCGCACGTATGTGTGCATATGCACAATGGAATGTGTCTCAACCATCTAAATCCCATTAGACTGTAAAGGTTTTATGAATGAAATCCAGAGGCCCCACAGAACACCATCAATGATGAGCCATTTTATAGACTGGGAAATAACGACTTTAAAAAAACCCAGAATCTGTACCCAGAGACACACTAATGCAAAACAGACCGCTTCTTGAATTGCACCCTTGATAAAACCATTCTGAAACATTCTCGATAGAACCATTCTCCACAAACTATGCTCAAAGATCTGCACTGCTGTTTAGAAAATCAAGTCAGCTCTAGATATAGCAGCAACTGCCAACATGCCATTATGCAGCTATCACAGTTTAAAAAAAAAAAAAAGAGAGTATACCAGAAGTACTGGTATTGCCATACTTTGCCCTCCCAACCTGCCTAATCTCATAAAACTGTAAACTACGAGCAAAAGATGACAGTTTTACTTCTCTGGATACACTCAGGTTATCCAGATCCAGCTTTCTGCCAACATATTTCAGTAACTATTGTGTAAATTCAAGTATTGTCTCGTCACTCTGATCTGTTTTAGAAATACAAAATTACTAAACCAGGACTCGCTACAACTTTCTTTAGGGTTGTCAAGTTACATAAGGAAGAATAGAGACATTTGATGTAACTAAATACTAGCTAAAATAAATGGCAAGCTTCTTTGTTTAAACAGGTCAAATCCCATGGTCAGCATTCAGAAAAATTCAGTGTGAAGTTAATGGGATTCCTCCCTAGACAATTATAGCAAATTGGCCCCGTGATAATGAGAATAAATTTATTCTGTAATTTCAAAGATTTGAAGGGAATTAGAACAACCAGGATACATTTTTTTATTTCCATCTTAATATATGGCGGATTGCATTATATTTAGAGGATGACTGATTCTTCAAGGTTCTTTTTCAATGTTACAGGAAAACATGACAACATTCACCCGTTTCAGTCACTAGTCACGCTACTTTATTCTACATTATTTACTGGATCACAATGTTCATATCCTTCTTTTGACCCCAAACCTTGAAAAAATACCACAGACTGTTAAAATACTTACAGTAAAAGCATCCATCTAATCCTTCTACTCGAGCAAAACAGTATGCTCTATCAGGAATGAAAAACTGGTTTCACTGAGGCTCACTTGACATAGGAATGAACCCACTGAGTATGGAAGGTAAAGACAAAGGGTGTTAAAATAGGAGTGAAATGTTGCAAGGAGCGTTTCCCCTTAATGAATTACTGGGAGATTTGTAGCAGGCCAGCCAGGGTAAGTCTTTCAGCATGTGTATCCAGAAGTGTCATGGACTTGCTGCACTATATCGTTGCTGCCCTTTCCATGAACTGGGCAGTTTCCTTTCACCAGTTTATTTTCACTTCTATTCTGGCAGCTGTCTACAGCAGTAGGCATTTATCTTAAATAATTTGCTACTTGTTGAAGAATTCATTGGGGGGGGAGCGGTGGGAAGAGGGAAATAGCCATTCTTGGTGCACCATGTCATAACTGATTAAAAAGAAAATTCAATAAAGACAAAACAGATTTCCCACAGACTTTTCCCTCTACTTCAGAGATCTTATACATATAGGTACCTTCCCCCTCCCCCAAGCAAAACACCACCAGAACTTGCTGAATTTAACTTTTCAATTATTCTAAGTAGCAAAATTTGTGGAAACTGTTTGCTTTGACTTAAATCCTCCAAAGGATTTTCCTTACAGAAAAAAGCTTACTGATGATTGCAGTAAAAAGTAAACCTATTAATAAAAAAAAAGTGAGGGTTAGGGCTTTTCCTTTCTTTACCACGCTACTAACCTCTTGCAATAATGAGGTAGAGCCTTTGATGCAAACTACCTGTTCCTATGTTCAGCAACTAACCTCTAGAGCAGAGTTTCTGGATGAAAAAGATAGGACAGTGGAAATTTAAAAGGTAAGAGCAACATTTAATGGGGATTTTTGCTGAAATGTACTTTACATTACCTTAATTTCTGTGTTATGAGGAACATGATCATTTGCCCGGTTTGTAGAGTACTGTGGAAGAAAGAAGAAATGTCAAAGTCAAGTGCTATTGGCAACATAAAGGGCTGTTCCAAGCAGGAAAAAAAATGAAAAGAAAGAAAAAAGTAAACATTTCCATTCTCTTTACTGGCTACAGTTATGGAGGACTGGCAAAGTACCTTGCAAAGTAGACCTTACAAAGTGTTTGGTAATTTTTACTAAATAGGAGCAAAAGCAAAATGGGAAAGAGTGAAAGTAAAATTATATTCTTGTGTTGCACATATGAAACCCAAGGGAGCAACTGGTATCCCACGTACTAGTTGTTACAAATGATTTGACGAAAGACTGGTAGCTGTTAAACTTTAATACTTTTCTAGGCTTTATACAAATCATATGAAGTCAGAAGTTCACTGCAGCAGGTGAAAAACCAGGCAAGCCTCCCTAGCTCTCATTTTCTCTTATTTGAATGCAACGGTTTACACTGCAAGTTTGCATACTGTAGCCCTACAATAAAGCAAGCAGAATTTGCTATTTAGAATAGCTCATCTTTCCAGACTGACCTATCGCTAAAACTAACCATTTTGCAGTTGCAGAGCTTAAAAAAATTTAAAAAAAATTCCATTGCTTACATAACACATTCATTATATTTACAAAATGCATATTGTTCCTGTTCCACTACGTCAGAAAAGTTTCAAATGCAGGAAAACAACAGACAATGTTGGAAAACAAAATATTTTCTTTCCACCATAAAGTCTGAGTAATAACTAACTGGCATTCACCAAATGGAGATTAACAAATGTTGAACCAGATGTTCTCCATTTCACAAGTGTCTATGTCTCAAAAATACCCAAGACAGATATCCTTTGGAAAATCCCACCTCCAGAGTTCAAATTCAAGCTTAAACAAAACAAAACCAAACTGAACCAATGCCCTTCCCCCTCTCTTGCAACCTCCACAGCAAGCAACACTTCTTCACGCTGTGCGTATCAGTATAAACTGATAAAATGAGTTTTAAAAGTGCACATGATTACATGAAGTCTGTTAGAAAGGCGCTGTAATCAGAACCTCAACTGTAATGCCCTGATTCACCTAACATTTCCGCAAAAAATTAACTTCAGCTATGCGAGTTAGTCTCCTTGAAGTTGCCCAATATTGAACCAACAGCTTTGACTCCAGTTAAAATCAAAACCAGACAGATTTGTTCCAGTTCTAGTTTGTCAGGAGTTGGTTGAAATTTTCACAAGAATATGAATTTCCATGAGGATTGAATTTCAAAGAGCAGACAACTTATAAGAATTGCTAACCTTTAAATATTTCCCTTGGAATCTTATGGCATGGGATGCCATTTCACCTGTGCCCATTTTTTTCAATGCAACCTTAAATTACAGTGAATCTAAGCCTATTTACTCAGTATTTTTAGGGAAGCACCAGTGAAAGTGCCACCTGTATTTCCCCCTGCCTAAAGGCTTACAAAACTATTCTAATTTTAAATTCAAATTTAAACTTAAACCTAGCAAGCTGGTTAATTTGCATGAATGGTGGAGGGGTCTCAGATCTGCTACAGCTATCTTTACCTAAAAAAGAATCTAAAGGGAAATGAACATCAGTATTGCGTTATAAATTCTGAAGATTGTCAAAAACCTTTGACATAGGAATCAGTCATCTCTGGTAATCTGCTTAGCTGACCAAAAGCAGTGTGACATCATCACACTTACATACTTTCAAAACTAGGTGAGCTTCTGTATTTTAAATATCCAGCAAAGGACTACATAATGTATAATGCTGTTATTATTGGTTTATACTAATACAGACATGGAAGTCAAAGTGCCGATGATCTATCAGTATTCTAAGATTAAAATCACGTATGAGGTGCCAAAGAAGGAGGCAGCAGTCAGCATGTTATTCAAAAGAAAACAGGAAATACAAAGCCAGAGCACAGGTACCTCGCAAAATTAGTGCAGCCTATTAGTCAAGTTTTGCTTTCTTCAGAACTCAACCTGATGACTATATTGATAATGTAACAGTGGCTCTTGCCAAATCAACATGCCATTGTCAGCTTCATTCTATTCACAGCTGATTCAGCAAAAGCTACGGTTATCCAATATTTTGCATTATAAAAGTCTCTTTTCAACTGCTATAATTTTACAACTCTCCAACTGATTAATCTGAACACTCCCATTCCTCTTACGTGCCCTGGGGCAGTCCTCTAGAGAGCTTCAGTGCAATTGTACCACTGCTCCTGAAATAACTTTGCCCCATCAATACGTTCAGATGATAATGCCTAGCACAATAATACTTAAGAACAAGGACTTATTTTGCACTTGTATAAAATCAGTTTGGAGAAGACTAGGATGGGGAAGGAAACTCAGCAAAAGAGTTCATGTCTGCAGACTAATTCTTCACTGAGTAGACAACAAGCTACAGGTACTGTCAGTCCAAAACTTGTGACAGAAGTCTCTGTGGGATCAACTTTATGAAAGTGCATCTTGTGGAGATATATTGATATTGTTCACAAACAAGTAGTTTTTGTATTGTTTTCTTTTACAAACCACCAGCCAATAATAGCCAAAATCCTCTAAAGCATAAGCAACATAATTGCTTTTCCCTGATAAAGCCGGTCTAAACACCTCAGATTGAAGTCCCAAACTTAGCAGAAACACTTGCACCAACTTCCTTGCACTTTTGTCATACTTTATGAAATGGGGGAGTGCCCCCGTCACCCTGTGGAGCTGCTCAGAAAACAGAAAGTCTTAACTAAGATCTCTGAAGCCTAAGCATTCCAGAAGGCACCCTTAAGAAAACCCGGTATATATCACAGACAAAGAGGGGGGTTTGAACCTCAAATTATAAACAGCAGTATGCTCAAATTAAATGGAAGAGGCACCCAACTGCAATTGCATGCAGCTACAAAAAGAGACAGTATCTCCAAAATATTTGGTAAATCATGGCCACAGTTAGGCCAAACATATCTAGATTTCTTCCCCTTCATGTTTTGCTTCCTGTATTAGTTGCTGACAAAAACCATTTTGCCACTACTTAGCTGGGCAGAGAAAGACACAAAGCCAACACCCCAAAAGCTGTTACATGGTTTATTTACTTAAAAAAACATGTTTTCATTGTAATCTGAACAAGGCTCAATAACTACATTCTGGGAATTAAAGATTCAAACTCAGTGTTCTTAATTTGTACTTTTCCACAGAGCCAAGCCTTTCAGAGATGCTGCATGGTCTAGTGATGGTCAGAGGAGAAGACTGGGAGCCTTTAGGATACTGGGTCCTAGTCCAAATTCACAGCACTGACTCATAGTCTGGGACAAGTCACTTGACCTCCTATGCCTCAAACAGTCCAGCTGGAAAATACAGAAAGAAAAGCAGGAACCCTGAATGAGAAACAGTTATTATGACCAAGATCAGCTCCTGGATAAATCAAACATCAAATGAAATGTGTTTTCCATATGGAAGCTGCTTTCCTAAAGTGGAATAAAATGTAAATGCCTGTCAATTATAATGATCTGAGAGGCAAGTGGTGAGAAAAGCAGCTCTGTGACAGACCGACAGGAAAGACTCAGCTAGGAATGAAGGACAGTGTTTGAGGTGTAGAGAAATGGGAGACGGAAGGTAGTCAGGCATCTGGCAGAAACAAAGGTGAAACCATGATTTGAGGAGGTCAGAGACAACAATGTGTCTGAGTCAGAAAAGGTCACTCATTCAATATTCCAGCTGTAAGATTAAAGAATGCAGAAGAAAGATTTTTCAGAGCAGAGATCACAGATGCAAGAACATCTAAAAGGTAGACTGTTATTTGAAAGTGCCACTGACAGATATGATGAATCCATCCTCTCAAGCCAAACCATTTCTCATCAACTCTTGATTTTACCTCTTTCTTCTCTCTTGCACTCCTCTAAGCAGTCATCCCCATTTCCCTGAGTGAAATCCCCATTTCCCATCCTGCCCAGGAAACCAGTCTTTTCACTAAATTTCAATAGGCCAATCCTAACTTTAATAATACTGCAGTTCTCTAAATATTGGACTATCTGAAGAATCGTGATCTTGTACAATTCTGCTAAAACCCTCACATCACAGAAGTACCAGTACAAGGAGATGAGATATTCCCTAGGAAACAGTGCAGCCAGCTCTTAGACTTGCATGTTTTCCAGCAGATTCATTCAAAAAAAGATCACGCATCTCTTTCTGCTACTCTGCTGCCATACAGGCAGCATTATGGAAGCCTGAGACAGAACGCCCTATGTTATCCTTCCATTTAGAAGATGAGTCTTGAGCCCAGGTACTTCATCTGTCCTGGACAACACACTAGCACTCCAGCATTCAAGCAAGATTGCTCCAAGCACATCTGTGTGAGAAGCTAATCAGCTCCCAAAGTAAAAGTAGAATAAAGATGACATCTCTGTTCTGCCTCTCCCACGCTGTGCTTTCCGCACACTTTTGTGACAGAAAGCCACTCCATTAAAATAGTGTGGTTTTGAAAAAAAACATATTTCCTATACTAACAGAACAGCTGAAGTAGCAGCGTCATTCCTTACTGGTATGTACATGAGGCTCATATGAAGGTGAACAGATAAGGCTCCTGGTAAACAGATGAGTTTTAAAGAATTAATACCTTCTAGAAGCAGACAGAATCTAAATCACGAAAGAAACATCAAAAAGTACAGCATCATTTGAACTTGGAATAGTTACTGATCTCCAGCACGTCCACAAACTTTCAGATTCACCAGTTAACGCCTCATGATTTTAGAGAAAACAAAAACTACAAAGAGGTCAAAAGTCCTTGAAGTAAAGTGTAGGCTGGACAGTCAGTCAGTGACAACAAAGAATTGTGAACCAAGTGAAAGAGCTAGAGTCTGAGTGGCAGCCATCTACAGATTGCTCAGTGCACTGTTTAAAGAAAGGAATTGGCTTCTTTGGACTGACTTCACAGAGACAAAACTAATTATAAAAGTATTGTAAGAACAGCACTATCCAGTTCAAGTTGCAAACATGCCATCAGGAAGTCCGCTAATCTAACTGACCAAAGAAGCAGCTCCTGTGGAGATTGTTAAAGCTTGTTCAAAACATTAAAAAGCAAACACATGCAGAACTTGAGTTTAAAGAAATAGGCATACCAGAAACCTGCAGCAGTGGATGTGCTGACAACACACATTGTCATTACAGTGAATTAGTTAATCCTCTGGAGTTTTTACTTGGGTGGGATAACCTCCTGGGGCCCAAGACAAGCCAGCAGCAGTTATGGCATACCAAGTTGGAGACATACAAACCAGCAAAGCGTGCCACTTTACTGTGTGGCCTCAGGCAGGTCCAGAGAGTACAGAAATGCACCCTGGCAGTTTCCTACAATAGTACAACTTCCAAAACACTGTGGTGAAAACTATCCATAGCACTAAGTCTTTTATGGGCTGTGAAGGTGGTACTTAGAGTTCCTCACTTTCATATAGCCAAGAGAAAATTGAGGTAAAAAAAATGCTTTACACAGTTATAGAAAAAGCAATTTGAAGAATAGGGAAATAGAGGGCAGCAGTTGAGCAACTGGCTGAAGGCTAAAGGAGGCAGCACTGAAGGCCTAGGCAACCTACAGTCTTGCAGTCAGCAAACAATACAAAGAATTAGACCTGCTAACCACAACTTGGCCAGGTACCTGATCTGATGAGGAGGAAGATACGAAACATGGGATGATGTTAATCTATGGTTAGCCCTGCTGTGAGTGTCTCTCCTTTGACAGGAAAGTGGGAATTATTCTAATAGCTCAAAGCTAAAAGATCTCTCTGACAGTATCCTTAGCAGAACGTCAAAGAAAACACTTAAGAATCCCAATGCAGACAAAACCCAAGAAAAACTTCTTGTTGGAATCATTACAACTGAATTACAACTCTTTCTATTGATTTCATCATCTGTTTCTTTGCCGTTCACAAGTAAGCTGCTACGTATTCAAACACTTCTGCTAAGGCAGTTAAAGACACAAACGCTGAGGTGAGTCACTAGAAGAAATACCTCACTCCTCCTGCAGACCAATGGCAAAACTGAAATTATCACAGCTACCGTCTTTTTGCCCAAACTAGTGCAAGGCTTGACCACACTGACTTAGAGTTGGGACTGCAATTTACCACTTCTCTGTTCCCTTCTGGGAACACAGCAATACTACTACATTATTTTCAGACTTCTGATCAGTCAGGAGATCAGGTTCTTACACATTTTGGTGTGCTTTCTGTTAACACAGTAAACACGTGCACTAGTGAACAAGCCTTTTCTCCGTGCTCTCAGTGCCAGTCTCAGCTTTTCTGTTGTTCAGCCCTTATTTTAAGTGACTTTAGTTTAAACTCCTCCCATAACACTGGTGATTCTAGTAATTAACCAAAGTAATTACACATTTATGAAGTAAAAATGTAACACTGTAATACTGACTCTTAAAGGATGCTATTTGAAAAAGAAGTTCAAAGCCTCTACTGCATTGTATGGATAAGATCAGGAAACACTGAATTAGTAATGGTTCAAGCACTCTGGAAAAAATGTACAAATTTTCCACCATTGTCCTCCAAAAATATTTTAAATGTTTTTATGTCAAGTCTAAACAGAATGTTTCTGAAATCACATTAATGATTTTTCAATCTTACTTACCTTGCAAGGAGAGCCAGAAGGCCAAAATACCACTAAAAACTCTCTTCCCCAAAAACGTGCAAATGGACCAGTAAGAGGTTAATACCAGGTTTTTTTCAGGTTTTCCTGTCAATGTTTGAATTCTCAAGAAGTTTGGGAAAAACTCACACCATTTTAGGTACTTAAATCAACAAAGATCAGAATTTCAGCATTCTTGAAGCAGGCAATGTGCTTTCTTCTTATGCTGACACACTGTCTGTACATCAACATAACTGACAAGTTATTTATACAATTATAATAATAAATATAGCAAATTTGTCCTATTTAAGTAATTTGTTATAACAAACAACAAATTCAAATAAATAATTAGAAAATTAGTAGTTCAAGTTTTCACAAGCAATACAATACTTATGCCTGTCTTTCTCCCATTCTAGAGTTATTTGCATTCACTAAATAATCGGATCACTCCAATTAACACTAGCCTGAATGGGAAAATGGATTGTATTTATCACCAATATTATTCTATTTCAGTCAAAACAATATGAGGGATTAATACAGTCTAATTAATTGGTACTAGAGGAGTTTGACCTTTTTTACATAGCTACAGTAACGAATCTCAGTGTCCATCATTTTTTGCTATTTGTACCTACACAGAACTGAGATGACCTATAGGAAGAAACATCTAACAGAAAAGTGAGTCACACTTGTTTTTTTATTAATATTTTGATTTTTCTCTAAAACGCATTAAATATACTGTATAACAATTCCTAAACATTTAAGAGAACTGACGATAAAAACAGGAGACCTATTTAGAAGTTTTCACCTGCCACAATGCATTAGACCACAAACATCTATTTATGCAAGAGATATTTATACAAAGAAAAATACCGCTCTTCTATTGTCTCACCAAAGTTGATTAAAACAGAGAACAAAATGAAAAGTACTGCATTGCATGAACATTATTAGTGCTGCAGCCTGGTTTCAGTAGAATATTCTATAGTAAAACTCATTTCCAAACGGAAGCAGAAAATTATGCTTAAAGCCACTGGCCATGTTCAGAATAGCAGAAAAATAACTTGTCATTCCTAGCTCCTCATCTGCTGGAACAGACTCAGCAACTGCAAGCAATGAAGAGGCACTTCAGCATTAGTTAACTCTATCTTCAGTTAGAAATTTACACAGGACTCTGGTCTAAACTGTACCTTGCAAACAAACAAACAAACCAAGCAACAACCACCACCCTTGAAATTCTCTTCAGCTCACAGGTTATACAGCACTTTAGGAATGTCGTACATATGCTGCACGTCTGCGTGGATTCACACGGAGCTCTCAGAGAATGGAGAGAATGCTCAACTGGCTTAAAGCCATCTCTGTGACTTCTCTGATGCCAGGCTGCATCATGGTGTCTAAAGTCACCTGCTGATGACATTACGGGAGGCTGCCCAGAGTCTAAGTGATGATGCAGCCTATGGCTTTCAGCTCCAGTGACTCTTATCACGAACCCATCTCCAAAAGTGCTGGAAGAGAGGGGAGGAGAGGTCTCAGAAGATAGCCTTCTTCACCTAGACCTAGAATCCTGAAAGCTTGTTGTACTGCTCTGTGATTTTTACCCAGCATAGAGGGACTAGAGAAAGACTTACATGCATATTAAGTTATAACCAAACCTTCAGAGAAGATCTGTAGCTCGTGCTGCAAATCACTGATGTATGTAACGCTTCATGCCAGCACTAGTAGGAAGCTATTGCACTGCTTATATTCTGGAAATTCTACCTTTGCTTGCCTGGCTTCTTCCTACAACAGCCTGAAAGCAGGAAGAAAGATCGTGCTTGCTGCAGCAGCACTGCCCCACGAGTTAATTACCACCAACTCCTGGAATAGGTGCACTCGGATAAGATACTGCAGCAGAAATGCCCAAGACAACAAACATTTGCAACTATCAGACAAGACATGCAATGCACTCTTTCTTACAATGCGTATTTTCTCCAGTTAGCAGATGCAAGCCTTCAGAAAGAGGGAGGAGATAGGGTAGTGATCCTAATAACAATCACAACTCACATCACAAGCTCAATCACAATCTCATCTACAGCTATGGGCTTAGCAGCACAGATTTTGAACTGTTGCAGATGTCCACCAAATTTGACGTTTCCTCATTCTCCTCTCTTTGTTGTTCACAAAGAAAACAATTGCTAATTTCTTCCCTATGTTTATATCTGTTCTTTGCTGAGTAATGCAACAATAGCAATGAATTATTTCAAATAATTAAATTACTCTTCCTGCAAAGAGCACGTGCCTCATACACAGACCAAATACAGCAATTTTAACAAAAAAACATAATTATTTTGTTTTCCATAAATGAGACGTTCCAAGAGTGCAAGTGTGTTTTAATTATATGATCAGCCCCCAAAACAACGTCCCAGTTTTTATACATGATAAAGTTCAAAAATTCAAACTTTTTCTGATGTCAAAATCAGAAAATATATGTGATAATAAAAAATACATTTCAGCTAGTGTCACTTTGGGTTTCTTGGGTTTTGTTTGTTTGTTTTTAACAGATGTAGCAATTCTGGGGAGCCCTGAATTACAATTTATGAGGAGTCAGGGACAACAGCCTTAAATCAGTTGGTTTTGATTCCAAATCTAAGTCTGAAAAAGAAATGCTGCTTCTTCCCGATAGATCGAGTCTCCAGACATACTAGGAGGAAGGAGAGAATAGGCATAAGGAATTCCTTTTCGTGGAAAATCAGCTGAATTTATTACAGGCTGTTCAGTTTCTGGTAAGTTTCCACATTTAAAAAACAGTTTTGCACAAACTGGTTTTGCCCATACATTTTTGTTATCGAATAACTAGGTGAAAATTGCATTGACTGATTTTTCATTCTTAACAGTCTTATACTTCACATACGCTTGTAAAACCTGCTCAACTCAAGACTCTATCATGAGATGACATAGATTCAAACTTTAAACAAATACATAAAGCCATGACCTATTTGTTTTGATATTCTGCAATGTTCCAGACAGGGAGAAAAGCCATCACTGAAACCATGAGACATACAAGACTTCACAATTTATTAAGAAGATTAGCTGGGTTTAGTTTGTGCAGTAATGATTAGTCACTGAATATGTGTTGGTTTGAAAGCCTAAAAGGTCAGGGATCAAGGAATTATTTGGCTTAATTGTGTTTAGGTTTTTCCCGTCTTTTAAATAGTTAAAAGTTTCTTTAAGTCAAGCAGAACTTTGCAAATGCGGAACTCCAAGTATATTCCACACAGAACAACAAACGCACCTTAAATATTGCATGTTTTTTCACTTTCGGATTATATTTGTAGAACTGCCTGCTGTGAAATGACAAAGTTCATGGTTCATCTGAACTTTTGAACTCAAGTGAGTATTTGACACAGCAAAACAATCTAAATGAACCTAACACAAAGTTTTCATAGTTTAAACCTAGCTTTCAGGCCTTTGTCTGGGGCAATTGGGTAGGAAAGTTCTTTATTGATGTTGTAAAAACTACCAGTTTAATAACAGGCAGAGAGAGTGGAGAGATCAGTGGAAAGAGCACCTTAGCATTTCTGAAATAGTGCTGGTTTGGTAGTTCATTGAACTTTACCTGACCCCATTACTAAGGCTTCCCCAGGACAAGTTGTAGCTGCATTTGTGACAAGACTGAAGCTTCCTATCTTATTTCAAATAGGCTCCAGGGCTGGGAGTTCACAGATGAAGTTAGCTTAAAAAAAAAAAAAATACTCTGCACACATGAATTCACTTGGCTCCCTGCACTGCTATTTCATTTTTATGTTCAGGCTGGATTCTCTTTATTATGGAGAAGTTGAAATCTTTTCTTTCCAAAAGGAAAAAGTTTGTCACCTGCATTCCTGACGTATACCAGAAGAGTCCTTAAAAAATGGGAAAACACAGTGCATTTAAGAGTCTTACGCTGATGCTCCTCACAGACCCTAAATCTCGGTCTGCCTCAGTGTGCCACAGCACATGACTTCTGTGATCCCTCCTTAACATTACTAACAATTCTACAGCAGTCTCAAGTCATGCTTTATCAGTTTTAGACCTATCAACCCACAAAACTTGGAAAATATTTCGAGGCTTTTAAAATTACTTTTCAGACTCTGCAAGATGTGCTATACTTCAAGTTCACAATCAGTTTCATAAGTCCTTAGCGCATATGAATGACAAAGATTTCTGACTGCATCAGAAGTGCTGACTGCATACTACATCGGGTTCAAATGAGCCTTAAATTATCAACAGCTGAGTGATAAAACCCTACGACTGTTCAGCCCCCTGTGAATTCCCTGTGAAAATAACCATACTGCACAAGAACCTGTATTTCTGCAGCCTGTAAGACTGGAGTCGCTCACTACTTCCTTCCATCCACAAGAGTGAAAGAGAACAACCCAGAGATTGCTTACGGAGAGCAGCTGGAATCATCACTAACAATATTACAGTTAGTGTCGCCTCTCTTATGCGGCTTACTAATGGAGTTATGTATATGTTTTTATTCAGCTGAACTATGACAGAAAGGCCGATCTGAAAAACCAGAAAATTCCTAAAGCAACTTAAAGACATTTGGTATTACCAACTTCCTTTTCCAACTAGGTCTTCCGAATTTACCATTTAACACCAAAGCCTACTTACACAGCTCTATTTCTAACCCCTCCACTTCGTTTGCTGCCAAGTTTTACTTCCAAGATGTCTGCTCTTTTTTGTTTTCTATTCACCCAAGAGGACAGCATTCTGCCGGAATGCGAAAAGGAAAAATCTAGCTTACTGCACACACACACACACAAAAAAAAAAAAAAAAAAAAAAGAGCAAAAAAAGTNAAAAAAAAAAAAAAAAAAAATGGCACGAAGAGCCGGTGGCCCCGGGAGCGGGGAAGGGAGGGGGCCGGGCGGCGGGGCGGGCGCACGCTTCCCCCGGTGCGCGGGCGGCGCTGTGGGGCGCGCAGGTGCGTGCAGCCCAGACACCAGCGTGGGACCTACCGGCGGCTTCCTCACAGTAAATTAAGCACGCCTCACCCTCTGGGACCGCGCCCCGGGGCTCCTGCTCCGCTCTTCAGCGCGCAATTAACACCTTATACAGGTGCAATTAACGATAAGGAAGAACTTATCGCTGCGAGGTGGCACCCAAAGCCAACTGCAGACCCACTTAATTTCCAACAGCTAGACAAAGGGCCGTCTTGTACCTGCAATTAACAGTTCTCTGTCCTCTTCTGTCACTTGCAAAAGGCGCTAAGCCCGCCAGGCTTTTGCAAGGCAGGGCGAGGCGCTCGGGCCCGTGGCGGAGGCGGGAACCGGCTGCCCCCGCAGCCCAGGCGGCCGGCCCCCAGCGGGGAGAAGCCGCCGCGCTCGCGGGACGGCAGCGCGGAACCGGGTCCGCCGGCGGGGAGAG
>VZSF01007795.1:146554-192001 GCA_013398295.1 Chionis minor | reverse complement strand
CGGCCGCGCGCCCCAACGGCCGGCCGCGCGCCCCAACGGCCGGCCGCGCGCCCCGGCGGGGCTTCTCGAACCGTCCTTCCGTCAAGCCGCCAGGTGGCCGGGTCCCGCGGGGCGCTGGCAGCTTTGCCTGGGAAAAAGGTTGTGGCAATGGCCCGCCATTCGAACGCAGCCCTCCCTTTTAACCAGGGAGCCCCAGCGGTGATGGCTGAGGATTTTTTTTAAATTTACTTATTTCCAGTTTTAGGACCTGCCTGCGCTCTGCAGTGTCCTGCAATATGTGAAGCAGCTGGCACCAAGTCCCTGGTTCACCACTTGAAGGGCAACGCCCCACTGAAATTCCATACAGGGACCTGATCTATAGCAATAACATTTTGTACGCTCCAATACTTGTATTGTTGTCAGAGATCTGAAAAACAATTGCCTGAGTTGATTAGTTCTATATATCCTCCACAAAGTACCTCAGTTCACACCTGAAGTGCTCTATGAATTCACCTTCCAAACTTTTCAAGGGATAAAGTTGAGTTTCGCCATTCCCCTGCCCCGTTGTGGAGCACCTGGAAAACCTTCCCAGTCGGGAGCCACCAACCCCACCAGGCCCGGGCGCGAGGTGCCATACGTGCCCTGCCACTGTGCCATCGCGGATTCACCCCGCGCTTTCTAAACGGCCACCGTTGGCCACGCTAATTCAGCCTTGCTGGGCATTGCTTTCCAGCCAAGCCTTCCGAAACACAAGAAGGAGAATTTCTTTCCACCTCCAATACGTGGGAGTGATTTTGCTGCTTCCTGCCCCTCTGTGAAAAGGTGGTGGGCTGGGATTCCTCTAAACTGGAGGAGTGGCTGTTGGCACCCATTTTGTGATCCAGGGAGAAAGTTACCTCTGGCATCTGGATTGATACTGGGTAGGAAAAATTTTGTTGCTGGCCCCCCTGAGGCGGCTGTTACCTTCACAGTGACAGGTGTTGATGACCAATATGTGTCTAATCCTTCAGATCCCCTTGTCTTTCTTCCGGGAAGTTCACAACAGTATATCAAACCCCTTCCCCAACTGAAACACTGAACCCTCTGTGAGACTTCGGAAGCTGACCCTTTCTCTGTAGACCCTGTGTGTGCCCCTGCTCTCCCATTTCTTTCTAATTTGTTGTAGGACTTGTACTGGCAACCTATTACAGAAGCATCTATCAAATCAACTCCTAAAATGGCTTGTTAGGCTGCTGTGTTGATGCATGCATTTTTAAGAGATTTGGAGAGAGAAAGTTTAGAAGCAAGCAGTGCCACTGAAATTGGCCGGGGTCAGTTTTATTAATTCTGGAGTAAGCAGAAGCAAAGTAGCAAGTACAAATGAAGATGCAGAGCTCGGCGGTTGGAACTATACAGCAAATGCCACAAGCCTTTTAAAATCTGTGCTTAGATACAACGTCTTAAATCACACAGACTCTGTGCTTGGTACTGAAGGTCAGGTCTACAAGGCAACTGAAGATAGCCGGTAGATCATGTAAAAGTTAAGCCTTCCGTTAATGAGCTGTTGTGTGTAGCTATTTCATAAGCTACAGGGAGCAGCAAGTAACTCTGGCCTCTGGGGTACGTAATTTTGTACACAGTTTTATTAATTGTTCTTCTGTCGGCACCACTGCAGGTCCTAGCAATGTTGCATGTACGCAAAGCAGAAAAAGTCTCCAAGTCCCTGCCCCAAAGATCTCTACTATTAAATAAAAGAGAACAAATTACCACAGAGTTTTACAACAGAACACCACAACAATACTCGTCAGCATGAGGAGCAGGCGTCTCAGGACCCCAGCAGTTGTTTGTTAGCAATTTTTTTGTAGGCATTGTGTCTGAGGGCAATGGAGATAAATAGGTTGCACTTCTAAAGAAGTTCTTAATGGAGCTTCTGCCAGATATATGGATGAAAGCTCTGCTGCTCTTTTGAAAATGTAACAAGTGGTAAGTAGACACTGGCACCATTAACAGATTAAAAATAGGAGTCGACCTTTACATGCTGAATGAGAATCTCATGTAAGCTATGAAACTCCTTAAAAGAAAAGAAAAATCACTTTTGCTGAGTTAGACTACAGAGAGGATGATTGTGAGAGAGGTGAGTGAAGTAACAGTCTAGGAAAATAATTTTTAGCCATCTTTCTGAACAGAAATAAATAGAGAAGGACTGAATTTGTAAAAACCAGGCAAAAAGATGTGTTAGAAACTGAGATACGAGTGGGTGAGAGTTTCATAAAAAGGTCTTAGTTGTGCAGGTGTCTGGAGGTCATGGATCAGGAAAAATCTGTAAGATAAATATAGTGCCATGGTCAACACTGATACCAACTCAAGTAGGTGGTGTCATGCAGGCAAATGGGTGAGGGTTTATTACATGGGACTTGGCTGGTGCACGTGGTCTGTGGACCAGTGCCTTGAACCAGACTCCAGTTGTGTTCATCTCCTCTTTGGCAGCTAATCACCGTGATTCGTTCTTCAGATTGGATGTTGCTCTGGGCATTTGTTTTTTCTCTACCAGTTTTGAACCATTTCGGACAGTAGTAGAGGTTAAAGTGTTAACACAGTTAGAAATACAGACTTGGAACTCAAATAGTTCTAGGCTATAAACTCTAGGGCAAAGACTATTATGTTTCATAACCATAACAATGTTTTTTATGGCTAGGATTTGAAAGAATGTATGTTAGGTCTGTACTCAGATTTGTCTGAAAAATAAAACTCTGAAAAACATCATATGGAAGCTAGTTATTTGGTTCCTCCCGTTGATCTCATTGCATTTCTCTAATCATCAATTACACCTTTTATTTAGTTAAGTTCGATGTAGCTGAATCGTGCTCTAAGCCCGTATTCAAAAGCACAGGATCAGTACCTTAAGAGAGATGTAAAGAAATGCACTAAGACCTTCCACAGTTATCACTATAACTACAAGGATGTATTTTTCATACATTTAAACCAAAGGACATTTTTTATCTTCTCTTTCTGGTATTTCCTGTACTGCTTTTATGTAATCAGTACCAGCTGTATTGTTAATACAGCTCCCAGCAATGTAGATTTCCAGCTCAAATAATTGACAGCTTTCTCCACTGACCTCATCCTCATCCTCTATTGAGGCATCGTCTCTAAAACACTTTCCACAGACACACTCTTACTGTTTGCATACTCTTAACTCCTGCCTCTGGTTACTGTACTGTCAGATTACACTTGGGTCTCTGTCCATCCATTGTTCTGAAGTTTCTGGAAATGAATGCAGTGATGTTGCTAAAGCATTATGAAATGTACATATCTTGGTCACTCTGTCATCTCTTGTAAGACCAGGATTTTTGCAGAGCATCCTCTTTATTTAATGTTCATGCTTGTTCTGTCACCAACTGTCCTTCCTCTGTCAGTACCTAATACTGCTCTTGTATTACAATCTTAACAAAAACTCAGGGATCTATACAGGCCGTGAAGTTTTTGGTGAGATGCACGCTGACTTTAGCCAATTTGTGGTCTCCTCTATTGGTTTTGTTCTGTTCATTGCTCTCTTAATTCTCTGAGGAGTGTGGTTATTCACTTAAGGACATACACTGCTGACCAAGGTCTGCCCTCCATATGAGTTTCCAATGGAGAAGGTAACATTGCAGTCCCTTCAAGCCCTCTATTTGTGGGTGGTTTCAGCACTGCCCTTGCTGTGACCATACTGCCCGGACATGCTCTCAGATAAAACTCTTAAGAATAGATGAGGTAGCCCCAATAGTTCCTCTGCCTGATCATTCAGCAAAGATTTCCCACAAGGTGATCCTACATCTTTGATCTGTACTGGTGCAACTGCCTCCCCTAACTTTTTTGTGGCAGTACCTTTTCCTTTAAAGCCTTTGGCTTATACATTTTATCTGTTTCACATCTCTCCATCTGATCATGTTTGTTTTCAAATCTGTGTGCAGTCTTTAGAAGTTGTGTGTCGTTAAAACCAGCTAGTACCAATCAGTGTTAACTGCTGCCGCCTTTTGCAATGAGGCATGCTGTGCTGCCTCTGGATCTATTGCCCCAATAAACATCACATCTGTGACCCCAGCTCATTCTCTTCTATGGACCTCTGTGTTTCTCTCTTGGGAAGCACATTTTTTGCAGTGGGGTTTTCTTTACCTTTTGAACACAGTTTACCCTAGCTTGCCATGTGCTGGTAGTTCTGGTTTTAATGGGATGACTGGTGCTCCATTACTTGCACTCCTTCCCAGTTCTCTTCCCTCTTGGCTCAATGTGCAGTTTGTAGTCTACTAAACCTTCCACTTCCTTTTCACTTCTAAAGCAACATCTCCTCCCATCAAATTGATTTAGGGGCTACTGTTTAGCATAATCATCCACCTGGCCTTCCTATCAAATATCATCCAAACCCCACTTCAATTGATTAAAAGACCCTTTCTGGTATAAATGAACTCTGGATTGGACCTTTTAGTATTTAACCTGATCAAGTTAGGTTGTACCTTACCTTGCAGAGTAGTTGATGACGTAGAGTTTTCAACGTGTTTTTCTATATAGAGGAAAAATAAGTTCTATTTCAGAAGAGGTCTGTTTCAAAAGACCACTGCTTATCTCACAGTCACAAAATCAAACTTTATCCAAAGTATCCTGACAAAAAGACAAAACAAACCAGGAAAGATTCCAAATCTTTTTGTGAACTGACCTATGAAAGCTACAGCATGCATATGTATCATTGCTTTTCATGCAACAGAGCGCACTTTGATCCATGGGCTCTAAGCTGTTTTGGCACAACTGAAGCAGAACTTTGTTGTGAAATTTCTGCCTGTGATACAGGTTACTTTACGCAGTAGGATAAGCATCTTGCCTTACAACCTATACAGTGTTGCTTAAAGATAGCAGGAGTGTGCTGTGGCATTATCTATGGACTACTACTTGCACTCTTACCATCTTCCAGTGAAGTAAGTGGCATTACTCACTTGAGTAATGTAAGCAGAATTCATTCTCGAATGCTTTTAATAGATCTGTATGTAGATTTCATAAGATTGACTATCGTAACATTTTTTCAATAAACATCCATCATTGACTCTACGTATTTCACTGCTGGATTTTTTTGCTTAATTTTAAAATTTTCTGTTTAGTATTTTAACATTTTTAGTCTACCCAGAAAGTAAACAAAGGAAGAGGTGAAGGTGTTTCACAGACACAATTGCTTCAGGCAACTGTCAGATGTAAAATTCAGTGGAAAGCTTCAGCATGTCTCTAGTTTAACTCAGTTGAGGAATGCTGCAAAAACAGGTGTTGTCTGACACAAGCAATAATTATCTTTCACCTTGATGGATGTTAGTTTAATCTGTTTTTTACATGGTAGCTAGGTCTCAGCTGGGTTAATGCCAGAAAGCAGATGAGATGTTTTGCGTACTTTGTGTATGACAATACCCCAGACGGTTTTTACTCCCCTTTTTTATTTATTATATGGAACAGTTTTAATAGGCTCAGTGGTTTATCCATTAAATTTTAACTATGAATTCATTTTGTGTTACACTGTCAATGTTTTTTAAATGAGCTCGCAATTAAAATGTTGGCTGTTGAGTGCTTTACTAGAAGAAAAGAGACTAGTGAATGGAATATGCTTCTAAAATATGGATGGTTACCTATGCAGTATTCACAAAGCAAAATGGCTTAAAATACAAGGTTAGAGGAACAAACTTAACAAAAACCCCAACTTATTGTCATTCCTTTGCATATATTTAAACTAGAGGGAAAAGCCCTGTAAATTTTGTCTTTAATCCAAAGTGCTTTATTACTTTCTAGTATCCTGCATTACATCCTTCATCATATTAAGCCATTCCAAACTAGACTACACCCTTCCTATGCCCTTGGGCAGACTTTCTAGCCCTGTGGGCATGGGAATGGTCTATAAACCATGCTAACATTGAACTTGGCACAATTTCAGGGATTCTCTTTGTATAAACAGTGTTCTAACAGTTTCTTCAAGGTGTTAGGTAATAAATACAGCAAGTTAAATAAAAGGCACACAGGGCCTCCTCGTTTGGTGATATTTTCTACAGAGCTTAAATTAATAGATGTGTGATATACTACCTCGGATGTAAGATTCTTAGTGGTTTTTCTAGCTTGCACACACGCATGATGTTGTATGTTGGAATCATTTCATAGTAGCACTCATACTAGTCACAGCTGGCTGGTGACTGATACCAAAATGTATACAAGTGTATGCTAATTTCCACCAGATTATGTTGTTCAATTGAGTGTCCTCTGTTCCTTAGGACCTCCTGGTGGATAAATTTTCTGAACGCCTTTGTGAATCTGCTACCTTCAGGAACGAGAAGAGGTCAACATTCAATGGTGCTGCACTTCTCTCATTTACATTTCACCTCTTAATAGCTCTCACATGACAGAGAATTTCAGCATGACAGCAGCCGTATGCACTGAAAATGGTAGGTTAACATTAGCACCATTGGTTGCCTCTGAATGTGCACCCTACTTCTCCCACTGTACAGAACAGCCAATGGTTTAAGTATGCTCCTTGTAATACAGGCTGGTTTTGTTGCATGTGAAAGCTATGAAGCTTGTTTAGCTAGCATTAAAAATTTACTTCTAGTTTTCAACTTCCTAATTCCTAAGTCTCTTAAGGTGACTTCAGTTGAAAGTTTTTAAAACTTTGGCATACATATGTCTTCATGCCCTAAGATTCTCACTCATTTCACCTTCTTAAGACAACTACTATTACTCTGGTGTTATAGTATTAGGCTAAACCAATATGAAAGCACTGTTCCAAATGCACATAGCAGGAGCAGAAGATGTGACTACCTGAAAAACTGCGTTGAAAGCAGACTGTGGTCTGCAGAGCTTACAGATACACTAGGAAAAATTATCCCAAAGTTGTATTTCTGAAACAGACTATTAAAAAGGATTTCTTATCCCCCAAAAAAGCAAAGTACTGAAGGAACACTGAGAACTCTCTGTAAAGAGTTACCAGTAAATCTGAATGCTCTAGGCTGGTGGTAAAAACTGTGCTGTTCTCCTCAGAGAAAAAAAGAACTCGGGTAATACAGATGAAAAGATCACAAAGTGCCAAAAACATTGCAAGAAACACCTACATAGTCAGATAGAAGCCTATCTATTCATCATAGAACAGGAAACCAAAAAAATAAGAGCGCAACCTTCAAAGTTGAGGAATTTGGTTTCAATTGGGTATCTTCATGTGAAAAACATGGAAATACCAACTTATTTTAAAATCCTATCCCATGTATGTTTTCATTCCTTACTAATAAAACGGGTGTAATACTTTTTCTGTAATATACTCATGCTTCTCCAGCAGGAAGCAATACCAGGATTATGTTTTCATTTCTAGAGGACAGCTCAAAACAAAATAAAACAAAAGTACCTGCGTTTGATGGCAGCATTTTATGTATTGGCTATACAAACATAGTTTCAGTGTTGTACTTCCATTTTTTCATCTTTCAGGTTCCCCATTTCAACATAGCCCTCAGACAACAAGCCTTGCACAGAATACAATGCTTGGCAGATGATTTTACATTCTATGGACAAGAAACAAAAGATAAAAAGAGATGACCACGTGTGCTTAGGTATTTAATAAAAATATTTATGGATATCTTTTAATTAAAAGTGAAGAGTAAGTCTTATAACAGGTGCCCAGGAATTTCTGTGAAAGACATTCATATGAAAGATTGGCCAGCTTTCAATATGGAATCTGGTTCTATTTTGTCAATGTTTTTAAGACGGCATTATGATTTATTTAGCAGCAGCTGGAGATATCATTACTAACATGTGTGCCCCTCCCAGGGTAAGTGTCAAAAACACTCAGCAGGCACCTCAGATACATTATTAATGTTTTTGGATGTTGCTACAATAGACAGAGCAAGTCCGTATGTGTAAAGCAAGAGAAGAAAAAAACCCTGCACCTGTGTAGATAGAAAATACGACAGGGCAGAAGGACTCAAATTTGTACTCAAATTTGTACCACAGTTCATAAGCATTTTTCATCCAAAACTTCAGGCATCTCAGACTGTGTAGAATCCTATGTCTTTAAAGAGTTTTCCTTTAAAAGGTTGAGATCTAAATCATACATAGAACACAGTAACCATACTAAAATTCTGGTACTTAGGACATGAGTTGAGCAGTTGAAAATCCCTGTTGAAGTATGCCATTCACCAGAAGATGGGAGCAGTTATAAACTGAAGCATGCTGAACCATACTTGAAGTGGCAATAATAACACTTACTTTCCTCATTAAGAAAATGCACTGGGGCTACAGTACTCAGATATGACCTGGTGAGACCCCACCTAGAGTGCTGCATCCAGCTCTGGAGTCCTCAGCACAGGGAAGACATGGACCTATTGGTGCGAGCCCAAAGGAGGGCCACAAAAATGGTCAGAGGGCTGGAGCACCTCCCCTGTGAAGATAGGCTGAGAGAGCTGGGGTTGTTCAGCCTGGAGACGAGAAGGCTCTGGGGAGACCTTATTGCAGCCTTTCAGTGCTTAAAGGGGACTTATAAGAAAAATGGGGACAAGCATTGTAGCAGGGCCTGTTGCAACAGGGCAAGGGGTAATGGCTTTAAACTAAAAGAGGGTGGATTTAGAGTGCCTATAAGGAAGAATTTTTTTCACATTGTGGGTGGTGAAACACTGGAACAGGTTGCACAGAGAGGTCTGGTCCAGAGAGATGCCTCATCCCTGGAAACATTCAAGGTCAGGTTGGATGGGGACTCTGAGCAACCTGGTCGAGTTGAAGATGTTCCTGCTCATTGCAGGGGGTTGGACTAGATGACCTTTTAAGGTCCCTTCCAACCCAAACTATTCTATGATTCTACGAAAGCGACCACACACAAGACAGCCAAACTTTGAAATACATCTCAGATAGTGCTGTTCACGAAGCTTCTTACCAGTTTGGGAGTGAAAATTGCAAAAGAATGATTCAGCTCTGTATAGTCATGGCACAGAAGCACAGCCATGCTTACCGAATTAATACATCTTCTCCAGGTACAGATGGCAAATGTGGAGGAGTTGCAAATCTCCCAAGAGCCTATAAAAATATTTAACTTTAAACAGTTAACCAAAAAAATCATTCAAAACCTGGAAAGATGCCATCCTTTGTGCCAGAATGACATGAATAAAAGAGTTGACAGAATCAGCAAACTCTCGGTAAAATCTTTTAAAGAATAAGGAATAACTCAAGAGGACAAATACAAGGAAATGTGGCACCAGTTCTTAAATCTTTTAAAATAAAAGTTAAAGATCCCAGGAAGAAGGAAAACCAAATACCACTCAGAGGTTTACTTTAGGGAGCTCACAGAATATATGGTAGAAATACACAGTTATTAAAGTCAATGAAAAGTACAAGAAAACACCAATGTGAGATAGATGATCTTTCACATATATAAAACCACAAAAAACTAGAACATACTGTCAAGCTGATGCTACTCTGCACAGGGTTTAAAGGAAATCCCAAGAAATCTTTTATTCAGTTTCAGCAAAATTAGAAGGGGGGGGGGAGGGGGGGCGGGAGAGAAAGAAACATTACTCTAAACAACAAAAGGACGGACAAAAATAAATAATAACTAGCATTTGTGAGAAAAGCCAAAAATTGAATTGCAAAAAGAAGTTCTTTCTATCCCTCTCTCCTACTTCCTCAGTAAGGCCAAAAGAAATTGGAGACTTGGAGATTTCTGTAAGGAAATGGAGATAAGAAACACCTTCCCTGTGCAGAAGCAATACCTGGAGAAGCAATGTAGCCAATCCTGATTGCTACTGCATGTTGGGATGCATGTGCCTCGGGAAAGTTGACTGCTGATCCCTAGTCATATCTTAACATAACTCGACTGTTGAATAGCAGCTGCTGAGTGAGTAGACTGGAAAGTTTACGGGCAAATACTGCTAAACTTTGAAAAATTCCAGATAAGGAGTAGGTTTCCTCCTCCAGCACACCTAGACTGATGTGGATGTACTGTTAAGAGTACTTTTGGCTTATATGGTATGAGACTCACCAGCTCAAACTTCTATTGGGAGGGGTAAAGAGTATGAGTTGTTTCTGTTTTCTTCCCCTTTTTTTTTCTAGGGTTTAATGATTAGGAGCATTCTTTCCAGTTTTTGTTTATGAACAAACTGTTCATTACTGGAAACGAATGAGAAGCAGATTTTTCTGCTGTGCTGCTCACAAGACAACATTCAGCACATCACTGCCTTTCTGGAGTCTTTAATAAGCATCATGTCACTAACATGGCTAAAATTAAGACAGAATAGAACAACTAAAGCCAAACCTTGATCTGCTTAGATTTGGCAGGCTTCAAAGTATATAATATACCAATTTTTTTTCCTATTTTACCCTCCCAAATTCATGTACTGGAATATGTAAAAAATTAATTGAAAGAAATTTTGACCGCAGGCAGATGTTATCTTGAGTTTTGTGAAGTGATTGGATCTATGACCTTGGAATAGTATCTGTTTTAGGAAGATAGTTCCTCCCTTCCTGTGTAGTCAGTCTACAATTCAGATTTGAATTGGATTTTTGATGTGATATAGCTGATGAGGGCTACAACCTTCTTTTGCTTCCCACCCTCTCAAGAGATGTACAGTAGTAAAGAAAACATTTTTAACTACATAACCTTTTTTAATGATGGTTTCAAGACAGCAAATGTTAAAATAGAGCTGGAATAAAATTATTTCTAGCACTTGTTCCTTACTATAGATCTCATTATAGATTATAGATAATTTTGTAAATTGAAGAGTATTTCTTGTAGGCATGAAATATACCTCTAATGTTTTATTTTTAATAAATATATTTTAATATTTAGATTTCTTTGACCTAAACAACACATTTTTTATCAGAAACAAATACTTGCTCACGTAATCACAATACTTATCCATCTAGTTAACATCACTGGCGTTTTATTACTGAACAAAACACAAAATATAAAAGAAAGATTTTTCACTTAAATGCAAAACCCCAAGTAGAAATATGCTTTGGGTTGTTTTAAAGAAGGAGCTGCAGCATTACAAAAGGAACACAAATGTGTGAACTTTTTTCTTCCCTTGTCTTGCAGCTGATCTACTTAGATGGGTCATTTTGACATCCCTATGAAAGGTATGAAACTCCTGCACCAAGGAAATTGCCTATGATTAAGGGATAATGTGAAAGGATGTTTAATCTTTTTTTCTAGCCCACCTAACACATGTTAATGACCAGTAAGGGGTTTTACCCTTTCTTGCTAAATGAAAAACAACACTTTTTTTTTATTGCCTTCTAAAAAAATGACCTTATCCATTGTTCCTTATGCATTTAACTTGAAACACAAATGTGTACATAAAATATGTAGTCTATCTGTTTGTGCTACATGTATTTACTAATCAGAAATTATTTAGCTAGCAGTGATTTGTATTTTATTGAAAGAACAATATATGTGCAAAATCAAATTATGTACCTACTAAAAATATGAAACATACACAGTATACAGCTGTATATCTGTTGCAAGAAATCATTTGGCATTTAATTATTCTTTCATTTCTGATTTTTACTACAAAATATTAATACAATTAATACTTAATCTTGTTCATGGTTTGCACATATCCTCACTATTGCTGGCAGCTCCACTAATTTTGAATTCACGCTGTTGAATTCACCCCATTAAGGAACAAGCTTATATAGGCTCACTTATTGTGTAATTACTGAACACAGTGTGTATACATAAGAGTTTAAATTATCCTAAGTTATGCTTGTGATTTAATTTCATATACCTATCGCATATCCAATTGCTTTACATTTTTAAATGACTTACAGGAAAAAATACCTTGTAAGATATCAAGAGATAAGAGGATAGTAGCTCAGAGTGAACTTCTAGGAATCACTGTAAAACTATTTCCCTAACAAATTTTGATATTAAATGCTTGCATTCTAAAACATGGGAATGACTAGTTTTGGTTGATGACTTATGAGACACATTCAGCAACATGTAACAGGAAAAGATTGTTTTTCCTTTGTCAAATGACAAAGAAGAAAGCTGAGGTTTTGGTCACTCTGGAAATGGATTATGTACTTAAACCATTAAAGGATTATGGAAAAGGAGAACTATTGCTGCACCACAGGAATACAGATGTTAAAGATTAGTAGTAAACAATATGCTGTTACACAAATATTTATTTTCTCAAGTAAGTCAAATGTTTGGCAGTGCTATTACAGCATTGGCATACTTCATGATTTCTTCTCCCTTCTTTTTAGAGAGAACATCCAGATTACGCAAAA
This sequence comes from Chionis minor, assembly GCA_013398295.1. NCBI lineage: Eukaryota > Metazoa > Chordata > Aves > Charadriiformes > Chionidae > Chionis > Chionis minor. The sequence goes on along the minus strand of VZSF01007795.1, from coordinate 179,776 downwards.
CATCCCCAAAAGCCCTCAGTTGCATTTTTTGAATTATTTACATTCAGATTGCCTATGTTATTAATTGTACTGCCTTCTGGAGTAAGTGGCGCTGGGTAAGGCAGGCATAAAACCTAATGATTGCTGTTTCGTACGCTTGGTTTCAAATGTCCCTGAGTTTTAGAAGTAGGACATTTTAAAGAGAATCAGTCATTCAACTCCATACTGAAGGCGTAAGACTAATATTTTGAAAACCTCTAATTCAAAGACCTGTTATCTTTGCTTGACCTTATTTCCTGTCATTGGCAAGAAGTGAGTGGCTTCTATTCACTCTAATAGCCATATAGTATAACCCTTGCTGTGAACAACTGCTATTTATGCATCCCTTTGTAGAATGCTCCGATCTTGGGAAGTCATATGTCTGCCTCAGAAGGGTCATTTACAAACAGCCTCTTGTTTGACCTAAGGGATACATCACATTTCCTCGCCCTGTACTTTTTACCTTGTATACTGTACTTCCTTCCTCTCGTGTTTAACACGGCACAGGTGGTTCTGTGGTTCAAAACCAGGTGTCTGAAGTCATCTGCAGAAATGTTTACCTTCTTACAATTTTTAGCTGGATTTCAGAAGTTATAAAAATGCAGTTATTTTTCTTTGAGGAGGAAAAACCTATTTATCATGGCTTCTTTTCATTTTGTAAAGAAAAGATTTTGATGCCTTCTCGGTATTTGTCATCTGACCAAATATGAGTCCAAATCACACACTCCCTTTTTCAGAAAATTATTCATGAGAAAAGTCATTGATTAAAAATATATAGGAACAAACAAGTGCCAGAAGTCTGTATCTGAATAATTATAAACCTTTTCCACTATTAAAATAACGGCTAATATACAAATTACAGAAGGTATTTTACAAGAGAGACTAAGGATAAAAACTTTTAAAAGCCTCTCTACTTTTCGATTCTGGGTTTTTTTTCAATAGTATACAGATAGCTTTGTGTAGGTAATTATATCTGCTTGTGGTTGTCCATAGCAGAAAGAGAGAAAATTCCTCTTTTCCCTTCTCAATTCTGTTGTGCTTCACAAAGCTCTAGATCTCCAAAGAACATAAAATCATGAAATGATTCAGAAATTAAGGCATTAGTGTATACATGAAGGCATTAGTATATACGTCATCTCTATGTAATTAGGAGAATTTTTTTCTTGAAGCATGGTTTTCTATTAAGACAGATGAATTATGCCAGGTTCCTATTACACAGATTTAAACAGTCAATAAATAAAGATTATATTTTGCACAACTGTAGTCATGAGTATTTTTTTCATCAGCTCTGAAATAATTTAATAATTTTAGTTCTGAGTGGACAAACCAACCAACAAGCAAGTCAGAGAAGCATTTGAAAAAAAAGTATCCTGCTACTGCATTCTATCCCCTCTGTTATGGGTGGAATTAGCTATAGGATATTGCACGGATGTACCACAAATCTGCACCTGTTAACAATACCATCATCCATATTTGAAATGCGTGCATTTTGAATTTTTCCTGACAAGTTAAGGGTGGTGGTTTTGTAGGGAATTGTACAGAACTAACATATGAAGCTCGGCTCTACCAGTGAGAATTCATAATAAGCATATCAGAGTGGGTGAAACATTTTATGATGGTTTGTTTCGAGAAAGTAACAGAATTTCTGGGCACAGAAAAATCCTGCAGCAGAGCACTTCATGCTATACTTCATACGTGGTTGTTAGTTAAAGTAGAGAAGGTAGGAGTGGAGAGAGTTGTGAGGTGGATGAGAAGTTTGCTAGAGGGGGGGGTGCTGAAAGGAAAAATATTTGGTCAGAGTTGGTTAGAGGAGAAATTACTACTGTAATTACTCAATGATCAGTTTTGTGACCATCTCATTTCATAAGATGACAAAAAGCTAGAGGGTGGTGGTGCCCAAAAGAGAATGATCAGAACAGCACAAAAGAGAAACAGATGCTCTCGAAGACTACAGTCACAAAAGTGGGATGACAAGTAATCTATAAAGTAGAAGTATATATTTAGCAACTAATAACAAGAATTTATATTAAACTAAAGGTCTCATCAGCTGGAAACAACAGAAGAAAAGAAAAAAAATATCAGGAGGTATTACCTGATTGTGGAAAGACTGAATCGCCAACATGATATGCCTGTGAAAATCAAAAAGTGATACTGGAATATATGAGGCGAGGCATTTCCAGTGGAAATAGTCAAATATTCGTAACACTGGAGAAGGTGTTGTTTGAGCCTCATCTGGAATACCATTCACATTAGCCCACATTTTAAATTAATCTTAGTTCAAAATTGAATGATCGAAGAGAAAACTCACCGCACTGACAGGGTCCTGGAAAAGAGAATGAAAAGGCTCGTGCAGTGTAATAGAGTGAAGTCTGCTAGGACGGTTCTGTATAAATCAAAGAAAAAAACCCCAAATGTTCAAAATGGGAAAAATCTTATTTAATTTTAAAACAAAATTAGTGCAAGAACAAATAGATATAATCTAGCTCTGAGCAAATTTTTTTTCTGGATTTCAAAGGAGGTTTCAACTATTAGAAAAGTGACATTCAGGAAGAGCTTTCCATTAAGAATAGTGGAAGCAAAAAACATATCTATTTTTAAGACCAAGTTTGATAACATTTTGAGAATAGGTTTTGTGAGCAGATAGTAGTTACCTGCAACATCAGCGTCAAAAAAGGTCTCTTCTAGTCCAGCACTGTGATAACACATATTGCTTATGATAGAAAATACTAGCTCTGATACAAAAATTACTACCTTCTTGCCAAAATAAAGTTATCTGTAAAATAACACCTGTGAGGTATTGACATATTAATATAGTTTCTCTCCAAATTAAAACAACAGTTCTTTCTCTCCACACTTCCTCCTACCACTTGCACCAGCAGATACTAAACTCCGTGAGAACAACTCCACCACTTCACCAAGCAACAGTGATGGTAGGAAACAAAACATTGACCTGGTTATATTAAAGTTTGGTATATTGTTACTTCCAAAAGAAAACATACCTTAGGATGTGGTGAAGTGTAGAAAGATCTTTTTACAGTCACTGTGGATATTTTAGTTTCTAGTTTTTGTGGCACATGATGATATTTTGCTAGTTATTAGTCTGTAGTGTATGACTTACTGCTCAGTCCTGCTGTTTTAACTCAGACCAGTCACAACTCCTTTCCAGATGAGGTGATTCTTTTACATTAATTGTGCATTTGAGTAAGGAATGCCAAATTAGATCCCCATTTACTACAGTGAAATAACATGAACAAACCAAATAGGGATGAGAGAACAAGGAATTTATATTTTGCACTGATTCAGTCCATAACACAGCTGTTTTCCAGATTTAACCTTCATATTCCGAATTCTCCTACTACTTGATAAATCACTCAGAAAGGTTCAGGTCTATGAATATCTTTTATTCAATTCCTCTTTCCAGGTAGAGATAATAAAGTGGACAATGTTCACATTCAGGCACAGCAATATTCATAGGAAATGTGAGCATTTCTGCAGTAAGCCAGTGTTGCTGCTTCTTGCCTTGCTCTTGTCATTTTTAACTACTATTTCCAGGACCACAATGAGCAAATACACTCCTCAGTGCATTGGTCTATCCTGTCACCAGAGGAAACAAATGAACTAAATCACAGAGGGTAAGACTTGAGCCCTTGGAATTAGGGTCCCTAGGAGCTTAGCCTTCATCCTTTGAAGTATTCTCCTCTCAAAAAATCAAACTCACTCATCATTTGAAAGGTTGGGTGTTATCCAGTGCTAAGGTCATAGACGGCAATGTAAAAAGCAGATAGAGTTGAACACATCAATTCCATTCTTCTCTAGCCATCTCACCAGTATGGTAGCCAAAATGACATCACCAAACTCATCCTCAGCCTAATCAAGCTTTCTTCAAAAGACATACAACTTCACCAAAGGTGTAGACAAGCCCCTCACTAGCAGACAAGCACCCCAACTCCCATGTTAATCCTGGCCAGACCAGTGAATACTAATAGTCTTGCTCTGGCACAATTGTTCCAGGCAAAGTCAAATTTCTCCCCCAGAACTGAGCACTCCACCATGCTGCCAGACGCTCTATAGTTAGGAATGCCTTCCCAGCAACGGGGAGAAACGTGTCCCCCAGCCAAGGTATGACCTATGTTTCCCAAGTCTTGAATGGCAACTTTCATTAGTAGGCAATTAGATGAAAATATTATTGATAATATGTAACAGTTATTGAAAATATGTAACAGGGGTTGTTTGGGTTTTTTTTTTGAAAGAGTTGGGTATAATTCATCAAAAAGGTAAAAATAGTGCAGCAGCTCACAAATACTGCCAATAGCTCAGTTGGGATTCACTTCTGAATGCTCACCTAAAATTGCAACCCGTCAGAAATCAGTTTCTTCTTCCATAGACTTCTATACCAACATACATCTTTTACGTTTTTGGTAACTGAGCCGATACCTGAATATATCAGAATCTAGAGTTATTAACATTTCTGGTTTTCCAACTTTTTTCATATTGGCAGTTGTGTAAGGGGCTGTGACTTTCAGTTGTAGCTCATTAGATGGTGTGAACACAATAGCTGTTACTGCCTTCACCTGAATGTTGCCTGTTCCTGAAGGATTCGGAAGTGAAACAACTGGGTGCCAGTTTTTCTCAGTAGAACTACGCAAGCTTTTGATCTCATTATGATCTCCAGAAGCTGCTCCTGAAAGTACACTGGATGTGAAAGCCATCCAGAAATTAATTTCCACATTTTTAAAGTGGCATAGTTACCTCCTTAGCTTCAACTTGTTCTGCAAAGGCCTTCTGCGTGGTGGAGACACGGAGCAATGACAGGCTAATGTGCAGAAGCTGGTCAGGAGAAAGATGCAACACCATCTGTGTTCCTACACAGCCAATGTATTTGGATTAATGACCTTGGCTTCTCGTAGAATCTGCCAGCTTGGGGAATAGAAGCCATAGACTTTCCAATAACTTAGAAAATAACTACCCTCTTGGTGAGGGAAAGGATCTGATGATCAAAAATGCTTCCTATGAGTTTAGCCCTGTTAAGTTATCAGGATGCTAAGCAGATACCATAATCATGTAAAACTAGAGGGGGTGTTTTGTACCTAACATCCCCCAAAGAAAAAACTGCCCTAAATGAAAAGTAATCCTTAACCAACTTCTCACATACCTACAGGCACAGTTAGAGCACACCATTTGTTTAATATCAACATGAATCGAGTGCTCAGTCACCCATAATCCTGCCTGTCTCAGTCTATGTCGTAACTGGCACATACCAGCTAGAATGTTTGTCTGGAAAAAATACATGCCACAAATTGCCCATGACTTGCTGACATTTTTCCTTACCTCATTTGCACTTTCAATTGAAAAAAATTAGCTAGCTAAACTATTATTAATAATGTTGTCCAAATACTGTGTATATTACTGGTTGCGCAGAAGCTGTGAGAAAGCATTCAGCCTTTCTTTGGTCTGAAAAAACTAACCCGCTGATCACTTTCTGCTACCGTGAAACGCTTCTGTTCTGGAATTACCAGCCCAAGTCAGATCCTGTGCCTCTACAGTTAGCAGGCAGAGCAGGGCCTCCCTCCATGGGGTGGCAAGAAGGGGTTTATAATACTTCTTACACAGCTCCCCTCACAACAAGCTGATAGTTTGTGTAAGCCTAGGCACCTCGCCTTCAATGAATCCCACCTATTATTCTTCTCACAATTTAATGGACAGCTGATATTGCTACCATAATTTTACATTCAAATTGAAATAAAATATCTGTAAACAGAGGTCTGTTTTGTTCCTTCTTTAATTTTTTTTTTTTTGTGAAGATGTATCTAAAAGACTAACAGAAATAAACATTTCATCTCCCCCAAAACAAGTCAATTACTTGATTTCTCTGCCTGACGAGATAAAAAACCACAGGAATCCAAGACGGGTGCTAGTGTCATTGCTCAATGCACTTCTGGAAGATGCTCAAAGGGACGAGCACAGCAAGAGAACCTATGTAGAACATAACAGATGAAAATCTAGCACAGAAAACATCGGAGCTCTGGCCTCAAGCAGCTAACATGAAAGAGCTGTTGGCACAGGTTTGCCTACAACAGCATTTTGGGCATTGGCTTGGCCTATACACACCAGCACGACAGGCAAACTCTTCTTCCTAGAGCCAGGACATTCTGATAACAACTTTCAACAGAGAAGGGTTAATGGTCAAGGACATCTGAACAATGTTTAAGACATCATTTTAGTCACATTGCTGCATTGTACACCAATTATAACGCCCACCATCCAGTTACACGTCTGCACAGCTCTTATGTTTTCAAAGGAGAAAAACATTTTCTGCAGGGGCAGAGAGAGATAAAGAGACATGCTGAAGGTGACAAGCAAGGAATTGGCAATCCCAGGAAGGGAACTCGAGCCCCAGCTGAGCAGTCTGGGACCTACTCAGAATATGTGGAAACCTCTTTTCTCTGTGGTAAAGACTGGTGAAAAGGGCACACACATTTGTCAATAGATAGTGCTGCACTCCATGTCAAAGTGGTGCTATAATTGGCATCCTGCAGCCTCCGCATAAGGCCACATGGTTAGAAGAAATTGCTAAATTATTTGACTTGTAAACCCAGTTTGAAATGCTAACTGCAGAGTATTTGTCTGAGTGATAAACTCTTTAAGGAGAAACCTTTGATCTCCAGTCAAGTAAAGACCCTTAAAAGTCCTGAAGTCTGGAGTAGCCAGCCCTAAAGACCTTTGTTTGCAGCCATCACTGGAAGAGGGGGAGGGAAAAAGCATTTTGCACAGTGATTGCCCAGAAGTTTGGCTTTGCTTGTAAAGCTGGAAGGTGAAAGGCCGTGCAGCTCCCTTTCCTCCCCCCCACAAAAAAAGGTTATCCAGCTTTATGGTATAAGGCAGTCCTTAACTTTAAACTACTGACTTGGGTTTAGCAAAGAAGATTATAATCTGGGGGGGAAAAAATAATATTTAGAATGAACTTTATTGTTCATGAAAAAAACATTTTTAAGATCAAATTTGAAGTGGTCCATGGTATCCCTTAAGTACAGCATGTTGCATTACATTTTTGGTTCCTAGCACTGAAATGGGGAAGAGTTCAATCTGCATGCTAGTTCTGGTAGAAACACTCAGTCACTTTATCACCAAGTTCAGATCAGCAGGGCAAAAGCTTGCACGTGTGCTACCCGTCATTCTTCAGCATCACTCAAACTAAAAGCAGCAGTGTTGGAGTGCCACTACAGTCCTCTCGGCAGAGTAAGAGGACAGTTGAACCGCATGTGAACTCTCTCCTGCCACTGCACAGGCAACCTTTAGGGGAGAAAGGCAGGGTTACTAACCTTTTCAGCCTCCTGAGTTTACTCATGAATAATATAAATTTCCAGAATTCCTAGTGACAGAACTAGAGTTAAAAAGAAAAAAAAAAAAATCTATGAGAAATTCGTAAGGCCTGAATGTCACTCCTTCTACTTCCTCCTGTGTCCTTTCACCACCACCACCCCCTGGACAAAAGTTCACAGCTGACTAGCAATGCCTGCAAACAGCAGATCTTTTACTGCTGGCTTTCGCCTCTGCCGAGCTCCCAAATGAGATGGTGTTGCTTGATGGGGTCATCTGTTTCCTTAAAACAGGACTGGGATCAAAAGTTCATTTTCATAGACCATTAAAGGACAATGATATATTAACAACTTCAGCCACTCTGAGTTAGGCTGGATGTGACTCGTAGGTGAATGACACCATATGCCAGCCACTCTGTTTCTAACAAGATTTATTTAAAGTGCCTTCCCTATACCTCTCAGGAAATATGGGAACAGCCATCTTCCATACCAATCTAGAAGGTATACCTGTAGGCAATCTCTGACACATTATCTTCCCCTTAGAGGTCACTGGTGATTCATTACAGCATATTTACAGACATCCCACCAGCCACTTGTATTTATTTCAACAAACCAGTAACGCTCAATTTCTGAACAGCAAAATTTTACTCATCTTCCACTTTTTTGGTCACAATGAAAACTCTGAGAGACTTACTGCTTGTGGAGTATTAAATATTAAAGTCAGCACTTGTGATCCAGACAGAGGGTGAGGGAGAGAGAGAAAAAAATAATGACAAAGGGTAAAAATTTAAGTAATTTCCAAGTCTTCAGACAGCAGATCTGAAAAAGTGGGCAACAATTCGCATTGCTTCCAACAGGCAGCTCCCTGAAAAGTGGAAGAAACATGATTTTTGGTGTAAAAGCCTGAGTTATTTAGGCTTTTAAATTATTTGACTGCAGTTTTGCCAATTAATCATAAAAGCTAATAGTCTAAGCAAGAGTTAAGGCACATTTCTACAGACTTCCTTAATCAAATAGAGACACTCAGAGCACGTAGCTGACTGACACATCTGCTGATGGCCCAGCATCTGCCTGTAAAAAGGGCATTTTCTCCTGGAAAAGTTTTTTTCTTATTATTTTTTTTTTCTCACGGCGTGTTTAAACACTTAAGAGAAAGTAAGGGCCCAGGTCACCAAATCCCACCCTCCTCCACATGGCCACCCAGTGCACAGTTAACTCCAGGAGGACATGGAGCCCTGTCTGCAGCTGCAGCCGTCAGTCCTTCCCACACGGGACAAGTCCGCCCCGCTCTCCAAACCCCTCTCCAAAGCCAAAGCTTCTGGTCTTTAATGACACCTCTCAAGGCCTTTTCTCAACTCGAGGGTGTTTCTCCCTCTGTAGTATGCTGTGTTTTCCCTACCCCATCGAATCAGGTAAAAAAATGCCAAGGAATGGGGTAGACCGGTGCCAGACCCTTCTTCAACTGGAAGAAAATCAGAAAACTGGGAAGGGGAGGTGGGAAACCCTTGTGCCCTCGGCAGCACCAGCACAGCTTAAGGGACTTCTGCTACGGTCTGTAGATCACACAAGTGTCTGGTGGCACCCATTAACTGCTTTCAGCATAACAATGGCTCTTTCTCATCCCTGCCCATCCTCCCTGTCCCAGTTAAATGAGCTGTTTCCCAGACAAATAAAGACTGGGGAGACTGCCTTCACTAGAGGTAGGAGACTGGGGAAGGGAATTCAGATGGGAACGATGGGAGCCTACTAACAGAGGTGGGGAGACGGGGCCACCCTGAGCGCTGCTATGGGAGATGGGGGGAAAGGGAAAACCTGCCAGTAGGAAAGGCCAGTACACGGGAAAGGGGCGCAGGGAGCATGGGGGGACCTGAAAGCACGTTTCCCCTCTGCCCAGGGATCTGCAGGAGGGAAGGGAAGCCACCATGCAGAGGCAGGTATTAGGGATCAGGGTCACGCAGGAGGTGAAAGGAGGACGCTGACAGGGAGGTGGCCCTGGTCCCTGCACCAGCTCAGCCTTCAGGAGCTGCAAAGTGCCCAAGCGCCCAGTAAAATCACACAAAGCACTAGGCTTCTGCTCTCCTCTTAGCATACCTGTGTCCTCTTCATCCAAAGAAGTTGAGCAGGCAGGGGGGGAGCCACACTGACCTTGTCCCATGCTGGTGGCCTCACCCCGCTCCTGCCCCTTTTCTGCTTTGGCTGCAAGGACAGTGTGTCTGGTCCAGAAGCTTCTGAAATCCTCGTGCTTCCTCCAGCCTTTGGGAAAACAAGCAAACAAGGAGCAGCAGCCAGAGGGGACACACACCGTCCTTTAGAGGCGACAGGTCAAACTTCAGTTCCACAGTGTATTGGTGTTTCTTTGCTTAGTGCAGGTAATGTGAAGATAAAAAGCATTTTACATATTTCTACTCGACTTTATATAGCTAGATGTGTAACTATATACATTTGCATAGCGTGGGTGAATATTTCTATGTCTAACCTGACTGCAGACTTCATACTGTCAGAATAAACAAGCAGTCGCTTTTAAGGACTTTAGCACAAGATTAGTTTGTAATGTCACCATTGTATTTTTGTCACTTCTGCTGAAAACAACTGTTCCAAAACCACACCAGCCACAGTGATACAGCAGAGCCCAGAAGTAGAGCTTTGAGAAGTATGGAGAAAGAATAGCAAGAAAAAAAACTTAATTTGTTAAAAGACATTGGGCCAAATTTTTCTCTGCAACAATGTTAATTATAAGAAAGCAATTATCAAAATAACTCACAGGAAGCCACTTTGAGTCTGCGTCACTGTAAGCCAGCTCAAGTGTGATAGCTGTAAATTAAAATGTTGTACATCATTACTGGTGTATCTAACAGCTGTAACTCAACAGTGGCCTCCTAAGCATCTTTGCCAGGGCAGCCACCACGGGGATCGAACCTACTATTTTCTCTGGTAAGAGTTTTGTTTACAACCCTGCTCTCGTCCTCCTGGGGGTAGGAAACAAACATCTCTGTGAAGTATGAAGTTCTACCTTCCTTGAAACAAGGCGGCCGGCCCTATGAAACTCCAAGTGGCAGAGGACGAGGCGAGAGACCCCCCCAGTACCGTACAGCTGCTGGCTGGGCTGCCACAGGGGCCTGTCCTGCGAAGGAGACACATCTTAGGGCTCTCTTTAAACACAGAGGGTTCGCTGGGAAGCAGCTGTCGGTGAGAACACTGTAGAAACAACACCTCTTGCCACCCAAGAGGACAGGGCTAGGACACATGGTGGCAGTCTGGCCCATCCAGAGAAGGTCTCTGGTCTAGTAAGGCCAACTGTGAGCTCTGCCCAGTTTTGTAGAAGATGAGATGTAATGTTGCATCCTGCCCAGATCTTTCACACCAATCTTTTCCTTCCTTGTGTGCCTTTCCTAAACTCGCCACTGTCCCACTTTCAGAGTCAAACTACAGAGCGGATCTTTTGGCATGAAAGGTAGCCTGACACTAAAAGCATGGCCTCATGGGCCGCTGCAATGGAAATCCTGGTTTAACAGAAATTGTTCATCACTGCCAATAAAAAGGAACTAGAAGATGAAGACACCGCTCTATTGTCACAACCCAAGGAGGGCAGAGAGCTTTGGGGAAGACAATGAAAACATATTCGGGAACATTTTGATCACAGACCTCCTCAAACGTAATTCTCTGCCGAAAGGATGAAGTCGATCGGCACTGCAATCAGAACGTTACTGGCAGGCGCTGACTCAGCCTTTCCCGGATATCTCCTTCCCAGTCCAGCTGCTCCTTAACTCCTTATTACACACGTACTGAAGCTTCTGTATGCAGGACAAGCTTGCTTGTACGTGCATCTCTGCTCAGCCTTTCCGCAGGCTGCGGCAGCGAGGAAGTTAGCCGGGGGTGGACGCAGAGGAAGAACACTTGCAGGAGAGAGGTTGCAGCGCAGATTCCCCCCTTTTGTCTTCCAAGTGCACTCTCTGCAATATGCCCCTTCGTAACATCGCTGTGACTTTCTTTTCTCCTTTATGCTGTAATACTGCTGCTGAATTCTGATGAGACAAAACCAGGTGCAGCCTGTGGCATTTATTTATTTAGGAGCAAATGCAACGTTTTGGTAGGTATTTTGGAGTTACAGAGAAGAATGCTAGGTCAGCTGCTTCTCTCAATCCAGAATGAGTTGTTATATTTTTATGTAGTCAATTAAACGAAATACTTGCCTTGAATCCACAACTGTATTTTTTCTTTTAGATATTCCAGAAACTTTTGGTCTTACATTAAAGTTAATGTTAGCTCTTTATATAATTCATACAGTAGCCACAGGCACACACACAAAAAAGTTAATTTCTTAACTGTAGCTTTCCTCTTTTTATGTTTGCAATTTCAATTAACTGTTCTAAATAACTGACAACATGGAATATAAAACATTCCCGCAACAATGTAGGTCTAACAGCAATTACGTTGATTTACTCTGGACCATGTTAAGTTCAGGGAGTAGGATAAAGAGACAAGAGTTTAAAACTTCTTTCACACTGATGTAATAAATTCAGTACATTGCTTTAAAGTTAGGGCAAAATAGCTGGTAACTGAAAGTCAAAAAAACCCTTGTTTTGTTTTCCACTGTGATAGAAAACAATAGATTATGGGAAAGTTCTTCAGAAGGTGATCAGAGGAAAAGTTCACCAGCATCTATCATGGACTGTGTCTCTGTGGCCTGCTGGGATAGGAGGGAGGGACATAAAGGTGTCAGCAGTTGAACTGATACGGTAAATCACAGTAGGGCTAGTAAAGCGCAATGGCAGCCTAGTGTAAATGCCTTCAGACTTCTATTTCTTCTCTGAGGTTGTACTCGGGACAATGTCCCCTCTTTGTGACCTTATCTCTGGGGCAGTGGGTTGTGCACTGGTCTCTCCTCTTTAGTTTACGAGGACTAATCCATTTGCAGGTTAATAAAAGGTGAAAAGAACAATCACCAAGGAGCCACCAAAATAAACAAGTAGTACCTTTGACTCCTTAAGGATTCTCATTTCTCTGATGATTTCCTCATCAGCATGCTCAGCCTCAGTCTCCTCTCTCTCCTTCTAAATACTTTGATAATCTGTATATCTGTAAACTGCTGATTAAAAAGGTACTAACAGTATGCAAAACAGGAGAATGATAGGATCAATCCATAAAAAGTGGATGGTTCCAGTTCACAGGCATGTAACATATCTGTAAAGTGTGCTTTTCTGTGTATGTGCCTGTGGTTGAAATTTGCAATTTTTTCTAGAACTGCTGACTGACAATTAGTGCTTTTCAGTGAGCGGCATGCTCTCAGTCCCAGTTAGAGGAAAGGTTCCCTCAGAAACGTCACAATTCTGAGCCATTTCATTTCATACAATGAGCAAAAAGGTCACGACATGCCATTACTTCAAGCAATCTGTTGATAAGATTAATGAACTTTTCTCTTTAACTGCTAGATTTATAATGCATGCGCTAGCTTGCTGCAGTGTTGTAGGCAGCATCATTAACATCAATAATGTATATTTAATATAACAACACCAACGAGTAAGGGAAGTCGGGACAAGAAGGATGACACTAAGGTGAAAATCCCCTGTGTGTTCTGCAGCCAGGGCTGTGGTGTGGTGGGGCTGTTTGCCTCGCTGGTGGTTCTTCTTTGTTCCCACCCTATCTCCTTCCATTCTTGTCAAAGTGAAGGACAATTCACAAAAGAGGAGGCTATTGCCAGGTCAGGGAGCCGTTTCCGATTACTCTGTGGTCCGTAGGCTTCCAAGAGAAGCTTCGGAGAGAAGCAGGCTGTTTTACGAGTAGGTGCATGGGGTAGAGTTCTAAGAGGGAAAAAACCCAACCCTGTTCATGCAGGCTGGCACTACTATAGCTATCAGGGCACTATCCAGCCCCCTCCTTCCTTTCCCATGGGATACAGACAGGTTGTTAATTCAGAGGGGCCTAGATATAAAATAAAGGCTATTAGATAAAGCGTACCACAGCCCCTTGCTCCTTTCAGTCAATTAAGTCAGCAAGCTGAGAAAACCAAGACCTACCACCATTCCACTGCAAATTCAGATCTAATCCTGTAAGAAAGTTTGTTCTGCTGACATTTTACATGGAAAAGCAGTATATTTCTGAGATACAGATATATTAAATTAATGTTGATCCTATACATCTAAAGCCAAAGAAATCTCAAAACTAAGTCAGTGTTCTTCTCTCAAAATCATGATTCCTGGAGGAAGCCATTTCATTTAAAGCAGCATTAATAAAGATGACTTCACACAAGCTTGGTAGATGTGTGCTGGTGCACAGCTCCTCCTTAAACTGTCTCAGTTGTACCTAGACTGCTGCTCGGGACCCAGATCTTCATATCGACAGTGATCTTTTCAACTCAGAAAACCACCTCGGAAAGTTACTGACCTGCCTCCTACCTGAAAGAGTGCAAATGGTGCCTTTTGGTTACTTTTATCTCTGGAGAGATCCTGTGAGGGGCCCTCTGGAATTTATTCCCCGCTTTGCTCAAAAACAGCCTCCAACAATCTTTGACCTTCTGAGTAAGCTGTGAGGCCCAAAGCCAAGGATTTCTTTTGGGAGAGGTGTAAGAAAGGTTGGCATTTGTGGGTGTGGCAGGAAAGCATGTTGTCAATAGTTGATTTAGTCCGTGGTTTATAATTTTCTCATGTTGTGGCAGTTATCCTGTAAACGTCATGCGTGGAGACTTAGGATTTCCTAAATGGTCANGCGGGGAACAAGCATTGAAATCAACAAGTGTATGAATGATTGCGTGTTTGTGAACAAAATGACCTGGCAAACAAGTACGTCCTAAGTCAGTTTTGCTAAAACAATCCTTCTAGCCTTGCCAATCACACAAGTTCTGCACGTGTCTCTGGGGCACTAACACCACACACAAGTGAAACCACACTGTTGGGACTGCTGATAAAGGAACAAATAACATTTTAATTAACTGAGAATATTTAATATGTCGCCCTGCCTATGTTAACAGCTGCAAGGTGAGCTGTAAACACCTATTAAAACAGCACTATTATGTCCTACTACCAAACTTCGCCTGTCAGTCACCTTTTAAATATTTTAATCTGAGGTTCTTTAAAAGCTGTCTCTGCTGCTCTTGCTCTCTGCATGTAAACAGATTTGTTAAATATTTTATTTCTAACCCACCCACGAAGTTACATTCATTTACATAACTTAATGAAGGCTGCATTATTTATTGAACTTCTCATATAACATTTTTCATAAGACATTATTAAACAAGTGAAGCAAGTCAGTCTGGTAATGAGCCTTCTCTAAACTTGCTGCCAGTTATGTTTCCTTTCTCCTAATCTATCACTCTAATGGTTGCAACTAATAAACTTTTTGAATCTTTGCTGCTAATCTGTAATGTTTTGCATTGCATGCTGGATGTATAACTTGACAGAGAATTTACAATACAAACCACCTGGGAAACAAAACTATCTGGATTAACAAATGCTGTCCAAAACTACCCACTCCTTTTTGTTGTAATAGAGAAGACAACTACATGCAACATAGTACCTTTAATCCATAAATAAACTAAATTGGGGCTGGAACATACCCTACTGAGCAGTATGTCCCAGATACAAGATTTGTGACTGCCTTTTATAATTGCAAAAACATTGCCAAAATCAAGAGATTGAAGTTTGGTTTCTGTGACTGTTCAGCAGAGACACAGCCTTCTAAAGGATCCTATAGGCTTGTATAGGATGCTGTTAGACTGTTCTAGGAAAGATGGTATGTAATAGTTTTAAGGTAAAGAAATTCTGCAATGGGTTGCTTGCACTTGGGCTACTTAATCTGTATTTGGGACTAAGTCAAAGGTAGCTGGATTTTCAGGAAGCCTAAGCAGTGCAGCTTACTTTGAGACAGATAGCAAATTTTGAGAATTCATACCTCATAAAAATCGATTCTAAAGCTAAAAAAAAAAACAAAAAAACCCAAAAGGTGGATCTAGCGGTCTAATTCTATGCATATTAGTTTTAAATGACAGGGGCATATTCTTTTGTCAGTATCCGCCCTGAACACCTTTGCCAATGTGTAGAATTAACAAAGCACAACAGCGTTCTGTTCTCAAAGATGACTAGATGCAGATTAAACTTCCTATAGCACTTAGGAAAGTGCCACTTGGAAGTCAAGGATGGACTACTTTACATATAATTAGATATTTTTCTTGGCACCTCTCCAAAGGTTATTCTAAATCACTGACCAGAATAAAATAAAAAAACATACAATAGATTGAAATGGGGTAGAACAAAGGGCAAGCTTTTTGTCAGCTTCTTATCCTGCAAGGTCTGGGAAAAGACTCTTGTAGTAAAGGCACAAAGTAAAATAAAACATCAGAAATGTAAGTGCAAAACCTTGAGTATACAAGGCTTCAAATGATACTGTCGCTTTGATAGGTTCTTTTATGAACCAAAAGAAAAAATCCTTTCCCAGCTCAGCTGATGAAAGTAACATGTCCTAGTTTCACAAGGACAAAATAAATAAATCTGGTCAAATTATTTTTAATCAAGCAATATTTTTTTTTATTTCCAATGAGTCTTCAGCATCCATGTGCACATTTTTTTCCCGTTAGTCATATAGCCATTAACAAAAACTCACTGTTACCTTTTCTGACCTTATCTGAAAATACTATTGCCTTTCAGTCAGGAATGGATTTATCAAGTAGCATTCCTCAGTTTACACCAATGTCTTTGATGACATTTTTATTCAAGAATGGATATAACTGTGTGCTGCTAAGAACCACATGTTTAGCATCACCTAGAGACTTGAGAAATTCTAAGCACCGGAGCTGCTGTTAGCTGGCAGGAGCAATTATTCACATGGGTTTAGGAGAACATGGGTTCCAGTAACCCACCTTACCCTCAGAGGAGAGTCGGCATGCTACGTATAAATCACAGCTTTTCACTCTAGGACCAACGCATAGCACCTACTGAATCGTGTGTGGTTTTTTTGGAGGGAGACCTCATCAAAGATTCTTCTTTTGAATGACAGCTAACCTAAGAGGAGGAATATGAAATACCCCAAAAAGGCCCAATTACAAGAAGGGAGCGAGAGCTCCCCACCAAATCTGGCTCTTTACTGTGTTTCAGTTCGTGAGCCTTGGGGCACCAGTCACTTACAGTAACACATGGTAACGCTTGCAAAAGGAAAGCTAGAGCATGGCTCGAGGAACTACCCGCGAGCAGTGGAGCAGGATGAAGCAGCTCCTTCCTCTTCCTGCCTCCTCCGAATCCACCGCAGCACAAACAATGCTCACGCAGGGAGCTGGGGCGTGCCTGAAAAATAGTGGGGGGTTTGGTAGATGATTTTTCAGCAAGACTAATTCCTGGATCCAGCATAATAAAAGGAATAGGGGGCTGGGGGTGCAGAAGCCGGTCAGCCCCTAAATAGCAGCCATAGTCTTAGTAGTGCCCACACCAGGCACTGCTGAGCAGGCAAAGCTACACATAATCAACCAGAGCTCACCTGAAACTGGTCTGCAGCCAGCATCGAAGCTGTCAAGATACAGCTGCATAGAGGAGATTAGCAGGGATTGTAAAACCTGCTCAAGAAGTTGGGCAAATATTTTAGCAATTAACCCACACTGAGCTCCATATTACCGCTGCTACCATTTCTTGGGGTAGCTTGTTTCAAGCCAGCTCCAAGATGCCGAAATTACACAGCAGTGACAGACCGTTTAACTACAGAGATAAATTATACAGGGGCAGTGCCTAACACAGGTTATGTTGTCATGATTTACAGCAGCTGAGCATGTGCCCCCAGATGTCCAGACAAAATCAAATTAAGTATATGATTTTTTTTTTCTCCAAACATAAAAGCCTTGCAAACTTGACTCAAAAATAAAAAAAGGAAACGGAGAAATGCATGTGTGACCTTAGACTTACACTGTGAAAGAGTGTTCATATTCTCTAGACAGTGCTTAGATTCCCATTCTTTATTAAAAAAAAAACCCCAAACCTAAAATAATATGAAGATTATGCAAAAAGTTCCCATATATAAAATACTTCAATTAAAAAAAAAACCCCAAAACATTTAAAGAATATCAGCATCTATGTGGGTTTGCAGAATGTTGAAAAGTTAAGGAAGAAAACATTAATGAGGGATACCAAGACGAGTCTTGCTTTTCTCCAGACTTCAGATCACCTGCAAATCAGGATCAGGATTTGCAACTTTCTGCTACTATATTGGTAATAAAGGGGTCTTAAACTGAGATTATTCATCAAATCCCTGAAAAGCATAATAACACAAGAAGCTTGCATAGCAAAAATTATCTAAGGTTTTAAACATTGCCAAAAAGGCTCAGGCATAATCTAAAAAGAATTATCTGTTGTATTTTATGACTGAAAGAAATTGAATATGAAAGACTCTCGATAGTTACACTTGTATGTAGGTTGTATCTAAGGTCTTACATTAGAAATTTATGTATTTAAAGTGTTAGCTGTAAATATATCAAATGTATTATAGAAACACTCCTTAAAAAAAAATCCAAAGCTTCACAGATGCCATTAAACACCTGCATTGATTTTGAGCAACTTAACTCCACCCTTAATTTTTGCCTTGCAAGACATAATGAAAAATTGGCTGTTTTCCAGGAGCAAACAAAAAATTAAATTAGTCTATATGGTGCTATAAGTGTTTGTGAGGCTGAATTACATTGGTTTACTTTTTAGATGTTTATAGAGCCAGCCTATGTTGTTTGACTTTTGAGGGAAGACTAATAGGTGTAGTAAGGGGGGTGGGGGGGCTAGAAGAACACAAAAAACCTTATGGTTAAGCCAAAACAGGGGTCATGCCTAGGGCATTTTATCTGCCCTGCTTACACACCCCCGGGGAATTGCATCTCAACAGTTGATTCCCTGTTAATCAATTCACATTAGTGCCTGCCTTTTAGTTTTCACTTTGCTGAATTCCAGGAAAGAAGTTCTTAAACCAAATGCATGCTCTATCTCTGACCTACTCAGAGCTGTTGCATTTCAAGAAGAAATCACAGCAGATTTTATTTGCTCTACCAGCTGATAAGAGACACCTTCATAAGTAAAGATTCAAAAGCTTCATAGCCTGCGGACTCAACACAGAACAAGATCCAGTGCTCTGTTGATGCAGGTCAGCAGTAATATCGGAGGAGAGGACCTTTATGAATTTTATTTTTCCTCAACATGTTCTCTAGCTACAGAGAAGGACCCACATTACACATTATTCTTCTGCTTCCCTTTACTTTCTTATTTACTGTGGCTCAAGATTATGTGCTTGATAAGGAGACCTGTAGCACTTGCTATTATTCCATACTGTTTTCAGTCAGCGTGAATGTTTTTGGACTGCTCTTGCTACTTACAGGTTGAAACTTAATTTACTATTTACAAGCAAGAACCACATTGGGGGTAGGAGGCAGGGGAGAGTTAGAAACATAGAAATAGCAAATAGCTCATTCACAAAAGCAGATCTGACTTTACATCTAAGCCCTTGAGGCCCATTGGTTAAACTACTCTCCAGCATACACACAGATCTTTCATACAGAGGATCATAAAAAATAAACTTTATTATCAAACTTAAAATTCACACATAAACATAAGATCTAAACGCAAATAATACTGAAAACATTCTCAAACAATAACCATTTTAGGTAATTTGGATGAGTAGTTAGTTACCATTGTTTCAAATGCCTTTAAGAATATTTCTTAATACATACACCACCGTGAAATGTCTTCAAATGCTTAGGCTGGCCAGCTTTCAGTAAGATTTTTAAATAGGAGAAAACTTATTTCTATAGAAATAACATTATCTAATTATGAATCAGAGACCCATAATTGTAGTGCTCGGGGGGAAAAAATATCATAGCCTTTTGAAATATTTAGAAGACATAAATAACTATTGTACATTTAGAAGTTTAAATATTTAAAGGCCTTTGTTACTATAAAAAGTTACTATGTACATATTAGATGCTATGTAAAAATCCAGCCGGAGGCAAGCGTTGAGCTCTCAGATTTGGCCGCTGAAACCTATGAATTTGGTAGGCAGATTGTCCACGGGGTACACTATGGGGCCCGTTTTCATTGTAGGAGGTCCATTCAGCAGCTGCCAGTCACAGCTCCGAGCCAACTCCACTGTAAATATTTTTAGAAGGACTTTTGCAAACTCTTTGCCCACACAGCTCCTCAAGCCCCCACCAAAAGGAATGAAACTGAACCTAGAAGAATCCTCTGGAGATGGAGACATGAAGCGATCCGGGTTAAATTCATCCTTGTTGGTGAAGAGATCTGCCACATCGTGGGTATCACAGATACTGTAAATAACATTCCAACCTTTAGGGATCTGGTAACCCTATCAAAAGGAGGGAAAGGAGACATGAAGCACCTTGCTGCGTGTTAAATAAGGTGAAGTGTCAGCACAGGACATGTTGGTGCACCCCACCTCCCCTCCCAGCTTCCTGCAGGTGCCTCTGAGGCAGACAGGCTACGGGATGCCCAAGCGCCGCTTACATTTAGCTCGAGGGTCTTGAGTGCAATGCGAAATCCTCCAGGAACAGGAGGGCTCAGCCTGAGGGTCTCTTTGATGACACAGCCCGTGTACTTCAGCTGCTCCAGGACTTCCATGTCCAGCTGCTTCTCTTGGTTAGGACTGCACAGTAACCCCTAGGAAGCAAGATGCTGCCGTGACTTTTATGGAGCAGGCAGACGAGGCTCCCAGCACTGCAAAGCAGATGCCCCTCAGCGAGTGGTGTTTTCCTGCCACCCCCTAAAAAGAAGGGCACCACCCAGGTGGAGGGGAGCCTTGTCTGGGACACCTCTCTTGGAGGTACCTTCCCACTGCCCGCTCCTGTGAAATGGCTCCGGGGAGGGAAAACACACCTTCACCTGCAGCTCCTTCCTCACTTTCTGCAGGACATCGTGGTGGAGCCCTAGGAAGGCAATCAGCGATGTGGCAGCACTAGCAGTGGTTTCATGGCCCCCAAACAGCAGCTCTGTGGCAGACTCCTTCAGCTCCTTTTACGCACAAGACAGAGGAACACAAACCAGATCTTGAATAGAATACCCCACCAGGCACACTCTGCCACCGTATCACCATGCATCGCTCCCCGAGCGGGGCAGACACCCAAGGGCCACGCTGGGGGTGGTGCTTATGCTCCCCGGGGCATGGCCCTGGTCCTGTGCTTCCCCATCCAACAGCCTGGTTGCAGCCTCTGCGCTCCAGTGCACCACGGAGGCTGGTTTATTGCATGGGGAGAGGGGGCTGAGCCTCCTGCTCTCTTGGCCCCAAAAGAGAAGCATGCTGCTGCCAGAGGGGCTGGGGGAAAGGGATGCATCTGGCCCTGGGGAGCCTCACCTGCATGTTGAGCTGCTCCCCGTTGCCCTGCGTGTGTTCCATCAGCAGCTGCAGTGCATCCTTGTAGCCACCCTCAGGCTCCTTGCGGGCCATCTTGGCACGGATGTTCTCCTCGATCTTGGCGTGGATGATGTTGCGTGCCCGCAAGCCCTGGCCAGGCAGCAGGGAGAGGAACGTGGGACTTAGGCCAATACTGCCATCCCTCCCATCCGTTCCCCACTGCCTTGGCTGTGGGGGCGCCCCTCTCCTCCCGGCCCGCCGGGACCCTTACCCGGTACAGCCCGCTGAAGGGCACGTCGATGGGGAGGGAGAAGAGGTTGCGGATCATCTCCTCGAAGGCCTCCACCAGCTGCTGCTCGCCGTCGGGGCTGGCCTGGCGGGGCTGGAAGCCCAGCAGGATCCTCATGGCGATGCGAAACATGAGGCGCTTCACCTCGGGGTACACCAGCAGGCAGGGCCCGGCGGCGCCCAGCCACTGCGCCAGGCAGGCGCTCACCTCCTCCTGGATGACGGGCACGTAGTGCTGCAGGGCGTCCCGGGAGAAGGCCCGCATGATCACCTGCCCGAAGGGGACGAGGAGGAGGAGGAGGAGGAGGAAGGGGACACAGGCTCAACCGCCGTGCCTGGGGCGGCCGCACCCGCTCCCCGCCCGCCGTCGGGGCCGTACCTTTTTGCGGTGCTTGTGCTGCCCGTTGTGGAGGTTGGAGAGGCAGCCCGAGCCCAGGATGGTGCGCACCGAGGCGGGCCAGTGCACGGAGACGAGCCGGTGCTCTCCCAGCAGGATGTGCCGCACGTTCTCGGCGCCCATCACCCGCACCGTGGGCCGCCCGAAGAGGTGAGTCTTGTAGATGAAGCCGTATTTCCTGCGCTTCATTTGCAGGAATTTCCGCCTCTGGACAGGGGAGGGCGGCGGGGGGGAGGCAAATAATAAAGTAAGTTTTAAAAAGGAGAAGAGGAAGGGACAGGGAGAGCAGCTCTTTCCCCACCTGGGCACGGGAGCCCGGCGGAGCCGCTGCTCACCCCCCTCCCCTGCAGCCAGAGGAGGAGCCGGAGCGCTGCTCCGCTCCCCGCGGCGTCGCCTGGCTTTACCTGCAGCACCATCTGCAGCGTCTCCCCGAAGAATGGGAGCCCCATGGTGCCCGGGGGCAGCGGGAGCGGGCAGCTGGGGTCGCGGCCGCTCACGCAGTACAGGTCCCAGAGCTTGACGGCGGCCAGGAAGAGCAGCAGCGGCAGCAGGAAGGTGCACAGGGCGCTGGCGACCAGGGCGGAGAAGCCCATGGCTGGGGAGCGACTCCAGCCCGGCCCCCCGGGAGCTCCGAGTGCGCGGGCCGGGCTCGCCGCGGGCCGCCTTTTATACCCTTCCCAGGTTGCTGCCCACCCTACCTTGGTCCGATAAATTAGTTCACCCAAAGTTCATCTTTAATTGCGGATTGCGGCCTGGCTCCTCCCCCCGAAATCTTTAACTATTTGCTTTGCGCGGCGCATCCCGCCCGCCGCAGACGGCGGCAGCGGCGCGGGGCTCGGACCCCGCCGCACGGCGCTGGGCCAGCGGGCTGCGGGGCGCTGCCGGCCGGCCGCCTCCTCGGACTTAGCGCCGGCGCTCGCTAGAGACCAGCAGGCTGCGCCGAGGCGGAGAAATGCCCCGCTCCGGCAGCCGGGAGACGCCGACCCCCGGGGGCGCTCCCCGGGCCGGTGCCGATGCGCGCCGCAAGCCGCGGAGCTCCCGTCGCCAAGCCGGGAACGGGGACCGAGCGAAGGAAGCCGGGGCGGGCGGTCCCCCGTGCCGGGGGAGCCCGGTGGCTCGCCGGGCAGAGCCGCAGCTGCCCCGCCGCACCGGCGGAGGAGCCTCCGCTGTCCTCTGGTTCACCTCGAACGGCCCGGGTTGTATTTCTGCCCGGCCGCGGAGGAAGGAGCGGCGGGCAGCCGTCCCTCGCAGCCTCCCGATGCAGGTTCAAGCGCGGGTCACCGAGGGAAAGGGAGGTGAGCGCGGAAAGGGAACACCCAGCCGGCCGTGCCCGGCTCCTCTCCCCGGGGTCCGCTGCCCACCCTCGCCTGGGGCTCGTCGGCATCCCGGGGCCGTCGGGGCTGCCGCGGCCGGGAAAGGGCGCTCAGCACCGGCCGGGCTCCCCGCCTGCAGCCGGAGCGCGGAGGGGCTCCCTCCCGGAGGCGGCGAGCGGGCACCGGGGGTTGCTCCCCGGGATGGAGGGCGGCGGGAGCGGGCGGCCGGCGGGGCTGCGGGGAGGCTGCGCTCGCTGGGGCTCCCGCCGGGTCCCGGCACGGGAGGCCCCGGCGAGGACGGGGCGGACTGCGGAGGGAGGGACGGGGCTGCGGCGCGCTCGGCTGGGCACGGCCGCTGCCAGTAAACTTGCCGTGCTCGCCTGTTTGGTTTTTCCCCCCCACCTTTCCGTTTTTCTTTTTCCCTCCTTGTTACTTTTCCTTCCTGCCTCCCAGACAAGCTCAATAAACGCTGGAAGTTGTGTGTGTGTGCGTGTTTGTGTGTGTGGGGGGAGAAAATGTCACTCTTAATTATGATTTTCCTGACAATCAACGCGTCACGCGGGACCCTCCCTCCTCTCTTACAATGCGTTGCGGGAGCGGGGCTGCCCGCCTCCGCAGCCCCTCGCCCAAGAAGGGGACATCCTCCCCCCCACACCCCATCCCCCCCGGAGGAGGGGTACCTCCTCGCCCCCGGAGGTGCGCGGCGCCCCGGGGCTCCCGGCGGGGCCCGTCCGGCGCTGGCCGGGAGCGGCGGCCGCGCCCTGACCCGGCGCTCTCCCCTCGCCGGGCGCTGACCTGCTTGTGACCTACAACACGGACCGTGACATCTGTGTGAACCCGGCCGGCGACCGCGCCAAGTTCACTGTCTATCAAAATAACGAGATACGGTGGCCTGAGCACCGATAATTGCCACAGGAAGGCTTTATTATCTCCCCAGCTGTGTATTCCCCAGCCATCGGCTCGAAAAGAATCAAATGGTAAAGAGTGAAAGGGATAATTAAAAACATCTTGGACGGGGGTCAAGAAATTAACAGCCTAATATGAACAAACTTTGATTACAAGTAACAATTATTACACTTCATTTGTAAATGCTCGTGTTTATCTGCAAACAAAATCAGTTTCAAGTCTCTCTTTTTTTTAAACTAGATTCATGTTACATTTTTCAGCGGGTGGCTACGGGGCTCGTTAGCGCTCGGGGTAATTTTTAAGTGCGCTGCTGGAGGAGCCCTGTCTCTCCCACACCCGGTGCTGGGCGCTGCGGGCCCGGCCCTGCCCGCGGTGGGAGCCTGCGTCGCCCGTGGGTCGCAGCCACGCCAGCAGCTCCTGCTAATTAAAGTTAGTCATTGCCACTTGCAGCCAACACCTACTGATTTCACCTCTGATAGCCAGAAAGATTCACCTTTCGGGACAAGGTCAGGAGGGGCAGAGCCTCTGGTTCACTACGGGGTCGACCTGCCAACAGCACTTAACTCAACCCCGCAGTTCAACCTCTTCCAGATTTGACCTGTCACATTTGGGAGCCACATTTCTGCCCCAGGTAACATTTGTGCTCACTGCGCAGCCCTCAGGCAGCTAAAGGCAGCGCACACCCCGCTGCAGTGCTCCGGCACGGATGGATGTGCAAGGGCAACTGGCCAGGGCAAGGTCATTTGTAGCCTGGCATTGAAGCAGGAGGATGACACGGATTCAGGAGACAGGGGAGCTCCCCAGAGCCTTTCCAAAGGGACTCAGTCCTCATGCCACATTTCTACCCTCCCAGGTCAAGCTGCTGCGGGTTCTTCGCACAGAGCACACTGCACTGCCAGGTCCAGGATGCACTGGAGGGACAAGGTGGATGGTTTCCCCCATTGCTTCCATGGAGGACACGTTGTAACAGTGGGGAGCAGAGGTGAAGCTGCAAGGAGCTTAAAAATACATTGCAGTGGAGCACGGACCTGGGCCCGGCTCTGTTCTCAGTGAACAAGCAACATGACTCGCTTCATTTTACGCGGGAGAGAAATACCCTGTGTCTCAGCAAGGCAGGTGGTACTCAGAAGACACCTAAAAAGGTGCCCTCGGCACCCAGGCTTAGTCCCAGGTACCACCCCCTGGATGGCCCCATGGAACTGTTGTCATGGCGGACAGGCTGTGGGAGGTGCTGGTCAGTCTGGCCAGGTCAGGCCTGTGTCACCTTGCACATGCCCCATCCACGATGTGAACAGCATCATCAGGAACGGGGGACTTAATGCCACAAATCAGACGTATTCAGAAATGTCCATTTTCCACATGTTTATTCCCCAAAGCCCCCTCCCCTGCTTCAGTCTGATCCCTCGGTCAGGCTGCGGCTGGGGAGCGCGTGCTGTGGGGACCAGAGAGAGGGGCTTCATGGCAGACCCCAAGCAGCAGGACAGTGCTCAGGCACAATATACACAGCTACTACTATTGGGTGAATGAGATGTGTCCTCTTTGTGCTGCCTCTAATGGGAAGTGCAGGAAAGAGATTAAATATTTACAATAAAAACCACTTTACACCCTATTATTCTAGCTACAGCTGATGCTGTGGGTTGAGCAGCTCTGGCTTGTGTTTTCCTGCAGAGTCCCCCCCATCTTCTCTCTTTTTACATCTAAAAAGCTACACCGTGCAGGATGTTCATCCTGCCTCTCCTATAACGCACCCGCAGGAGATTAACCTTGGGACAGAAAGGCTCTGGGAGCCTCAGCTGTGAGGCTGGGAGTTTTGCTCCCCAACCCTGGTGGCTGGAGACCTGTGCAGGGCCGGGGCTGGCTGAGCCCCCGCGGGGGGACACTCCCTGCCAGCAGCTTCAGCGGGTTCGGCCCCCGGGCTGGGGCTGAGGCTCACCCCGGTGCTCAGGAGCAGGACTCTGCTACCAGCTTGCACACCAGGAAGGGAAAAATAAAAAGACATTTGGGGTTTTGCTCTGCAGTGCCATACCCAGCCTGGGGCATCAGAGACCTGTCCCCAGCAGCCATGGAGGGGCATCGACACCAGGGCTGAGGGGGCAGCGTACCCCTGGCTCAGGCCTCGCTGTCGCAGCCGGGCTGCAGGGGGTGGAAGTAGAGCTGCAGCCCATCGTCAACGGGGTGCACGATGGGCACGGTCTGCATGGCGGGGTAGCCGGGGGTGGCCAGCTCCCAGCGGGCCGTGCTGACCAGCTCGATGGCCAGCAGCTTGAGGATGGCCTGTGCCAGCTCCTTGCCGATGCAGCTCCGCGCCCCGCCGCCAAATGGGATGTAGTGGAAGCGGCCCACAGCCTCCATCCGGGTGGCACTGAAGCGGTCTGGGTCGAAGCCACTGGGGGGGCTCTGGTAGATGGTGGCCGTCTCATGCGTGTCACGGATGCTGTACATGACGCTCCAGCCTTTGGGGATCTGGTAGCCCTGGGGAGGGAGAGAAGAGGGAGGGAGAGGAGCGTTACAGACCTGTGCAGCCAGCGGTGCTAGTGGGGGGTGAGCAGACGGTACCTGAGGACAGCCCCACCACATTGCCCGTCTGCTCCACAGCTCCTTTTCTCCCCAGCCCAGCTGAGACCCGTGGAGGTTGCTGGGTGCCACCTTCCCCTGAGCTACAGCGCCGAGCACCACCGCTGTGCTGGGCGCAGGGTGATTGCAGGCAGTGGCAGGCAGCAGCTCCCGAGCAGCCCGTGGATGTGCAAGGCACTTACATCCAGCTCGAAAGTCTGCAGCACCGTCCTGTAGCCTCCGGAGACGGGGGGCAGCACCCGCAGCACCTCCTTAATCACACAGTCCAGGTAGCGCAGGCGGCTCAGCGTCTCCAGGCTGATGTCCGAGGGGCAGCGAAAGCTCTGCCCTGGTGGCAGCTGGAGCTGGGGGCCAGCGCAAGGACTTCTCTGGGGGAGAGTGGGCTCCAGCGAGGTATGGGGCTGGGGGGAATCTTCCTCTGTTGGGCCCGGGGGCTGGCTCTGGTCCTTGTGAGCATCTTTGGCTGTGAGGTGGGGAAATGTCTTCTCGCTGCTCCTGCTCTGGGCTGTCAGGGTGTCCTGGCAGGGTCCCACAGGACAGCGCTCACACTGCTGGTACAGCTCATGGGACATCAGCTCCTGCCTGATTTTTTCAATCACTGAGGGGTGCTTCAGTAGCAGCAGGATCAGGGAGGTGCTGGCACTAGCCGTGGTGAAAAAAGCAGCAAATAGGAGCTCAATCGCTGACTCCTGGGGAGAGGAAGGAAGGTGACAATTTTGAATGCCATTTTAAACTGGTTGTGATTCAGACTGTTCTCACCTCTTGCAGGTTTTGTCCCTGTGCAAAAGGGCCAGGCCCTGCCTCTGCTCTCCACAAACCTGCACCCACCCTGGGGTGGCAGGGACCAAAACGAGATGCGCTTGTTCTTCCATTTCTGTACAAACTGGACATTCAGGTGCCAAGTGACCGATGCAGAAACATAACTGAGATGAGTACACATCACCTCCAATCCAGTTCTTCTGAGTTTTCCTCCCAAGAGTTACAAATTTTTAAGAAGTATTTTAACATGCATTTTAGCACACTGAGCAAAGTTATTGTCAAGCATTACGCTTTTTATCTTCATCTGCCCATTCCCCTTTGCACCCAGCTTTTACTTTTCTGCCCAGCCAGGGGTTATGAGGTTGGGTGTTTATGCATAAATCCTAGATGCGCTGGTAGGTAAGATAGGCTGCATTTGATCCACTTCCAGTTGTAATCCATCATTTACTTGCCTGGGAGGGGACTCAACCCAAGCAAGCCGAAAGCAGTAAGACCTCCCTGCCATAGCAGGTCAGCCAGGGAGGCGCTCTAGCCGGCAGGGAGCTCTCCCACAGGGATGAACACACCAGGCAAAGGACCTGCTCGCTTTTCAAGCTTTACATCCACAGCACAGCAGTGTTCCTGGTAGCTCCATAGCAGATGTGTCCATGACAAGTTAGGAGGTTAACCAGCTCAGACGGATCACAGCATGGTCAAATCTGTACTAAGTGCCTTGTCCCGGCTCACGGATCCGCACACAGCCTTCCCGTCTTTCCGGGGCTGCCTGCGGGGTCTATACGGCACAGCACGTGCCAGGTTGCTGTGGGCAAACACAGCACCCTGTGATCAACTTTTGGAAATTGTTTTCTGAAAGTTAAGGGTTGCCCAGAGCTGGGTCATGGCACGTCACCTCTCTGACCAAACATAATGCTCAAAGTTACAGCACCGTTGGAAGGTGCCAGCGGCTCCGCAGCACCCGACTGGGAGCGCTGAGGCCAGAGCCAAAAGCCACGGGGGAAGCCCCAGGGAGGAGCAGAGGGAGGTGCCACGCTGGGAGGGGCTGGGACCTGGCTGGCACTATGAGCACTAATTGCGCCAGCCCAGGGGCAAAGGGGAGCAAAACCCCCCAGGGAAACAGAGCAGGTTCCTTTCACGCAGCTGTGTCTGGATTTTAAACTGTTCTGACACAACCAGTTTCTGAAGAGGTCAAGCCGAAAACACAGGGGAGGACACCTGAAGCCTGAAGGTACCTGGAGCCAAGTCTGGTAAGGTCAAGGGTAATGTGACAGGGATTACTCTTTGCTACCATCCCCAGCACCATATAGTGGCTGGACTAGAGGCTTTTGCCAAAGTGCAGCTCTCAAGGGCGTCTTTCAGCTGAAATAAAACCTCTGAAATAACAGATCCCTGTCGACCCCTATCACACCTCCTGCAGGCCCTAGCAGGAATTTTTACATTCACGAGGTAGCAGGCCCAGATGAAAAGAAATCTCTCAGTGCCACCACTTGCAATTAAAACCCAAGACGCCTCAATAACACGCAAGGAATTTAGGTCAGGCTCTGCAATTTGAAGTAACAGCCCTTATGACTGCCTGCATCAACCCCCGAGAGTGCTGCTACGTAAGTTGCAACACTGAGCTGCTGACTTTCCCCCCCTGCTTTTACAAGGCCAATAATGGGTGACTGGGAGGCAGCATCTTCCCACAGCTTCACCAGTACTGTCCCTCTGCTACAGCCTGACTCGCAGTCCTGGGAGGCTGGACTGGCGGCATTACGGTTCCTCCCATCCAGGCAATGACAGCACTATTATGTAGGATGGTTTTGGGTTTTTTTTTAATTCTTCCAAGGTTTTAAATGTTTTAAAACAGTACTTTTGGCAAAGTGGTATCTTTGTAATGAACTTTACATTTCAAGGGTCCTGAGGAGTTCACACTAGCAGTGCAAATCACAGTGTATTTAGGAAAATTTCTGGGAAAACGGTCCTTCAAAATCATTTGAATAAGAAGCAAATTAGTAACTCGTGTGTGCCAGTGTTTGGAGTGTCTCTCAAAGTCAGATACACCCATGGCTCTGAGATAGTTTAGGACTTTTTATCCGATTACACCATTTCACTGGATGAGAGCTCTACTACTGTTTTATTAGAGTGGAGAGTATTGCCATAATTGCGAGCGTAGGCAGTTCAGTTTGCAAGTTATTTTTTTAAATACAGACAAGGTAGAAATTTTCTAACTGTAAAGGTACAGGACAGCATATGAATATACTATCATTTGAATCAGCTGTCCCAAGGTCACTGCCTTGTCACTCCATGTTACATTTAATATCTCCTTATTCCACTTGTGCTCAGGAGCAGGCACATGACGAGAGATCATGTAATTATTCATGTGTAATATCCATGTGAATACTAACAGAGATTAATCAATCTTAATTACATTTTGTATCTTGCAATTATTTTTAAAAAATACTATAATAACCCCCATTCTACTAGAATAAATATAATAAATAATTATAATAACATTACTTTAAGAATATATGCTGGTTCTAATTGTACCTAATAGTCTCTGTAAAGTCTTTCAAATATTTTAGATTTAGAGATTACACTTCTACAAAATATTTATAAAACATTCGTCTTCAGATAGCTTTCCTTAAATACCTAAATAAATAGTAAAACTATGTATGCTCAATACTTTTAGACTCTATTCAAATACTTTTAAACTATATTCAGTTGCTGTACTCATGCAAAACTGCTTCAAAACTTGTTATATAAATGCAGTGTCATCTGTCATTCACTGAATCATTCCCCAAATGACCTGGAGCTATGAACGATGCAGGACTAATGACAATTTTTTCCTTGAGATCTTTGGCAAAATATTCTCCACATTCAGTTGGCAGTTTTGGCTCAGTAAGGACTACGGGGTTTATCTCTAAGTCACAGTGATGCATCATGTTGCATCATAGCCATCCACAAGCGAGATGACATAATTAATGGTAAGGGAATGATGCAGAATCCATCATTCCATCCCTGGACCCATTTTGATATACTGTCTCAGAGATTTCTGGGCTCACAGCCCCGAGGAATAAGGTGACATGATCTACACGCCATGCCACGTCAGATGCTGGGGGATGTTCAGGGAGCACACAACTAGCTCTAAGTATTTCCAAGATAGTATCTTGGTGGCTACCAAGTGCGCACTGAGGTACAGAGCCTTAGCATAGCCACATAATCCTACCAGCATCCTAAAACAGCCTGAAGCCTGATGGCCATGAAAAGGAAAGGTGGAAGAGGTATTTATTCCCTTTTTCAATATCAGCTCTCTTCTAATGCAAAGAGACACAATCCTACAAGGGCACATGAGCATGCTGAGTCCAGGCTTGCCCTTGCTTGCCTCTTGCTTGCCCTGGAGATGGTGTCCTCAGAGTTGGTAAGAGGATGGCAGGAGCCAGCGGCTGGTGATGGGTCCCCATGCAACCTCCTGCCCCTCAGCCCAGGTCTTTCAGCCAGCCACCGAGTCGGAAGGGACACTGCAAGGGGGGGTTCTCCTTACCTTTAGCTCCTGCATGGTGAATTCCTTGCCATGATCCTTGGCACTGTTTATTATGAAATCCAGAGCATCGCTGTGATCTTCTGGGTTGTTTCTCTGCAATTTTTCCTGTATAGCCTTCTCCATAAATTCATGTAGCATGTCCCGTGCTTTGATTCCCTGCGAGAGGCAGACACAGTTCAGGAGAGCCTTAGGAACCGCCCCCCTTTCCAGAGAGACCAGGGGACCCCAAGTGTGGCAATCCTCAATCTCAGGATCCATTAGCAAGAACTGTTTAATCTGTTGCCCACCCCCAGAGCCTTGCAAGAGGCAGCACTGTGGGGCGACCTGCTGCAAATTCTGTTGCCTTGCTGTTGTGAATCAAGTACGACAAGTCCTAAGAAACACTCTGAGAGGAAAAGACAGCAGAAAACCCACGGTACCAAGTCCAGAGGCATCTGCGCTGAACAAACCCATGGTCATGTCAGGTCCGAAAGAAGCTTGTCCAAAGGGACAAGAAGAGGTAACTTAATAAAACTGAATCCAAGCGGCAAGGCACATTTGAGACGGGAACAAACAAATGGCTTTACCAGGGTATAGTGGATAAAGACACATTAATCACACCCGGCTCATCTGCAGTTGCATTGCACTCCTGTGCAGCAAAACATTTAGGCAAGATCTCAGCAAGTCAAGCGATCAGCAATCTCTTCGCAAAGGGGGATGGATGGATGGATGGATGGATGGATGGATGGATGGATGGATGGATGGATGGAGTCACAGAGTGTGTGGCTCTGTACCAAGATGCCTCCCGCAAAAGCCAGAAGGACCAGAGGGATGAAAAATGGCCATGACCAAATGTTGGGAAGAAGATACAGAGGCTGAGATTTGAGGTGGGAAGAACAGGACAAAGAAAACAGGGCAAGGAGCAAGGGGAAAGACAAGGGGAGATAAATGCAGGTTGAAGAGGTCGGTCTGGGGCCAGACAGGCTGTGGCTGACCTGAGAGAGGGCATGGAGGGATAGGATGGGAGGGGAAAGCTCACACTGGTGACAACCTGCGAAGGGAGACTGGAGAGGAAAAACAAGAGCTTTGAACTGGTGGAGAAGAGCAGCAGGGAGGCTGGGGCAGAACTGGGACTGGCTGGGTAAGGGCGGGCAGAGCTCACAGTGGAAATAAGAAACTGGGCAAGACCTGGCTAAAAGGGGCAGGAGACTTGAGCTGTGGTCAGGGTGGAGAAGCCAAAGCCGGAGGAGAGAATGCAGACTGAAGTGGGAGCGGAGGGGTGAGACACAGGATCGGTACCTAAGGCAGGAGTGTGGGAAGGCAGGCAAAGGGGCAGGGCAGCAGGGAAGAAACTGCACGTTGGAAGAGGCAGAGGAGACTGTCCCTCTGCCATGTTCCACTCCAGGACCCCTCGCTGTCTCTCTGCTGATGGGGGACAAGGGACCAAGGACTGCAAGAGGGTCTCAAGTCCTCGGGCTGCCCTGAGGTGCACAGGGAGCACTAACCTGAGGCACGCTGTGCCCTCCTGCCTTTCTGCTCATGTCCCCAGGCCCCTCTGCCATGGGCTGACATGAATCCAGGCGGGATGAGATGGGACAGGGAGAGGCCAGACGTGATGGACTAACCAGACCCAACACAGGCAACATTTGGGGTGAGGGAGGAGCCCTGCACTGTACAGTAAGCTGGAGTCAGTGCCCAAAGGGGCTGGAAGCCAACCACGAACAAGTGAGAAGTGCAGAGAGAAGAGGAGACAACTGGAGCGAGCAGGACACCAGGCCCTCAGGCCCAGAACAGGGTGCTGCAGATGTCCTGGCTCATTGGAGGTGCCCCTTAGTGGGCACCGGGACAGGGGGTCTGTGCTGCCAGGGCCCATGCCCCTGCCCCCAGGCAGAGGGAAGGGGGCACGTGGCAGTACCTTGCGCAGCCCGCTGAAGGGTATGTCGAGGGGCAGGGAGAAGAGGTTCTCCACCAGCTGTTCAAAAGTTTTGGCCAGGTCCTTGAACTGCTTTTCCTCCAGGGAGAGCCCCAGCAGAATCTGAGCTGCAATGCGGAAAGTTAAGGTTTTAGCGGAGGAATAAACTGCAATGGAGCCCGGCTCCATGCACCAGCCCCGCAGCTCCCAGCTCACAACCTTCTGAATCCGGGGCAGGTAGCTCTCCAGGGCAGCGCGGCTGAACACTCTGGCCAGGATCTAGAAGGAGAAGGGGGGGAACAGAGGCAGGTGGTTAAAGCGGGGGGTCCCACGTGCCACCGAGGCCCAGGCCTGGGCAGGAGGTGCCGCCTGGGCTGCGTGCCCCGTCGGGGCGGCACGAGGCTCACCTTGCGGCGCTGGCGGTGCAGGTCACCAATGGAGCCGAGCAGGGTGTGGGAGCCCAGGATGATCTGGGTGCTCTGGGGCCACTGCGTGCTGACCAGCGTGTGCTCGCCCAGCAGGATCTTGCGGATGTTCTCAGCGCCCGTCACCCGCACCACCGGCCGACCCAGGAGGTGGGTCTTGAAGACGTTCCCGTACCTCTCCCGCCGGGAGCTGTGGAAACGGGAGCCCTGGAGACAAGACGAAGGTCAGTCCGGGGCTCCCGCCAGCCCCTTCCCACACCTCGCCCCCGTCCCCCTGCGCCTCACCTGGAGCAGCCAGTGCAGGGTCTCCCCGAAGAAGGGCCAGCCCATGGAGCCCTTGGGCAGGGGCAGGGCGCTGGCGCGGTCCCGGCTGAGGCTCCAGCGCAGCGCCCAGAGGTGCCGGCACAGGGTGACCAGCAGCGCCAGGGCCAGCAGCGCCAGCGCCGCCGCTTCGGGCCAGGACAGCCCCGCCGGCATCCTCCTGCCGGGCGGCGGGGGACG
>VZSF01007795.1:48426-143267 GCA_013398295.1 Chionis minor | reverse complement strand
GGTTTCCCGTGGGGAGCGAGAAGGGGATATTCGCGTCTGTTGCTGCGCCCAGTAATTTAAACCAGAGGTTCAGGTAGTCTCAATTAAGCGAATTAAACAACCCCTGCTGCACTGCCCATGGTGACTGATCCCTGTGACAGCACCAAAGCCCTGGGCACGCTCCTGGCCCAAACAAACCCCAAACACTTAAACGGGGGAACAAAAAGCCTCCAAAAGCAGTCCCGCGTCTGACCGCAGTTTCGAATCAGGCCTTTGACTCACAATCTCAGAGCTGCTGTTCAACAAAACAGCCTGCTTTTTGCAGGCAGATGCCACGCTTAACCTCCAGCACCCCTCACAGCCCTCCAAAGCCTAATTGCCCCTCTGCCACCCTGGGTGCTGGCCCCGCTCCCACTGACATCAACGGTGGGGTGCCCCAGCTCCCCCTGTGTCCGACGCCTGGCCTGGTCCTGCTGCTGGAGGCTAACGCTGGCTTATTCTCAGGCTGCTCTGTGTTATCCAAACCTAGTCTTCAAATAAGCGTGGGGAACCATTAGCACCACTGCCCTGGCTCGCAGTGCCCGTGGCTGCTCCGCTGAGCCGGGTCCCCAGCGTAACCCAGAGCCCCTGCTTGGTCTGGAAGCCTCGCTGCACCAGGAACGCCTGGGAAGGTGGGGTGGAACAGGATTTTCTGTAAGAAAACCACTTCAGGAAACAGGCTACTGCAGGTCATACCATTTTGCCGTTTAGATAAAGAACCCCGTTTCCCTTTAAGTATGTGCTCCTGCTAAGCCAGAGCAGAGCCGGGGCAGGATGGCAGCGGCCCTGCTCCCACAGGCAGAGCCGCAGCAGGCGCCCGCTCCTCCGGCTGCCGAGTACGCGAAGCGCAGGACGGTGCTGCCGGGAGCCTCGCATTGCTCAGGCCTCTCAGTCTGACAAAACGTCACAGACTTCCAGTAACGCTCTTCCACAAAATTGTAACACCAACTTAATGACAAAATAGAAGCATACACCTGGTCTTCACAGCTTCAAATTTATATGCTTTTTTTTCCCCCTCCAATTTTTTCCACTTCCTAAACCCTTTCTTACATTATTTTCAAATCAAGTGTCTAATTTAAATAACTTTCTAATTAATTACTCCTTTCATATTTGTCTTTCATATAGCCTTTTATGAACACGTAGTAATATCTCCTGGCTTTATAACAGACCTCTGACACAGTTACTGCTCTGTCATTCCAAAGTCCTCCAGGGACCGTTACAAACCTCAGTGACATCAAGATTTTACATTTGACTATCTCATTTGAGTGAAAGGCGTATAAAAAGCGAGGAGGCTATTTCATTCTCTCCTGAATACATATCCATGATCGCTGACAAGGTCAAACACAAATAGTTTTCTCACAAAGCACTCTCTCCGGATGGGCACCATCAATTCTCCTACTGAGCTGGAGAGAAGAGAACATGCCTTTAGTCACTGAGCAAACAGACTCGGGAAGGCTCTGATAACTCAGAAATTAGTGGCATTTGTGAAACCCACAGCTTCAGTTGCTGCTGCATGTTACTTACAATTTCTTATTACTTGTGCTACAACAGCCAGTAGTGCCCAGTCCTCATAGAGGCTGTATGACACATTCAAAAGCACAATCAAAAGAGCAGCAAGACAGGAGAAGCAGACACAACATAAGTTGGGAGGATAAAGCTGACAACCACAGGAACACAAACTGCGTCATTTGGAGACTTGAAGTTCCCTCTCTCTCTTACAGGGAAGCTAACAATGTATAAATAAATTACTACTAATTACAACGCCACTTGTCACGGGCTCCACATGGGAGATGGTCCTTAAGCAAGGACCGTGCCAATGCTCTGGCAGCAGTTGTGTTCAGCAAATCAGAGGTGAAAGATTCACTTCTTATTCCTATTGTAACATTGAAATTGAGGATTCTGGGTAAATCCTAAACAATCCTGTTAGCAACATGCAGCACAAAGCCATCAATGACTGATAAAATTACAGTTCTGACAAGTTCAAAGAAACTTTCCTGCCAATATCACAAGAGCACTTTTCATACCATACTTTCAGTGCTTGAATCAACCATCTGATTGTGTCGTGGCTGCAGGACATCTTAGTGATAGTAACAGCTGGGATGGAAGATTACACCACATCTGTGACCCGATCAAACACAGGTAGGCATGTAGGGCTCTAAATAGATCATGGAGTCCGCTGCTTTTCAACACATGAGGTAAAACGATGTCCCAAGAGAATATGAAGCACATTCTGCACACTCCAAGACACTCCTGGCTCTGAGGAGCGAACACCCTTGAGAGACACTATTGGCGAGAGGAATGTACCAAGAGCTTCTTCTCTCCTCCACACTTGGTGTGAGAGCTGCACACAAGCAGTCTCGTGCTAATAAATCTCCTAAGTCAAAGCAGCTGTCATGACATGTGCCAGGTAACACGGAGGAGCAGGGGCATGCCATCAAATGACACATGCCACTCAATCACAGCTCCTTTCCCTCCTTCTGCGCACATGTTCAGGGGCTGCAGTGTGACAAACGTGCCCTGCTGCTGGCGTAAACGCGAGGGAGCTGCAGACACTGCTGGAGACCGGGCTGCTGCTGTGCACAATTACGTGTTGTGCATTTTGTCCCCCTCACAGCTGCAGGCATATTGCTGTACATAATGGGCTTTGACAGTATGTACTGTACGCTGTGGGTGGGCAAGAGCTGCCTGGTGTGCAGCTCTTCGGATCTGTGTCCTGGCCATTCAGATCACCTGCATCGGACTTGGCACTTGACGGATGTACAGTCAACGCAGGCACTTTGCGAGGGGAGCAGGCTGGCCAGCAGCCAGCAGAAGCAAGGACAATCCAGCAGGAATGAGCTGCTGGTCCCAGGACCTTCACATGTGTATGGGAAATAACTTCGATCCACCCATACAAAGCTTCCCTTGAGCACAATCCCGAATCCACCTTCACTGCTGCAGCCACGCAGGCCCACCACTCTGCTTCAGCTTCTGCTACTCGGTTCCTTTCTGTTTCACACCGCCTTTTGCTACAAAAATGTGTGCCTTATTTAAATGAAGCACTTTCATTCCTCTTCCTCGAATAGAAATACCTCTATTAAAGTGGGACTGCCTTGGTCACAAGCATACGATCTGGAAGATAGCCCACCCATTCAAAGATGCAGAAAAATATTTGGGCTACTTGATATGATTCGAACATACTCTTGGAAAGACAAAGCTGGTAGTGAAGCACTGGACTACCTAGTCCTTTGGTAGATGGTTTTTATTTTAGTAAAGGATAAAGTTATCTTGAAATTTATACATAAAGATTATTGAAAATACGAGAAGAACACAAAGATGCAAAAAGTCTGTTTTTTAATTCATGCAAACAGATAGCTACATGGAATTAATCATGACAATTTGGACAACTCTTCAATAGAGGAGGGGGGAAAAAAACCCCAGCTTTTCCCCTGTATTTTTGCTGCATTTTCAGTCACAATAGATGCATATTAAAATGATTTTATAATGTGACAGGGACTAGGTGTGTGCAAAACCACAAGGAGAGGGAACAGCCCTTGGTAATGTTACATGGTACTCAAGGTGAAGATATAATGGAAATAGTTTGCGGATTTGGCTTGACATGCTGACATGACTCATACTACAGAGATGTAACGTGGGAGATGTTAAGTTCCACTGAAATAAAAGGAGGTTGTAAATCTCTGCAGTTTTAAATACTGTGATTACTACTAATGTGGAAAAAGAAAAAAATATATCATGGGCAAGTCTAATCATAAAAGCATTAATTTTGCCAAAAAGAGTATCAGCTACAATTAAAAATAATAATAAAAAAAAACCCAGTTAGGGGATTATTTAAGTTCAGGTGAGCTCACCCCATGGCTTCTCAGTTGTGAAGCATGAAGTACAGGAGAATTTGCTGGTTCTGTGACAGTAGTTCTTACTAAAGGCCAAATTAAAGCAACATTTCCCTACTACTATTTTATTCGCTAAAACTCGCTATTACCGAGGCAGTAACTGAAAGCAAGATATGTTGTCTAACAAGGAATGGTCCACACTGATGTGCAGTGTAGCAAGAGAAATACGTGCAAAGAGTAGGTCCTGGCAAAAAATATTTTTCTGCCTCAAAAATCAATCAAACTCCAGCATAGCACATCACACCGGTGCTGCTGGCTGCGACTTCATCAAGGTTAGAATGTGCATTGTTTGCCTTAAAAATGACAATAGGAGAAATGTTTATTTTGCACATGCATCTTTCCAAAGTTATTGGAAGCATATTTCCAAAGGTATTGGAAATACTTCAAACCAGAGGGAAAGGCAATCTCTCCCGCTACCCTCAGAGCCCGGGGGCAGTGCAGACCATTAGCTGTTACTCAGCGCTCAGCCCCACCTAAGGAGCCACCCAAGGGTGCTCTGTCAGAAGCAGCTTATCACGCAGCTGAAACACTGTGAAGCACCGAATAAACTAGATATACTACTCTACTACGCAAGAACAATGGCACCGTTGTACTCTCTTTATCCCATAACAACCATGAAAAATAAGAATAAGCTGAGACAGGCAGTGCTATAGCTTAGAATTTTACAGTGAAGCAGAATATGCTTCCCTAGGAGCAAGGGAAACCCTTCTGACTAGGAATAATTTGCAGAGAAGTGTGTGTACCTCTGTGTGAGTCTGAATCATTACCAAAAGAGGAAAAAAAAAAAAGGAACAAGCTTTGTGCATTCTAGTATACCAGATAGAGCGTGCAATAGACTGTCCACTTACATTTACAAGACGGGGTACACACTTCTGCCTGCCTTAGAGGATTTGCCTCCTCTAAAGGTGTGACGGAAGGAGAACCTTGATGCAACATCTTGGAACCATCAGGGCTGATGATCAGAGAGCAGTGTGCTCCTTTTACTGTATATGAAACAATGTGGCCTTCTCAAACCATCACATTATTAGTCACATACATACTTCTAACATCGTAGATAACTTAAGCTTCTGGTTGCTGTTCTGCACTTGCATTTTGAATGATGTCCTACAATACTTTGATTTTCTAACTTTTTGTTCACATCTATGCATTTTCTAAAAGCCTTTTATGTCTAACATAGCTCTTTTTGCTCAAAATAAACACCCCCTGGGAAAAAAAAAAAGGTGTTTATATATACTTACACAAAAGGGCATAGTCATCTCTTACATTATACAGATAACACTGCTATTTTTAATTAGCCTTTTCTTTTAAACACAACAATATCCAAAAATATTTTTGTGTTAAAATAGGTCCTACTTTAAGACCTTGATAGCTAACAGGTTCGGTTAACACAAAACATTACAATATTGATGCTATAGGGGGAAAAAAGATTTTAGGGACAGAATTCTAGTTCAAATAGGGCACTTGCACTTATTCTTCAATGTCGTTACTCCTGCTTTTTCCCAATCTCTAGGTGATATGGTCATGTTTGGACAGAAATTACTGGTAATCATTGCTCAGTAAAGCTTTGTGTTATATTACCTAAAGTCCCAAGCAGCTCAGCCGTAGTCCTGTATTTAGGCCATCTTGTAATTACGTGAGAATTTTGTGCACTGGGAACTGCTGGAATCGACCATCCGGCCCTTTCAATGCTGTTTGAACCTCTTGTCACATCCTCAGATATCATACAGATGCCCTTTCCTTTTTACTTTTGGGCAACTGTCAGGAATAATCTTGGAAGAGAACGCAACTTTGGGAACCAGCTATCCAGAATCAACAGAGGGGCTCTGCAGAAGGAAATGAGGGCAGTGTCCCTTAGCCAACACTAAGCGTGTTGGTTACACTAGAAAAAAAAAGTAATTTTAGATTATCAAGGTAGCTTAGTAGAAGTTGGAATGGTGCCGTTATCTCTTCTGAAGTAGCAAGAGTGGCAGCAAATAGCTTTGGTTGTACAACAGGCACCAGTGACAGAGGAGCTGGAGATAAAACCGAGGAGTCACACACAATATCCCGCCTACCTTTCCATAAACCCAATCAAAAAGAAATATTTGATATTCCATCAAAAGAAAAGCAATTCTTTTAACTATCACTGTCAGTTATGTCCTCCCGGTCCACTCTCCTTGTTCACAAGCTGAATATTCCTTATGCTAAACAGTTTATTAACCCCTAATCACCCGGTTACTTCTGGACTTGATTGCATGTGTAATTACCTTTTGTCAGGTACAATTTGCCTGATAAACATGTCAGAACACTTGCTGCTTAGTCTGTTGAAACAGATAAATGCTGTCTTTCCACAGCCTCGGGGCATAATTAACAGAGGAAAAAAAGGCAGTTATAAAAACACACAGAAGCTGATTCAGTGAGGCAGGAGTTCACAGCATGCGGCCGGCCAAGGCGCAGTGCCTGGCCCGCTATGCTTGCCTGAGCGCTTATTGAGTTCCAGCCTGCTGTGACAGGGCACCAGGGGCAGCCCTCAAAAACTGAGATTTAAAGTAGGTTTCCACGTGAACTTCAAAAAAAAAAAAAAAANAAAAAAAAAAAAAAAAAAAAAAAAAAAAGCCCAAAAAAGCCAAAAAAAAAAAGAAAAAGTGGGATGATGCCTGTTTAGGGGGAAAAAAACCACCAAACAAACAAAAAAACCAAACCAAACCCCAAAAACAACTATAAAGTGATGCAGCAGACAATGATATTGGTAGAATCCCACATCGGTCTGTGTCATATGCTCAAGTAGACGCTCTGGGATGGGACCTGGAATCGAAAAAATTAAAAGACGGCAGAAGGAAAAAAGAAAAAAAAAAGTCGGGGAAAGCAAAAAGGGCAAGAATTAAAATAAAAAAGAAAGAAAAAAGCAGCTTTGTGGCATTCTTGGGCTCAGTTACTTCTGCTTTCTGCCCTATAGTGTTTGCAGGTTACGTACCCACGCACTACGGGGAGTGCAAAAAAAGAAATCCTTACCTGACCTCTGGATAACCCAAACAGGAGATTAGCCCATTTCCAAGCAAAGCAGGTTGTCACACTGTTAGGCCAATTGCTTCTATTGACACTTTGCATAAACATCTTACACAGGGTGATCAGAAAGGACTGTTATGCCATTAACGCTCTTTTTATTTTTTTATACCTAAGCCTTACAGAATAAAGGCCTTTCTGAGTAAGGGATAACAAAAGGGTCAAAAGGTCGCAAACATTCTTTTCAGTAGGTAAAAATCAGGGAAGTTTAGATTCATTGAAAAGTGCAAATTGGACCTTTTTTGCATCTTGCGACATTCCAGCACACTCAGCTTTTTCTAATTTTACTTCTACTAAATTAATTAATCTACTTAATCGTGTATTCTTGCTTTTACTTTTAAATAAGAAAATGCTAAAATCTTCATTTTAGGAAATAGCAAGCTGTCTAATCTTCTCAGCTAATCGGTAACCTAAACAGATTTAGACATCGCCATTAAAATCCTCATGAGGAATAGTGTGAAAATATACAGAATTTTTTCTTGTAGTACTACTGAACAGTCTCTCACAAACAGTTTTCACCTACAATTTACACAGCATGTGGTTTGCACTGTGTACAGCAAAATATTGTATATTTTCCTTTGTTTTGTTTTTGCTTTGATCAGAGATGGAAACAATCTCCCTTTAATAGTATAAAAGCCACCTGCTGGGCATCGCAGACTACAGCTAATTGGTAAATTCTTTGAAATTTAGATATAATGGATTTTGACCTCTTTAATTAAAAAAATCCCAAAGCCTAGAATACTGGTGAACTCTTCTGGGAAATGAACAGTGCCAAGCATACACAACTGCAGGCTATGCCAAGTCTTTTCTTAGGACAGAATACAGAAACAACATTGCAATTTTTTTCCTTGAGGATGCGTGGCTTTTGACCTAGAAAAAAAAAGCCCCGTGACTGTTGGCAGCTATGTATCATTTAAGTCATTCAAAGAAAGGAATAGCAAACATATTAATATTTCAATTATTACTATTTGTATTGGGGTTTGGAGATAAAGAGCTTCAACGATGAAGGGGATTTTTTCATTTTAAACACAGTAAACTCGCAAAAGCCTCTCACAAATGTCCCATTCCAACATTTCCCACCCCAAGGAGCTCACACTGTACCTATATACACCTTTTAGTCCGAAGAACAAACAGGTTTGATGACTGAAGAGGAAGCCTGTCAACCAGAATCATTGTTGTTTCATAATTTCTGACATAACGTTAACCTTCCCGTGGAGCTATAATCTCATTGGTTTGTGAACTCTGAAGCAGCACTGTCTTCCTTTTGTGAAAACACTTATTTACACTCTGCCCAGCATAATGGGGCCATGATCCCTGACTAGGACTCACAGGCACTGCAGTAACACAGCTACACAACAAGGACACTTTCTTTTTAGTCCCTGCTTCTATTTCACGCACAAGTACACGTGAATATACATTACACAGGTATATGCTTATTTCCAATGAATTAACAAAAAACCCTGCACAAACATGAAGATAACACCCCCTTTAGTTCACCAAATGCTATCTCCCTGGTTATTAAAGCACAGACACCGTGAACGCACTTACTAGATTGGAACTAAAACATGAAGGACCAGGATCAGAACTGGACAAAGACAAGTCTTGTTCACTCCAAACTCTTCCTGGTCTCAAAGGAACAACAGAAGCACTTAAAATACAGATAATCAAAGTCCAGCTTACAAAGAAAAAAAGACAGAGTTTGCTAATTGTAGAATAACACCGTACCAACCAAATGCAATTATCACTCAACCAGTTGGTGTTCGTTACTGCTGACAAATATCTTGTTAGTCTGGTTAGCAAGTCTGCCTGCCACTTGCCAAAATATTTTGTTTTATTTACTCCTGGTGACTTATTTTGTGAACGTGGTGAATTTTAAAATCCCCCCCTACTGATCACATAACTGGAATAACACACATTGGTCTTGTATTTCAAAGTGTAAATTTATCTCTTGATCTGTGAATGTCTCCCTATAGTTTATGCTACAGTTTTTCTGGATTGGTATAACAAATGCATTTTCAAAGTGATGTTATGGGGACTTAGCTATGCAATTCCCATTAGTGTCAATGGGGGTCGCAGGCTAAATTCCTAGGCAATGCTTTGAAAATTGAGCCCTGGATTTTCAAAGGAAGGATAGTTTGTGTTAGAAAGGCAGTGTCTTTCAGTTTTTAAGCCACTGCATTAAAACATGCCTTTTTTTTTTTTTTTTAAAGGACTACACATTTAGAAATTGTGCTTAAATTGGGGACATTTAAATGTTCACAAGAATGAAACAGTTCTATATTTAAATGCTTCCCATCTGTTTCAAATTTATAAGGGAAAATCGTATCTGTCACTACCTTGAATGCTAGGACACAATCTTTAACACGTTTGTAAGTGTACAAACTTAAAGGTTATGACAGCCGAACTATTGGGAATTGTTCTTATGCTAAGAAAAAATCAGCAGTTAACTTGTGTTCAAATAAGTCCTTTATAACCTAAATTCTCTGAAAGGGCAAAATTCTTTTCTAAAATCTGGACCTTGAGGTACACTGTGAGAGATGCCTGGTCTTGTTATATTCATGAGCAAGCCCAAAGACCTCTTTTATTCTTGGACACTTCAAATGGACTTAGACCT
Source organism: Chionis minor (assembly GCA_013398295.1). Lineage (NCBI taxonomy): Eukaryota > Metazoa > Chordata > Aves > Charadriiformes > Chionidae > Chionis > Chionis minor. The sequence continues at coordinate 133,703 of VZSF01007795.1, read as the reverse complement.
GCCTACAAAATAAAATGCTTGCTATTGAAGTCACGTGAACGAGCTTGTTGCTGTTACCATAACCTCAAAAACACTTACAACGTATAATTTTTACAAACCCCATTAAAACTTCAAGCAGCCCAAGATGTAACTTCTGAAGAAAGTCAGTGAAAAATAGTCACTGAGGCAAATATAAATAGCTAGGCCCTATGCAACACACAATATAGCAACAAGTAATACCTCTTCAAAGAAGATTTGTTTAATTACAGTGCAAATGTTTATTGTGAAGTGTGTTCTTCTTCATCATTAAAGAATAAGCTGGACTAGTAGCAAAAGAACTGTCTTTTGAGTCTAGAAACAGGGAAGAGTTTGAAAAGCAGAAGCCTGGCAGACAGTCAGGCTCCAGAGGGCACGGGCTCGGGCCAAATTGCTCCCGTCAAGCCCGTTAGCCCGTACACGAAGTCCCTTTAGACAAAGCACAAAACTATGTCAATGGTAAAATTTGTGTGGATTAAAAATTGTGTATTATGCAATGGTCGGGTCATTCACCATTTGTTTTGTTTTGTTGTGGATCTTGTGACGCAGAGGCGTACACGCTCAAACAGCACGCAGGGGTGACAAGTGCAGCCCCCCCCAAACAGGACATTTGCCTTTGGTCTGAATGAGACTTTGAAAATACAATTTCAGTTTTTAAAATTATGAAACAGTTAATACAGTACAGTTAAATTCAAGCTGTCATTTTCGTTTGGCTTCTGCTTTTTTTTCGCTTTTAAACACAGACTTGCAAGTAGCACTTGAAACATCGAAATTTACCCAAACTATTATCAACTAAAGAGGTATTTTTTACAGGTAAGTTTAACTAAACTTAAATTTTCTATAAGCAGGTTTTTTTTCAACTGCACAAGACTTGTGAGAGGCTGGCTTTAAAGTATCTGTTTGTCTACAAAATAATGGCATAAATGGCAAGTGATGCGGCACTGTAGCTTAAAGTATGTTTCCTGGGGATTAAAACTGTATCATTTGTATAAATCCTTCCTGTAAAAATCCACTTGAGGCGTTTCACTAAAAAGATGTATTCAAAATTTTCAAAATCTAATGTTAAAATTAGATTTAACTGCCTTCTCTGTTGGGAAGGTGGGATATAATTTTTTTCTAAATTAAAAATCATGTAACTTGGTGTAAGCAGAATAAAATTTAAACACAGAACGAGTCCACTTCAACTTCCATAGCATGTTCTGTAATTGAACACTCTTGTTCCATTTGTCATATTTAAAATTTAGCAGTAGCCACGTGACTAACTAACTCTATATGCTTTCAGTCTCACCAGAGGCCAGTATATATGCTATACCATGAACAGGCATTCTCTGACAAATGCCTTTTTGAATAAACTAATCCAAACTGTCCTTGTATACACACACGTGTAATCTAAAAAGTCAGGCTGCTGTACCCTGGAACTAAACATTCATAAGTGGTCCGCCCAAGTATAATTACAACTCTAGGTTTAAATTTCAGTTGGAATACTTCTAGGCTTGAGGAAAGGAGTTTTAGACACCCGGTCCTGGTGTGTGAATGTAGACTGATGCCTACAGAAGACAAGCAAGCATGGCACAGCTCTGCAGCATCAGGCTTGCACTCACGGAGCAGGCAAAGACGAGCCACTTCAGCTCTTTCTGTGAAGCTGCAACGCAGAACTGACCCGGGAAGCTGCCAACCTGGCCACCGGGAATTAGCGATTCAGTAGCAGAATGGGATATTTCCGTTTCCTAGCTTTCCAGTTATTTCTTGTCATATTCTGACTTGAACCAAAACACCAGACAAAATTACATCTAAAAAAAGTACTGAAATTACATTGTTAGAGAGGCTGAGGCTTCCAACCTAGCAGGAAGACCTGATATACATCAGGTCTATAAGCTTTATGAGCATCTCTTGAATCTGCAGCACTTGGTCTCTACAGAGGTCATTGATCTCTAGTGTGCACTATGAAACACATCATCTCCACTGAGGTAATGTGGGGTTCTAACAGCAGGTAGGGGAAAACAGTTTGTTTCAACACAACAGCCTAATTATTTTTTTTAATTTAAAACCTTCAGGTTTGATTTGGTTTATTTTTAAGATGTGTGCGGTTCTCAAAAAGCTGCGGATCTAAAAAAATAATAATAATAAAAAAATAGCCTCTCTGCTCCAGATTCTTGTTTTATGTGGCCATCAAAGCCCTCAGCATTTTATATACAAGGCATCTCTCTGAAAACCCCCTGCAGGAAGCAAACACAAATATAGCAACTGTTCAGTAAAGTATCTTAGCTGATCTTGAGTGCCAAGTCAGAATATGTGGAAAGCCATTGAAATCTAAGACATAACAGGCCAGAAACCAGCATAATTTTGTTTGCATCCAGAAACAAAAATCCAAGTCCATAAGACAAAAACACTTATAGATGCACTCATCATGAGTTTACTGTAAACAGATAGTTATTTCTTCCAAAGCAGGGCATTCAGGGTACGGCTGCATAACCACCCTTCATAGCCGATGAAGTTACATCCCTTAGGGAAAGCTATACTAGACCTGGGAACCACTGGACAAGGAATTCCACAATCAGTAGCTCAGGAATGTAAATATAGACAAGCTAAAAGCAAAGCCAAAATCACTAGACAAAAGTTTCATATCCTTTCCTGGACAACCTTCACTTTCTTCTGCAGCTACTACAAGGTGTTTACTTGCACAGTTATATCTATCAAATGACTCTAAAAATATTTTAGCAAATACTACAGCCCCTATAAAATCCTGGTACTTGTTTTTGTTTTTCTTGTCTAGATAACTTGGTTTAGCAAAGCCTTCTGAGCCCGGTAAGTTGCAGTAATAAGAAACCCAGGTAACTCAGAATTTGTTTTTGTTGGCGTTTCGCAAAAGATCTTTCTTCTGCTACTAAGTTTGCAAACATTTTAGGAAAACCACTTTCTGCTTAATGTCAATAGTCTACTATTACTTCTTTACTAAGAAATACATCTTCAGGAAATCATTCGTCTTAGAATTTGTTTTCCTTACAATATTCCTTTTCTCATTACCTCTCAGATGACAGTATTTTCTTAAAACGTTTCATCTGAAAAATTACTTTTACAATTGCTCTGGAAGAGAGAAAAATCCCAAAATATGCAATATGTAATTTGTAATAATTACTCTTCATATCTTAACTCCAATAGATCCCAATCTACATGGAACTTTTGCTGAGTAATGATGGCACGATTCAGTGTCTAATGCCTCTTGCAATTTGGAAATCTCTTCCCCTGATTTTACTTGCCACTTTGAAATGTTATCCCTTTCTGGTGAGTAATCCTGTGCCAGATTCTTTTGCTTCTTAAACGAACATTATTCTCACCCTTTATTGACTGACCACATCTATTATCACATGTAAGCAGTGTTAATCCTCTAGTAATTAACACCCTTATTAAAGTAATTTTAACTCAAAGAAGTTTAAATCGCATTATTGGTTTTATTTAATTAAGCTATGGGGACTGTTTTACACTGTCATTTGAGTTTTCAGCTTGTGCCTTTTCAACCTACCAGTTATGCAGGTTCCCCCGACACCCCTGGTTACCTGTGTATTTCTGTCAGGAATTATTCAACATTATTCTGTTTCACTGTGAACTTTTTAAACTATCCACTATGTCAGTGGATGCAAGACTTAGACAGCATATTGAACATATTACCATTCCCCAAACTACCATATGGATGTGCATTTCAAAGAAATCGTCAAATTTATACTTTCACAGGGCACAATGTCTTGTTAGTGCTTAAAATGAAAGAGCCACTTTTAATGTCCTTCTCATACACCTTAAGCGAGGGCAAAGATTTTTATTTAAACTTTAGACTGGCAAAAAGAAAGGAGAATCTGGATGCACTGAGTCGGGCCGCTTGCAAAGGCTGGCTCAGCATTTTTTCTGTTAATTCTAAAATAAGTCAGGTTTTAAAGTTGCTTTTTTGTGTGCGTCTGTGTCTACTGCATGTTCTTTTCTATGGGAAAATATCTGATGGCCTATGTTCTCTTACAGATCTCAGGTAAGCTACTCAACTGACATGTTTGACATAGGGTCAAAAGATGAAAACTGTCTTCTGGTTTAACTGCATCATGTTACACTGTGCACTCTGGAAGAGCGTGGGCTAATTGTGTGTCCTCCTGGAACAATTTCCTGGAGGCACGCCACCGAAACTGGGAAAGCTTGCGTTCTCCTGGGAATAAGACAACTTGATGGCTTCACGGACTTTAAACACCATTAACTCTGCACTGAAAGTCCTTTCTTTTCTTTGAGTAAAAACATCTCTTCAAATTTTTGCTGTTTAAAAAAAAAAGTTCTTAATGGGTCTCAGCAAAACTGGTAGAAAATTATAAACATAGAAAGAAAAGGATAAGAACAATAAAGTACCTTTATAGACAGGGACTGACTTTTTCTGGTTTTTTTTGTCTTTTATCCCATATCTTTAAGTTCTTCTTTTCTCTCCATTATCTACTTATCTTTTGACTTTTTTTTTTTTTTAAATTTCTTTGCACTTCTGTTCACATTCGTTCTTTTTTCTCCCACCATCACACTCTCTATGATGTCTTCTAAGACTCCTTTGCTCCTTTGCTACTAATGCTCTAGGGAAAATCTTCTCCAAAAGGAGAATCTCTTTAGGCTCTAAAACATAACCTACATGTGAATCTCGTATGTAAACTTTATTTGTTATTTCAATATTCTTTTTTAAAAAGTGCAGCTTGTAAGATGACAAATTGCTCCAAACCTGACACAGCCATAAGAGACTTATATGTTAAAATGATATAAGCCAGTATGATACAAAACTGTGCCTAAGAACATGCTGGTTCAGTCATATTGCTCATAGTACAATTAGTTCACTTCATTCAGAAACCAGTTATTTACATAACAGTATGAAATTCAATCATTTCTTTTGCCCCCTATTAGTACCTTTGTACTAACAGAAAGAAAATATGAGGGTTTCATCGCCCAAATGTCACTGTCTGACTGGAGGCAGTCAGATAGTCAGAACAATATTTTTTTATTCATACTTCTGCAGTGCTAAAAAACCCAGCTGAAGACCAGTGTCACATTATGGTAAATATTGTACAAACACTTTTGAAGATATGATCTTTTTTACTGAGACACTACAATCCAAATGAATAAACATTCATTAACTACATTTCACTTATGTAAGTCCAAACTACATCTATGCAATTCGCTTCTTGTGTTGCTACTGTTCTGAAGCAGAGGACAGTTTTTCCTTGCTTGTTGTAAAAGATTCCTTTGATTTTACTGGATTTTACATTTGCCCTATAGTGACTTCCAAAGAAGAGACAGACTAAGTTTCTTTTTCGCAGAAGAAACTAGCAAAAGGAAAAAAATGGGACATTCTGCCTGCTGCTTATGATTGACGGACAATTTAGAGAAGGAATGGAACCCAAATATGTCAATGGATGCAACTGAAAAAATACTGAAGGCAAATCTGTCGGGTTAAGGGCTTCGTAGTGCTGCCCAATATATACTACATACCACTGATATCACCAGCTTAGTTAAGGCTGGAGCATGTAAGCGATTTTAGGGCAGAAATTATTGAATGTGCTAATGCACCTACCAGTGCCATGGCTCCCTAATGAAAGACTAGGACTCATAGAGAATATAAATAACAAGTAACTTGAAGGAAAACAATTATTTTCTTCTCTTGTGTTGTTCATTTAAATATGCTCATTCATTACTCATAGGAACCCTACCACTCATGGGATTCAGAGGAAGTCCTGTGGAGCTGGGGGCTTCAAAACTGAACTCCATCCATCAGCTCACGGCTAAAGAAGGGCCCAGACACAATGGTAGAGATCCTGCAGCACCTGGCTGTCAGCAGGAAGACAACAGCTTGATATAACATATTCACAAACTTCAGGAAAGTAACGCACCCAAATCTTCCTTACTTGCATTTACATAATTTCTTACATGACAAAGATAAAGGCAAGTATCAGATGGGGAGCAAAACTGCTAGCACAAGAAAACTAGAGAGAAACATCATTCCACTGAATAATTTCCACTGAATGCAACGTGTATCAGTGACACAAAGAAAGATTAAGTAGGGGTTTACAAATATAATAGGTACATGGATCAATTTCTTCAACAAATTCAAGCACGAGATTTGTTAATTGCGAAATTATCTGAAAGTGGACCTTCCAAAACCTTTCTGCCAACAGCTCCTTCTGCAAAAGAATAGAAACCTTCTCCAGATAAGGTTTATTTTATGCTTTCTCTCGTAATGTCCTTGGAAATGACTGCTTTTATGAATAGTTTACCAGACATGTAGCATACCATTTATTTGTGAAATTTAGTATCTTGTCCAAGAAAATGAAAGCCTTTGGGTTCCGGCATTGTGGACGGGGTATAACCAGTATATGCACTTCAACTACCAAGGACAGAGTTTTAGTGACATTTACATCATGATCTTCCATCTGTAACTATGGGATGTCCTTTCTTGAACAGAAAGGTTTCCCAGAGATAGGAAGTTTTCATCATAACATCAGCTCTGCAGATTTTGTATGAATTGATTAACTATTTCTAAACCTTGTCTTGTGAAAGTACTGATGACTAAGAAGAGCTGAAAGCTGATTAAATGTGACAGTTGATAGTATTCAGATAGGGATTCAGATATGTCCATCTAAATAGTCTTGACAGCAGCTTTTTCTTAGCTTTTTTTTTTTTTTTGGTAGTATCTGCTTTGATCAATGTCTCCAGTGAAACTTTTAGTAATTTCTATGATGGTAGTATTTAGAAGCTGGAACTGCCCTGCACTGCTCTAAGAAGTCAAGTGTTTCATCTGCACATGACAAATGAGATCAATAAATGCCATTTCCTGTCTCAACTCCAAAAACTATAAATTCACCTAACAACAATAAAAAAACCCACCCTCTTGTTCAACTAAGGATTATGTTCTTATGCTAAGGCTGTTATCTGCAGGCCTCTAAGTCAAGCTGAGCCAGTGCTTCATGAGTTCTGTCATTCTCTAAACACACAGTACAGATTTCCCATCAGCTTATCTAATTCTTGTGTACATCTGATTTGGCGGAGAACTAAGAATTGTATCCCTTAAATGCACTAGCATAAAGAAACAACAGGAAATTTTTTTTTTCTTATTTTTGATAAGTTCCATGGTTTAGGTACCTACAACATCCTTTACTAATCAATTAGGAGATGACATTCACTTTAAGCATTATACCTCTTACCACATATTCTTTTGTGTGCAATCTATACTATACTTTCCTCTGGAGAAACTGGAGTAGTTTTTGCCATAAATGGAGTAGAGTATCTCGTAGTTAAATGGCCATATGTATATCGTTTTAGTTAAGTAAGGTATTAATAGGGCTACTGAAGTGATGTAACAGCATTTGTACACTGAGTTTTTAAAACCTGTTTTCAGGTATGCCCATTCACTGTCAGTAAACCAGGATGTAGAGCGAAAACTTGGTATGCTATCGGCACGTTATTTGCACTTCTCTGCCAAAAAAGGGGCATTCAGATATTGAACTGGAGAGAATCCATTTTACACTGAATTCAATGAATGATTTAATGCCCCAAAGAACACACATACACCTAATACCTGGCACGTGTGCTCTTAGTTCCTGGCAGTAACAGGGTAAGAATACCTACTGCCAGGAAATGACTGATTTGCCATCCTGTTTTTATTCCGCAAATCCTTATCAAGATAGTGCATCCAAAGCCATGCTTGTTTTTGACCCCCTGCTGCTAATATCTGTGCATTTGTTGGCAAAGCTTCCTAATTCTTACCAGCTGGTAGGTATAAACCCCATCGAAGTAACGAGTTGGCTTGTTTCTGTGTACAGAGCACTGATTGAGATCTTCTTCACAAACATCTATAGACACAGCTTGTGATCTGAGCCTACTGCGATTACCTACGGGCTTCACAGAATCTAGTTGAAAAGGAGAAATGAAAAGTAAGAGATTTCATTACGGAATCTTACAAGGAAATTGTCACATTCATGTGAAGAATTCCCATTTACTTGTAAGAATACAGTACTCTGAAAGGACATTGTCCGTCCCCTGTAAGTTGGTAACACGCACTTACCATGCAGTCATACTCAAATAAGAGTGTCATTTTGAAAACAGGTAATGCATACGCATGCTGCTCCTGTATTATGCAAATGCGTGAGATATTGAGCCTTGCAGTGTCCCCGTTCTCCTCACAGTGTGCCTCAAGCCCTCCTTCTGCTTTAGTGCAGAGTCAATTTACGGAGAAGGGGAAGGCCAGCCAGAGCATTGCTTCCTGCCCCAGCAAAGCGAGGATCTATGGTCTGAAATCCAAAGAGGTGCAACTCCTGTTTCGTTGCTGTCTGAAATCTGAGCTCCTTTCTTTAGCTGAATAAGCAGCATTGCACTGAAAATTAGAGAAGCACAAATCCCATTACATAGCACCCTGAGGCTGGGCTTCATGTTACAGATGTAACATGCTCCTCTGCTTGTTCCAAGAAGCTGGGGAGTGCATGGGGGGCGGGAAAGGAATCAGGAAGCATTGTGAAAGAGGCTCTGTGAAGATGAAAGTCTCAACAACCATTTCCCTCAGGAAGCGAAAGATGAAATATTCCATACTACTTGCTAATTAAAAATTCAAACTGTTGCCTTATGAAAGAGAGGCTTACTTTTATCTTTAAACTCTGAAGTTTTTTAAGACTTACTCCTAAACATACCATTAGGGATTTCTCCCTCTTGGAAAACCCTGACGTTTTTTCAGGTCAAGACTGTTCTGCAGAATAGAGGCCGGGGGTGGGTGTACCCTCCTAATTTCAAAGCCTAAGCATTGTGCAGGCTGGCAGCCTGTGGAGGAAGCCACAGCACGCCTTTAGAGCCCTTGCCCTTCAAGAGCCATGGTGGATAGGCTCGGCAACAGGCTACAACTTATTCTCTGAGGTCTACTGAAGGGCTCTGAAGCATTCTCCATGGGGAACACAGATGGTGAGAGCCTCGGCATGCTTCACGTTGGGGGAATCAGAGACAAGCCAGAGCTGAAATCAGTTACTACCACAGGAAATGAATTCAAATTAAACACTGCAAACAAAACAGTGGGAAAGACTGAGCTGTCAGCCTGCATTTAGTGGCAGACAATCCTGTGGCTGGGATTGAAGCCCAGCAATCTGTTACACAGTTCCTACCTACAACGAGTTACTTCTGAGTTTATCAGAAGGACAGTATTGTCTCTCAGGGACGAATGAGGAACAAAGAAGAAAGAGGACTGTTCTAAGCACTAGTAAGAATTTTCTCCTTCAAATTTACATCTGCTGCATGCAACAGGTTAGCAACATTTCTCACCAACAATACACCAGAAAATGCATTACAAAAGTAAATGGACAAGCAACACAAGAAACTATCAATGTGATTTCCATTATGCCCTGGAATCAGAAGAAAATGTATTATACTTTTAAATATCAGATACCAGTTTTCAGGAGTGCATATAGTGTATTAGCAATAACTTGAGCTCATAGAAGGGCTTATCCACATGCTTATTTACATACATCCTAATCAAAATATATGACAGAAATGTATCTTCTATGTTTCCATAGTACATTATTCCATATATTAATCACATTGATTGTATTATGATTTTATGCCTAATTTATCTCTAATGTCAGCAAAACGCTAACAGAAATAGCTGAATATTGTTGAGAATTTTTTCCCATACCTATGCAGAATGTATGTCATTCACAGCCCTTGGTCTCACCAGACTGGGACACATCACTACCAGACTGTAAACTATCTGTTACCATGTGGGTGGAGATACTGCCATGGGGCTTGCTTAACCAGGTTACCAACAGTATATGACTATGTTTACTTGAGACAACTGCCCCTATTGCAGGACCAGCAACTGGAGAGTATTAACAACATGTACTTAAGTGCCAAAAGAACGAGACACAGTCCTCCTCATCCCCGGCAAAAAAAAAGAAATTCCACAATCATCAGGCTAGCTGAGTACTTGTCTGAGATCAGACAGTAGAGGAAGAAGGTCTGTTTGAAACTGAAGTAGTGCTCGTGGCAGAAAGAAGCACTAAAAACAACTTGGGAAGTCTAAAGTAAAAAAAAGTCAAGCTACATTTGCAGCTTAGGTTATAACTCTGCAGCCAACGATTTGATTTCATGTATAGGCATTTGTTACCACCCAGTTGGTTAAGAATCAGGCCATTTGCCCTAGGACAGCAACTGTTGACCTCACAGGCTACCACAGGGTATCGTTCACACTATACTGGCTCTCCAAACAATAACGCACAAATTGTAAGATTCTGGCCTTTTCCTCACAGCATTTAAGTGTCTGGAACATCCAAGGAACTGCCTCACATTCCAGAACTGTAACCCTAGTCTTTAGGCACTAAAGAGCAGATCATAACCAGGACAAAACTAATTCATGTCAGAGGCTGAGCTTCCTCAGAGACTAATTCAAGTAGGACAAACTAAGACCTGTTTACTTTTGAAGGTTAATTCCAATTGACCTAGGATCTGAATTGGTAGCAAAATCCCCAAAGTTCATTCCACCTCACTCTGGGCCACCGCGCTATTTATCCAGGCTCTCTACACAGACAGTAGCAAGAGATTATCTTCAGAGAGCGATGCAGGTCGCAGGAGAGCTGGGTCATCTTCACGAGATGCCAGAGACCAGGCTCTTTAAAGCAGCACATGCCACGTTGATAATCGCCTTGCTGAGCTGGCCTGCCCCTCGGTGCCGTTAAGTAAGTGGGGTGAAAGGGTGCTCACAGGTATGACCTCAGGTAGTAGGCTAAGACAAGTGGCATCAGGCACGACACAATTACTGTAGCTGTACAGAACCATGTATCTATCCCGATCTTCTTAGCAGCTGCTTGCTGCTTTAGGAGCTACAAGTTTCTAGATGACTGTGGCCATGTGATTCTGTATTGGTATGGGGAATTGTGTATCGGTGTTCTTGCAGTAAACTTCATGTATCTCTCTAAGAAAATGCTGTGTGTTATTCTGCAGGTCTACAGCCACTGCCCATCTTTCTGGGTCTGAAGCACAATCCCCTCTTATCAGCCCAGGGATGAAACTACATAGGTGCATACATCCTTTGGAAAATAGTCCATTGGCTGCTATAAGGCAAAGATTTCCAGTGATGCAAAAGCCAAGTACGTTTTTGACTGTGCTCATTACCTACCAGTCAGCACGAAGCAAGTAAAATGGGCTCTTCCATTTAAGTGAACCATTCACATAGAAAAGACTGTCCAAACATGAAATTATCCTGGATTAATTCTTTTTAACATTACTCCATGTGATATATAATAATAATACGATTGTGCCCCCCACCCCGCTGAAAGTTACTTTCTGTCTTGTCTGCCAAACGTATATAGCAGAGCACAGTCAAAACATAAAAATCAGAAAGTCACCTATGCACATGTCTTCCTCCTGGCAGAAGAAAACAGAAAAGAGAACAAATGCACTCTGTGTGATTAGCCAACCACACCAAGTCACCACTGTAAGATGCTGAGGTACTATGGTTATGGGACTAGCACAAAAATATTGACTAGGGTTTCTTCAGACTACTAAGATCTTTAAGAAGCATGTTAAGTATGACAAGAACATCAGAGGGGATAGTATAAGGAGAAAGAGGTGTCTCATCAAAGGAGACACTGGTAAGTGCCTGCCCCTTCGCGATTCCTGGCCACTTAGGCCTCCCTGCTACTAACCACTGTTCTCTTCTTAAAAGCAACACTTTCTCTTGCCAACTCTTTCTGTTTGTTCTTCTACATCCGTGGAAGGAAGAAGGAAAGAAGTGGGCTTGCTAGGGACAACATGCTGTCCACAAATTTTCTTCAAGGAAGGACGGAGGATCAGGAACTGTTAGGACAAAAATACCTATGGCAATTCTTTTCAAAGCTGCTCCTCCCCCCATGGTAATCATCCAAGTGTAGCTCTTCCCTCTCTGTCTTCCGAGCTGGCTCCTTGTAAGTAACTTTACTTCTTCAGTAAAATGCTACAATATTCTACTGCCCAATCCTCATTAATCTTACACATTGCCCTAATACAACAGAGAGAGCTGTTGTTGAGATAACTGGCTTCCATTAGCAACCATGTGATTGGCAGGACGATAAAGTCTTTTCCCTTGCAGGTCAGCTGCTTTTTAAGAAGAGGGCAATCCTGCTGATCCATCTTTTAGCTGCAGTCTCTCACTGAGTCCCAAATCTCCTGCCTTTTAGCTTTGATACGGTTCAAGCTTTCCCCCTTGTATCAGCCCCTACCTGTCATCAGCTCCTCTGTACCAAACAGCCAATATCAGGAGTTTGACCTCAGGGCACAGTCCGGGTGGGCAGGTAAAACCTGACCACTGGACCTACTTCCTTATCTTTCATATCCTGCAATTCATGAAGAAGTATCAAATTCAAACTAAAAAACAGAAGCATGACCTTTTATAAGAACTTTCTGAAAAAGGCTCTGTTGCCTTTCTAAGTATTCTTGAAATGAACTGTCATCCACCCTATTAAGATAGAAATGGATCACAAATAAGGAAGAGAGGGAAAACACTGCAAATCCTCACTAAATGTTAAGTGTTGTTTCTAATGTCTACTTGCAATACCTATATGCTTTTAGTGAGGCACACAAAAAATACAGTAAAAACCAAAACAAATATACTAGAACTATTCTACCTCTGCAAGCTCCAATTGTAGCCTAATAAAGAGAGCTGCCTCAATTTTTGCTGTTTATAAAGTATCTGAAATTGATCAGATTCCTACGGCATACAGAGCATCCTCTATAAAGCATTACTCACATCAAGAGAATTCTAAATGTAAGTTGCTAACATAAACTGAGAGCTATCATAAGCAACATAATCCCTATTTATGTGACATGCTCGACAGCTAGTGCTTAAAACATAGAAAAATATTATTTATTTCCTGTAGCAAGTATGCATACACCCTACCCTCCTGCATATCTGGAAATCATGTTCTCCCTTGAAACAAACATAGGCTCTGCAAGGATTTATACCACTTAGGTAGATGACAGAAATGGTGCCAAAATCTCTCAACATCCTTTCCCTTCAACCAAACTGACTTAGTACAAATTGGAAGACATTTAGTCACTTCTAAGATTAATAATAAAAGGAGAATAAAAAAAGAATCCGAAAGAGGAAGGCTGCTAGTCAAGGCAAGACTTGTGGTATTTGAAGCCTGGCAGGGTACATCTTCACATACCGAATTCTGGAACTCCTAATGTACACGTATCACAGGGACAAATCTTATGGCCACTGATCTAATAACCTCCTTACGTAGTCCATGCTTATCCCGTTGTAGATATTTTTCATTGTTATATAACTGAGAATGTAACAGATAACTCTATCTTTTAACTTTTTAATTTAAAAATACACTTCAATTAAGTCCTTTCCAACTGTTAGGAGAAATTGGAATACTTTTGTCTTGGGAATTTTCCCTCCTGAAATGCCTTGTCATTATCTTGCTGTGAAAAATCTACTAAACGCAAAAATATTCTTACTCTATAGATAATTTGGTATGGAATTCTTTCTGCAATTCTTTTCTGATTACTTTGACAGGCTCATAACGGTGCTGAAAAACATCACCAACTTCTGCAGAAAGCTAAAGATCCTCCATGCGCAGTTAATAATTCATTTCACTATTTAAATGACAGTTATACTCACAATTTTGTGAAATAATAAATCCTTTCTAAAAAAGCTTACTTCAAGTATGAAAAGTTTTTGAAAATTAATTGCTATGGGTGAATATAGTGTCAGAATTTACAGAGAGCAGGGAATAGAAACAACTATGTGAAATTAAGAAAAGTAGATTTTAGTTTGGAAAACCTTCCTTTTGGCAAGAACTGTGGAAAAGTGCTTCCAGTATTAAGGCATTTAAAATTAAATGTGATATAGAATAAAGATCAGCCAGTTGGAATAACGCTGCTTTCTGACCATTTAAAAGAATTCTATGTAACAAATTAAGGAAAGGAAATGCTAAATAATACCATGCCTGATTCTGCTCTCCAGGGAGTAGTTCTGTAGACAGAAGCAATTGCTCAAAAAATGGAATCAGGTCAGCACACACCAGGGTAACATGTACACTCTTGCAAAAAGGCGTCACAGGATCTTTACAAAATTGTCAGGACCAAAATTCAAACTTATACCCATGTAACAGTACCACCAGTAGCACAGTGCCCCCTAACAACATGTTGGAGAAACAGTTTTATGCCAAATTACAGGGAATAGTGCCACGAATAACACTTCAAATAACCGCTTTTCAAAACTAATTACATGGGAATGCAAAAACATGAAAGGTTCTTGAATTTAATAACTTCAGCACTGGTCAAAAGGGGAAATTAGCAGGATAAAAACCAACAACTAGTGTCTTACTTGTCTGAGGTCGATGAAAGCTAACTGCAGGGTGTCTCCCTGGAATCCTGGCACAGGCTCAGAACTAGCAAACACTGCAAAGAAAGGTTAAAAATATTACTGATGTAGATTTCTTTAAAATTCTAACAGAAAATCAAGTTTTATGCAACATAAGTGCTAGCTAGCATAAAAATGAAACTAGTTTGATAGAAACAGATTAAACTAATTACTCACAGTGACTAAAAACAAACAAACCACCAAAGAACTTCAGCATTATTTTTCCAGTAATCCCAAAGAATAATACTTTTAGGAGTGTTATTAGGAATTTTGCTTAAAATTGTAACCTAGTGGTAATGCTACAGCCACAGAAGGCAACATCTTTTCTTGGCCTCAAGTGAATGATTACTGAAGAATTTCGAAATAATACCAATTCCATGGCTGTCAACATACTTTCAAACATCTGCTTTTGTTACAGCATCCGCGCTATAAAAACCCCACCTCTAGCCAAACAGCAATAAAAGACACTAAGGTGGGAGTTAGTTTAATGTGTAGGCGACAGGTGGAAAGCTCTACATGCCACAGTCAGAGCAGAGCTGAAATGCTTGTTCATGCCTTTTAGCCAGCTTATCAATAATGAACTTCTGCTCTTTTTGAACCCAAAAATAGGCTGTCAAAACTGGAAGGCAAAACTATATTAAAAGTACAAAAAATGGTAACATTTATGGTCATGAAAAAAGTCAGCTATTTTTTTAAATTAGGAAATGATCAATAGTTGTCAAACTTGAATATAAATACACTTTTTGTTGTTTTTATCTCAGTCACACGTTTATAACAAAGACACTTCCAGAAACACCCACTGCCTCACATCCCCACTCATTAGATATCTTACTTCAAAAGAGCTTAAGAGAACTTTTCTTATTCTCTTCAGTTAGAGATCTTAACAAAACAAAGTAGATATTACTGTAATAGTTTTAGTTTATCAACAGTTTATCATCTGAAGCAGTGAAAGGCAACATTTTTTCCCAAGTTTTAGAAACAGGTCATTCAATGGGAGAGGAAACAGAACATATGTATCCAAAAAATTTCCAGATCCAGTGTTCAACTCTGCTGTGCCACTTGGACTCCAACTAACATTGAAAACTAATATGAAATCCTTAATAGATTTTTCTTTTTAATGCCTAGTTAGAAAATTTGGATCATCAAGTGAAAGTTACACCTAGAAAGACATTGGTGTCCAAGCTAACCTGATGGTAAAAAAATGGGCTCAATCATTTACTTCTGAACGTATGGTTTCAACTTAAAGGAGACTAATGAATACAGACAGACTATTCAGAAGCCTAAAAATTATTATATGGAATGCAACTGTAAATGAAAATAATAAACATTCTTACTTAAGTGGTACAAGAAGCTACTAAGACCATGTCAGAACACCTAAGAAAAGCTTAGTAATAGACAAATATAGTATCAGAGTAGTAGCTTTACTAGTAGAGGCAGAATTTATTACTTGTATTACAGCAGTGCAAAAATTTTTATGGACAGTCATGCAACAGGAAACCAAATTAGACTGGAATATGACTTGATTCTTCATCAACTACAGAAATAAAAAATAGCACTCAAACACCCTAGGGAGAACACTGCAATGTCACAGGCGAGCATTGGTAACACTTGGCAAATGCTCACTGATTACTGTATTCAAATCTGAATTTTAAACTGTCTGGTTTTCCTACTTTTTAAGTAACACCAACCTTCTAGGGCAGCTTTCAGGGAGTTTCAATCTACCACAAAGATGCTTTTCAAATGAAACAGAAGAAAGAGAAAAAACAGTAGAAAAAGCATATCCTAAACCCAGGCTCTTATAGAGTTTGCTTAATAATAAACTCTTTAAAAGCAGCAAAGAGAAAATAGTCTGTACAACCACCAACCTACAGAAGAACAAAAGATCTCCAGGCCTATGAAAGCACCCTTCTGAACACCCTAAGCTAAAGGGTTGGGTGTCTCCATGACTGTCTTCTGCAGGTATTTCATGGCCACTGGGATCACCCTTTCTTCAGGGACAGACAGGCCTATGATCCTGGCCCCTGTGGTCAGCCAAGCACAGTGTTCAAAATGGGAACACTATACTTCATCAGGGAATTCTTCGCAGAGCCCCGTAGCAAACAGCTAAAAAGTGATACGTGGGTTGTGAGCTATGGCAGCACGCTAATAAAGAAGACAAGCACGATGATGGTCAGAAGGGGCCTTTTCTACATCCCCTAAATAAGGAAGGAGAACCTGTACCCTTCTTGAAAGAGAACGCCCACCTCTATCTGATCCTGTATAACTTTCTGTTCATACACAGTACCCTGGGATCAGCTTCTCCTGCTAGAATCTGAGCTCCACCAGCCTCCTCACAATGGTGGCACTGGGAGAAGGAAGCTCTACAGCAAAGGAATGGCTGCAAAACTGAAAAGTGAGTATCACTGAAAACCGTGACCTGAAGCAAAACTTTTCAGTTAGCTACTGGCAACTTTATACTTCGGGAGGTACCTTCCTATAGCGGGATACTTTTACTTGCCACAAGACAAATATTTGCATGCTTTCTGCAGCTCATCAGGTTAACATAGTTTGGAATTTATCCCGACCCATTAAATAATGCAGTATGATTTAGTTTCTCTACATAATACCTACTACCACTGGAGCTATAGAACTAGAAGCACACAAGGCACCAAACTTACTTATTGTATATGCTTTGTTCTCTTTAACTACAATTTTATATTATAAATGCATTTACAACACCAGGGACAGTCATTATATCACAAGCATTTATTCTCACATTTGGGTCATTTTTGATAGCTGACTACAGTAGAATTTGTTTCATTATTACAATTTCATGAGTTCAAAGGGCAAAAAGATAATCTACTTATGGTAACGGTCAGACAGTTCCCCCTCTGCCCCCAGCTCAGGGCTTTTAAGTTTTGCTAACAATTTTACAAAGCTAATTAAATATTTTCTACTGCACAGCATTTTAGGAAGATATTATAAGAACAGGATTAACATTCTTCATGTCTTTGTCCTAAGGGTCCTTTTCCAGATAATAATGAAACATTGTCATATATATATCGTCTAAAATATTCACCCCTTACATTCATTCTAGGCTTAAAGAGGATTTGGAGGGGTAAGAAGCTGGTTGGTTGGTTGTTTTAGCCTGCATAAAAGCATTCAGGAATTTTATAATATAAGAGAGTGAAAACGCAAAGATCACCATTAAACTATCACATATAGGTGCAAACAACTAGGTGCTTGGCCATTTGAATCCAAAACTTCATATTTTTCAGGAAAATAGACTGAAAACATGCATCACATGAATCTGCTATTCACAAGGATTTTGTTAACATCTTCTTTCCCTGCACTTGCCTGATACTGTGTACACCTTTTCTATGTATATACAACAGGATCTTTGGCACAATGTGTGTCCACAATACGTACAATCTCAACGTAATTCCTACAACAGCCAGTTTGGGAATTTACAGGCGTTAGGAACTAATGAAAAAAGCATGTAAGTAATACAAAAACAGGTTGGGAGGTAACACATACATGAGAACGATAAATTTAAATATTGTAAAGATTACTTCAGCACATTTTCCTTTGAATACCTTGCTCTGATCTTTTCATTACATTTTACATACAGGATATATGTGAATTGATGTATATATGCGTTAACTAGTATCTTAAGAAAAGGCTGTGTCTGCTAAACTGGAATGTAAGACATCTTTAACTGTAAATTGTACTGAATTTCCACACCCTTCTAGTTTATTAACAGGTCTCTTAATTTTATTCTCTCACAACCTCATCTGGTTATGCCCCTCTGTTGGTCTGGGAATTGAGTACCTAATTCCTGACAAATCGTTTTGCTGCTCAATGGCGGAAATTAAAAAATGGAGTCCGGACTTCCAGTCAAAAGCTACAAAAGTATTTTTAAAGGAAGAGCAGAGAATCAGGTGACTATTTCGGCAGCCGTCAGCCACTTTGCAGCCCTGTTGGATGCTCCAGCTGTTCAAACATGCCTGGAGGGGAGCCTCGCTGAGGGAGCTGCCAGCTGGCCAGGCAGCAGCCCCCAGCCCTGGCCCCAGCACCAGCAAGATCTTGCTGCTTCCCTTCGCTCCCGTGCTGCCATATGTGACCGGCAGATGAAGGATGGGCTCAAGTGAGTTAAGTTAACTTGACTTCCCAGATGGGAGAAGAGGCAGGTAAAGTGAGGGGCCTCTAGAGGAGAATATAGTGCCTTTCCAAGGAAAAACAGAATTTGGGTGCCTCAGCTTCTGGCATGCCCACCTGGAGTTACCTTCACATATGCTCAACAGAGAGCACTTGGGTCAAGATCTCTCTTGCTCTTGGATACTGCAGCTCTCCACACATAGGATGAAAAAGGAGGGACTGGCAGGAAGCCCTACGTATGGCTGGTTTAGGAAGGTATATTTCATTCTGCTTTGCACTAATTCTCCATGCTCATTTTATAGAGAGGACCCAAAACCTTTTCATCCTTGCACAGATTCATGTCTGGGTGAAGAAGGATGCCCACTCAATCCTTCCGCCAATTAATCCCGTCTCACACTTCAGCTACGTTAAAACACACAAATGATAAAAATTGCATTTAACTCTTCCAGCAATTGGAATTTCTGACAAGTTCTAATTCCTTAATAAAAAGCTAACATCAGGTCTCTAGATCTGGAAAGCTCATTTTCTGTTATGTACACCTTGCTTCTCATAAAGTGAGATACAGCAACCTATATTTGAATTTCATCTTCAAGAAACAGCAAATGCTGCCCCTCCCCAGGGCACTGAAATGCAATGCCCAAGCAAAAGACTATTCTTTGGGATTTATTCAATGGGACCTAGTACATTCTCTTTTTCTGAATACTGTTGCAAGAATCCCAGTCATCCTAGTGGAAGATCACCACTGAGAAAGGATGGTGTAAGATACAGAGGTAAAACACTGCTTTAAGTTAAAAAATAGGTAGAGAGAGTGGAGAAATGTTTCAATTAAACCAGGACAAACTGAAATCAAACTGAAAGCTTTTGGAATGTTTCTAAGGAAAACAAAAAAATGTATTAGAAGCAGAGCAAGAAGATAATAGCTTTTTTGGTGGTAGTGTTTGGTTTTTGGGTTTCTTTTTTTAAATAAGTCCTCAGAGAAGACCCCCTGATATGATTACTGTTCTTGAGCAAAAGTATCAGACACTTCCAGATTTTCTATTGCGCTTTTTAAAGTTAGGTACTTTGCACAGAAATGCAGGGCAGGATAATGAAAACCCAGAGTTCACCACAAGATCACCTCCTTCCCTTCCACCTTCCTTTCTTGGAAGTCCACTTATCATTCTACCTATTTGCTATGACTAAGAACTTCAGCACTTCCTGACTTTAACAGATTGCTCCTTATTAACAGATTGTTGGGTTGTTGGTTGGACTGTTGATTGCTTTTTAATGGAAAAGAAAAAAATCTGACAAGTAATCATATTTTCCTGCTTTTATTTACATCTCCAGTTCATATTAGAAAGAATAAAAATGCAATCTTAAAGATCAGAATATCTAAAATATTGCCAAGAATTTTAAAAAATGTTTCTTCAGATATTCATGACTTTCTACATCTCACATAACTTCTTAGTTCAAAATGCATATGAGTATGCACCACTGTGTCTATAAGAAAAATGTCAAACCCGTGTATACAATACAGTAGGAAACTACCCAACAGTTGTGAATTATTCACACACTCTAAGCGCTAATTGAAATGTCACTGTCGTATCCATTAATCCCAAAGCGTCAAAGAATACAGCTGGGGGAGGGTGATGAGCAAGAACATAAATCACAGGCATCACAGTGAGGCCTGGAATGTGCCTGTGATGGACCTTATGAATGAAACCACAACAGCAAAGCAGTCTGAGCAAAATCTCATGTCAATCCCTTATTCCACAGATTGCAAGATGTCATTTGTTGCAACATACTACTCTGACAAGCTTCCATAGCTGTACTGAAACTACTCAAAGGGTTTCTGTGCAAAACCATTTTTTTCCTGACATCGTTTAAAAGCTTTGTAGAAAGGAAGAATTAACGTTTATTCTATTTGCATCTGTACAGCCCTCATTAGAATTTACGCAATGGTGAAAAGTTACTAGTTTTCTGAAACTTTCTCCCTTTGCCCCAAGGTTTCCCCTGTCCCATCCATGCTATATGCTCACTATAACAGCTTTGTATAACAAAACATGTCTTAAAGTTATATTTTGATCATAAAATAATGAAAAGTTATCATGTTAGACTAAATAAAACTCTACTAAGATCTCTTCATTGATTGAAGCTTCCACCGTGCAGCAACCAAAGATGGTAGAACGAGTGGTAACAGAAATTAGGATGGTAAGTAACAGGGCAAAGGATGACAAGAAAAAGAAAAAAACAACTCAGAGACCAGATGACAGCTGGACTCATTGGGACTTCTCATTACTTTGCTGTGAACATACTGTTCATACTGTGAAAGTCACCTGCAATGCATGCATTTTATCCCCTGTACTGCTAGACATCCCCAAGTGAAACAGTGAATTGGCTGGTCTATACAGAGTAGTGAAGTACTGCATTGTTCACAGATGATATTTTAAATATTAGAAACAGAATAATACGGTAGTGGGCAAGCTTTCTTTGCTGTTACACTATTTATTTGGAAGGCAGATGACTGTGCAGCGGGTGCACCAATTCAGCTTGTCTAGATGAATGATTATGGTGTCAGTAGTATGAATACTATGGAATTTCTGCTTTTACAACTGAGATCTTTTTTACATCTAGGAAACTACACAAATGCACATACACATACCCCTACCCACCTACCTGAAAAGAACACTATGAAATTTGCAACTTCAAGGGTACTAAAAGTAAAAAACAGTCAAACCATCATTTGTTTGGCCAGCTTGTGCAATCATGAGACAAACTTTAATGTCATGATCACAAATATTTTTTTCAGTCTAACGCCGATAATCCCGTCAGTTCATTCCGTGCACTCAAAGGCCTTAAGGCAATATAACAAAGGACTGTCAGAAAGATGCCGGCTCTACCTGTTACAGACTTTAGCTGGCATGTAACACATAAGGCAGGAGAAGGAAAGACAAGCGTATGGTTAAAACATCAAAAATGCCCCTTAACTCTGTCCCTAGACTCCCACAAGAACCCTCTATGATGCTAACCAAATTGCTTGAAATCAAATTTCCAGTTTCCCATAGGTGGCTGCCAATTGAGTAGTCATCAATTTTTTCACATGTCCAAACTAAGAACCTCAGGATACGACTTGCAGAACTGCCCCATTTTACAGCTGTTGCCAAAATCATTGAGATCCATGCTTCAAACACATAAGAGGAAAGACACTTCGAAGAAACAGAGCATGTGAATCCAAAAATACGCATTGAAAAAAACGTTAGTGAGCCTTTTCACTGTATCTCAGTCATCAACTATAAAACCAGACCTAAAACCTATTCTTAAGACAATGATGTTATGGACGTAACTTCCTTCATACAGATTAACAGCTCACCCTCAGTGGCATAACGTGAGGAATTTAATCTTGCCTTCAGTGCTGGACTGAACCAGTTTTGTAAAATAATTCTGATGATGTATTTTGAATAGTGAGAATAAAACAACATCTGATGTTTACTAAATGAGTACTATTATTCTGCAAAGCGAGTAACGCAGTAGTAGCTCTAGAAGAGAGGAAATCCTGTGTAAGAGCACATTTAAAATTTGTATAATAATAAATAAATTCAAGATGGGAAAATTAAAACTTTACAGACATTTGACCTTTTTTTTCCCTCAACTATAAAAGCATAATATTTATCTAGCAGTTTGGGGCAATTCTGTATTAAACTATAGTCTTTTTGCTGCATATAGCGATTATGATCCCATTAGGAGTAACAACAGATGTATGTTTCAATCAGATACTTGAGTTAAAAGAAAGAAGTTTCATGAATTTTTTCCCCAGAAATGTTAACATACTTACTCATAAATACTTTTACAAGAAGCTGTACTGTAGTAATTTTTGTTTTTTTAAAAAAGACAAAGTTTTAGTAGACTTTGGAAAAAGATCACTATATGGCTTACATTAAAGAACTTTTTTGCAGTGTTAAGACAGATATAGATAGGAATTCTGGAACATCTACTTACATTCACACTGTATCACATCTAAATTAAACTGCTGAATTGCTCCCATGCTTATTTGCTTTAATTCACTGTCCAGTAGCATCTGCATTAGCGATGTTGAAAGATGCTGGCAGGCTGACATGCAAGCTGTCTGGGCCACTTTTCCCTAGTAGAAAGAGCAACAGGTTTTAAGTCAGAAACAACTGAAATGTCACTAAAGAACTGCTTATGTGATTTGATTTTAATATACACTCAAAGTTTTAATGATGCAAGACTTAGATTAGAAGGAGAAAGATCCCACTTGTTGTTATTTGCTAGCTTTGTTTCTATTAAATCAAACAGGGAACTAAATTAAATATATGCTAAAGCAATTATTGATATTTCTTTCAGAAATCCAACAATCTTCAGGAATACAAGGACATTTCCAAAATAATAACAATATAAGTTGCTGAAGCATATGAACAGCTTTGTGGATTTATTTATATTTTTGTACCCAAGCAGAATAAAAGCAAGAATGTAATAAAAATCAACATGCTGTATTTTTCTAACAATATTCAGTAATAAACCCCCTAATTTTATACAAACCAAAACCATTGCTTTCAGATGGGGCATTTCTCATAACAGCTTGTGCTAATCATTGGCATTTTAATTGCTTGAATTCCATCTCAAAGCTTGTTACTAAATTATTTAAAATATTTGTGCTTATCCATCATCTTTTCAGGTGTCTAATAAATCAGCGCTGTCAGCAATCAGCTACTTACAAAATGAAATGTAGCCCTGTGCTGTACAAAATAGAAATCATTTTCCAATCACAGTCTAGTTAGTAACTTCACTTTACATGTATATGTAATTGAGACAAATAATTTCCCAAACACGAGGTCAAAATACAAAGCACAAAAATCAGACATTAATTTGATAAATTATCAAAAATTTAGTACCGAAAAATTGAAAGATATTGAAATTCAACCTTAGAATTAAGAAAACCAATTAAGACCAGATATCAGATCAGATGGCACCATTTTATTCATAGCGCTGCACTCTTTTAGAGCAGAACAATCTTGGCTTTCAAATGCAATTCTATGAATCTCTGTAGTTTAATGTACCATGCTTTTCAACTAACGTCTATGTTACAATACATATTGAAACAAAGGTAACTATTAACATGCTTACATGAAAGAAATCATAATTACTTAATGCACCTCCTGGAGCACACACCACTATCATTTTGCTTATATTGATCAGAAAAGTGAAGACACCTATTCTCTAAAGCAATGGTTCCCCAGCTGTTTTCTGCAAAGTCAGGTTGATCAATTCACTGTTGACTCACAGAAACACATATAAGCCATGAAATATGATAAGGATAGACAGTAGTTCACTGTCCCAAAAAGTCTGGAAGGTTCTGCTCCAACATCTGAAGAGCCAGATCTTGTCTTTAAAAAGACAACTTGCTCATGTCATTGAATTTTCATGTATACATATAACAGAAAACAAATTTGTGCGTAAATATTTTGTACTTTAAAAATTCATTCTTTGTTAAAACATAATTAAAATGTAGACGATACAATGGAAAGCGGTCACTCTCCTTGCGTATCACACTGAAACATTAAATGGCTTTAGCAATAGGACACCTTGAACTATTAAGAGCTTTATATCTAAAATGAGATGTCAGTTTCTTAATTGAAAATCTCAGAAAAGCAAATAACATTTTTGACCAAAATAGATGAACTGACAACGAGGAATGTAAGAAACAATGCAAGAACAGCATGCTTAAAAGTCTCCCAAACCCATTGGTAATTACACTGGGAGACATGCAGCTCTATTCCCCAAGCAGAACAATATCAATATGAATGGAAAAAAAAAGAAAAGAGAAAAAAAGGGGGGAGGGAAGAAGGAAAAAAAGGAGGCAAGAAAGGGAATCAATGGGCCACAGTTCATTTAATTACAGTGTAGTATGTTTGAAATACTTAATGGAAATGTCATTTTGATTTAATGGAACAACCAGTGCATCTCTGTTTAATGTACTGCTCCATCAAATCAGCTCCATGTCCTATTTATGCTGCCACTATAATGTAATAAAAGTTCAACCAGATTAATAGCTTGTCAAGAAAAATTTTAACACCCTGTTTATTTTATACGCAAACAATGTGTACTCCTCTATTATTTTAAATAAAAAACAGAATTTTATATTTCTAACAAGTATCTGTTGTTAATTGTTAAAATCTGGCAAATATCAATAGTACTGGAGCACAAGATAATGGTTACAATACAGAAATGACATGGTAAAAGCCACTTGGACTTTAAATAAGTATCAATACATGTACATTTAATGTTTATTTTAAAATTTCATAAAATGGAAACATCCTAACATTTAAAATATTTCCAACTATGTAACTTGAACTACAGGCTTATTGTTCACATGACATATCAACAAATAATAGAAGTTTACTATACACAGTTCATATTTTATACAATCACTTGATTTTCTTAAATCTAGAGAAAAAAACTAAGCTACCTATACCAATCAAAATGCTGAATTTTAACTGCGAGAAATGTGAGCTTTGTTGTTATCCTCTTCAAAATTCAGTGCTTCCCAGTTCAAAATACGTTGGATGGATGATATTCAAATTCATGGCTGACAAATGAGATCTAGTTAAAAACCCCTCTCCAAATTTCCACCATTCACCACTTAATCAGTTCCTTGCCTTTTTTCCCCCCAATGCATTTTGAAGAGGAAATTTAAGGATTCATGAACATAACAATAAGAAGCTTCTTTTCCAGAATGATACAAATCTCAGTTAGTTTTAAATAATTCTTAATATTTATTATTTGTAAGTTTGGGGGTTTTCAATTACTATTATTTTTTAAGGGGGGGTGGTAGCCATGGTTACTGTATCTAGCAATTAAATACCTATATTCAATAGCATGCAGAGATTCAGCAGGCTTCTCACATTTACTCCGGTTGCCTCCCATGTGGAGACACCACTATTATCTCCTCTGTGCCTATGCTAATTGCTGCTAGCTACAAAACCTATTCTTCCACCAAACCAATGTAAAGTTTAAGAAACAAGGACCCTATTTTATAAGCAAAAACACCTGCTAACAGTGTTAAAGGCAAGTGTTTTTTCACCCAGCCTTCACATTTTGCTGAAATACAAGTTTGTAAAAAGAGAAAACCCTTAGACAAACTTCTTATATTTCAAAGGAGCTTGTAAAGAGAATCTGCTGACATATTAAATCCTTTTTTATAGAACCCAAAAGCTTTTCTCCTAAGAACAATTGCAGTAAAGAGACATTTGGCTCCTAGGAAATTCCCAAAGGGTCAGCCATATTCATCCTTCCACGGCACCTTCGCGGCACTGCTAAGACCCATGCTAGCTGTCTTAAAAGCAGCTTTCATCATTCACTATGGTGTCAGTCAATATGATTTATGGACTGCATTCAACAAAGTCAAAGCATATAGAATGAGAAATATGACTACAATCTGCTAATTTGTTTTGTATTGAGCCACTTAGGAGTCAAAGACCTGATGTCAGGCTGAGACCAGCAACACAATTAACCGGCCAGTGACAGATTCATCCATCCTCCCTGCCAGGCTGTGCCAATCAAAGACAGCATGAAGCGGCATTTGGAGAAATCGGTAAGAAAACCCATTCTCTAAGTAGCCTGTGGAGGCTGTTGATTGACAGTTTTTGAATATAGCTGCAGAAAACCACCACCCCTTCAACCTCACTGCAAGCTGTGAAATTAGGCTTTTGCTGCCAATCACAGAAACAATTAAATAACACAAACTGCCATCCTCAGCATAAAAGGAAATAACAAAACTTATCTGTTAAATCTAAGAAGTTAAGCTGAAGAACTGATTTAACAATATGAAATGACGCAATGAAAAACTTTCTGAAAATGCAAAGAAACTACACATACATATTTTATCAGTCATACTAACTAAAGCATTATATTACTTAACATCAGGAATAAAATCCAACTTCTGAACTATTGATAAAATATAAGCATACTAAAAAACATTACTGGAATTTTAAAGAATCAATTTTACTTCCAGTCTCTGCCCCAAATTCTAGTGAAGTAACAAAAAATACCTACTTGAAAGTAATTTGTAACTGTTGCTTTTCAGTAGTCATTCTTTTCCAAAGAGTTGTCCAATACTACCTTTGTACTGACAAAGCACATATCTAGAATAAAACTTCAGCTAATTCTAAACTTAGATTAAAACCACTTATAAATACACCCTCTATAATTTCAAATTAACTGATCTGAAAATAAAAGGTATGATTTTTCTTTAACTGTTCAAAATAAAAAAGAAAAAATGCAGGTTCTTAATAACAACTTTGATCATCCAATTGATTTCATGAGATTAATGGCCATATAATGAAATTTTAATTTGCTTTTTCATTCGGAGTATCTAATGGCGCTATAAACTGCAATACGAACTTAAAATTGGATGTGAAAGAACATGAAAACAGCAATAATCTCAAAAGACTAAATTCTTGTGACTTTAGAAAACAGAATCATTAAAAACTGCATGACTCTCAAATTATAACCTTTCAAAAGCAATACAGCCTCTGTGCTCTGCACCTCAGAAACTCTGCTTGCGCTTGGTCGTGACATAACCAGCACACTGACAGCTATTTGACATTAACAGGAAATATTTCTACACAAAATATTCAATATTCCTAGTGCTCATGACACCTACCAGCTCGACAGTTCAACATGAGGCTGAGTGTTCAAATGATAGCAACGTTCATTCGAATGAACCACCAACGTCATCTAGTCCAGCCTCCTACTTGGAGTAGGACTATTGCCAGCAGTAGTTCAGGTCCGTTGTCCTTCCCTCTGGCTGAGCCTTCAAAACAACTGAGGAGGGGAATTCAACAGCACCTCTGGGTAACCTCCTCCAACACCGCACTACTCTTTTCATGCAAACTATTTCCCTAAAGTCAAAGCTTCATCTCCCAAGCTTCCACTTGTCACCGCCGCAACATGTGACTTTGTCAGTCCTACCAAGAAGGGTTTGGCTCCATCACCTTTGTATCTGTCCTTCAAGAGGCTGTAGGCTGCCACTAGGTCTCTCCCCAGCCTTCTCCTGAACTGACCAAATAATCCACCTCCCTAAACCTCCATTTGTTAGTCATGTGCTCTTAAAAACTTGTAAGCCCACTGCTAAATCCTCTTTCCAGCTCCACAGAGATACTAGTCAGCCAATTGCTTTCCAGACTGTAGCAATGAACAGGGTTATTCCCACACTGTGTACTCAAAGTGCCTTACACATTTGTTCACTCAGTGAACAGCAGAGTGTACATTTGGTGCTGTACATTGCTTAAGTGAACAAGATTCAATCACATTATTAGAGATAATTAGTAAAAGTAAGTTCAGAAATCAAGTATTCAGAAGCCACTCTTAACAGAAGAATATTAATTTCAACACTCATTATCATGGAAATACTTGTGCCAAATCAAAAGAAACTCCTTATACAAAAACAGATGATCTGAAAATAATCAGGGCTTGGAAGAATTCTTAAATGCAATCCATCATCTTCTTAAAAAGAAATTAAATTAAATCAAGTACACACATTCCCTTGACCCTAGGAACGATGGAACTTTCACTGATTCTTTATCCTGCTGTATCACTCTACCCTTATTCTGTATGCATATCTCATAGCTGCATTTTGATACCTGACCTCTCTTCCAAAAGGTCTCATAGTCTCTTCTAAATTATCTCATTTGGGATGCAAGGCACACCCCACCAACCTTCTGCAAGGTTTTTAGGGCTCCTGCTGTCCCAGTGCACGAAAGCCCAATGTTAGTCATTAACCTGATCCCTGCATGCAACCACACAAGGTACACAGCAAGTCATCAGAAAAACAGAAGGGTCTTTTTATTATATGATTAAAAATTGAAGCAATAAGCCTGCAGGCAGTTCATAGTTTTTTTCAGTTCACATGCTTTTTCTTCATCTTGCGTCTACTTACCGACATAGCTCCATGGTCATTGTTGTTATTCTGAGAAGGAAACCAGTAAGGCAATCAAAACAAAAAAATTAAGATGTACTGTCAACATCAAAAAAAAAAAAAAAAATTGGTAGCAATAAAAGGTAAAGTAAAGCTTCCAAAAAGAACAATTACAGCTACATAATTCCTTAAATTATTTTTTTTAAACCTGTGAATTTATAGAGTACTTTATTGAGGCATAACAAAGAGATTATAATTTAAATAATACTAAATCAGCAATAAAAAGTTTTTCTGTAATAAGGAACTATATGCCAAAATATCAAAGTAGCAGACTTCAAATGACAAAGCGTCTGCTGATATGCCTTTCCAGAAAGTTTTCATGATAAAATATAATATATTCCAAAATACTTAGGTTAAAAAAGAAATGCCACGTTTACCATCTTGGCTTACAGAGATTGTCTGTATGTCATTAACGTACTTTGTTCAAGCAAGACTTAGAACTTAAGAATCTAAATATCACACGACCCATAAATAAATTTTACATAAATCTAAGGGTAATATAACTGCAGGGTAAAAAAAAGCTATTTTCTTTTCCAAAACTGCTTCTGAAGTACAGTAAACAAACAGAAAGGAGAAAGCTAAGATGTAAAACTTGAGAGAAAAAAAAAAGCTTCAGAGACACAAGACATTTCCCGTGGTTCAATAGTGATATCAGACCTGAACTAAGTTGTGCCATGCCTGCCAAGGGAGCAGGTTCAGTAAAATTGAGATCATGGTTTACCTGCTTCAGACCTCTAATGTTCCAATCAAAATAATGCAAATTGCATAAAACAGATATGTAACATAAGATGTATTTTAAAAAAGTTCGGCCTACATTGCTACAGAAATAATTCAGTATAGCCCCACGTGGAAGCACAAAAGGAGACACATCCCTGTGCATTTACACAGCTTACACACACAGCTAAAATAAAACAGGACTCTAATGACAGGAACTCAAGGACTGCTACAAAAAATTGTTAAAGAACATATCATTACACTTCTACAGGAAGACTAGAGTTTGAAACAATATCAGAGAAAGTCAGTGACCCTTGAACAAGACTACAGAGAACTAGTGTGGCCACCTAGTGCCCCTGGCCCTAGCACAATGCCCTCTAACGTGATCGGATACGCTAAGGTAGGAAGAGATTCCTCTATTTGTTCAGCTCTTTTCCTTACTGGAATTACGGCCAGTGGCTATGACTTTTGTTCTTGGATTTCTAATTACAGAAAAGGTTCTGAGAAACTATTTTGAGCAGTGGAATGTTTCTACCAGCCATACAAAAATTATGGAAATCATAATGTGACATTAATGGAATAATCCATTAATGAAAATAAATACTGAAACTATTATGAATCTTAACTATGGCATATGAGAATCTAGCTTGGTTTAGCACTCCAAAGCACTTAGTACTTTAATGAACCTACTTCTGGGCTTATCTCTGAAAATGGTTTTACTATAAATTTTCTCTTAGTGAAAATAACTTATGATTACAAATCCAACCAGAATCACCATAATGAAACTGCATAGACATTTTCATATAACTTCCACAGCTCATGCGCAACAACATTCATAGGACTGTATGTTTCTAGAATTGGCCGTTCCGGAACAGGCAACAATACACATGACCAGCCAAAAGTTACAAGAACGCTCTTGACAGACCAGACTAGTCATCCATATAGTTCTACATCCTGCCTGTTACCCGACCTTTTCATAGGAACTATCTTTCTCCAAAGGTTGACTTGTGTCCCAGGTGCACATTTCTATTCCTTTCACACTTTTCAGGTCCTAATGCCACAGCGGCTTCTTTCCATCTGGCTTAACACGTAACTGTTTGGGACTCATTTCCAAACAGCTGTATCACAACATACACTCATGACAGAATTCTGCACGTTCTCTAGAAGTTGCACATCCCTTAACTGCCATATACATATAACCATTGAGGAGTAGTGCCAATTGTTCACACTGCTTTGTACGTTAAGTTACAATGAATTTATCTAACAAACTTGCTATTCTTTATCAAAAAGTGCTCAACTGATTTGGCATAGAAGCACACGCCTCATGAGTCACATTCACATCAATATTACGTGGCACACTTTGAGCGGGTTGTCTTTGAGTCGGTAAAAAAAAAGGAGATCGAAGAATCACAGTCTCTTCACATGTGATTTGGAAGACCAGATAAGCCCACTATGCCAGGAACTTCAACACCTTGCTGTGCACGTAAAGAAATTATCTTTTATTTCCAGTCTGGAGCCTCAAAACTTTCTATGCATTGAGGACTTATCCTTTACAGGCATTGCATGTGGGTAAAGCACTCAGACATCGGTGTGACAGTAGCAACCAAGGACAAGCTGATGAAAAGCAGATGTAGCTTGAAACACTTACTGAAGTTACTCCAGACCTATAAAGCTATAAACTATTATGATGATAAATCAAACTAGAAATAGTCTTTTTTGCCTTAAAGCAAGGGGAAATCAGACAACAAAACGTAACAATTAGTACACAAAACAGGTTAACAGTACCCTTTTACCCAGGACAAAATAACACCAGATATATTGGATATGAACAAGGATTCATTTCAATGAAGCTTAACTAGGATCAAATGTCTTTTCATGATCAAAACTATTTAGCTAAAAATAACCTTGGAGAATCCAAGACCTCCACAAGCTTATGCACAAATGCAGGATTTGCACCAATTCTGCATTGTTGGAATGAATGCATGTGTACACAGAACCAATATGGTTAATTAAAAAAGCCATCTGATGCTCTAGAAAACTGCATGAGTTATTACACTATTTGTAAATTAGCTGTTGTTAACAATATTACTAAAGTGTTTGAAAGTATTATTCTAAGTATTACCATGGGTAAGCTTGCTTTGTCAACATACTGAAACACATCCGAAAAAGTTAAAAAATATGTCTGCCAGCATCTGCACAATTAAAAAAAATCACATCTATCTTCAAAATCTTACTATTTAAAAATAAAATAATGCTCCAATAGTTTGAAATTAAACTTAATTTTGAACACTTACAGGTAAATGAGTAAAAACTTGAAACGTGCTTCTTAAAAAGTTAATAAGGTCCATTAAGTATCCACTGGCTCTTCCATCTGATTCAGACATTGTCCAGTCATAATCAGCAATCTGGATAAATTCATCTATTTTTTGGTTAAGTTTTGTGTATATTTCTCCTTCAGCAGCATGCCTTGCATCCTGAAAAAAAATCACATGCAAGTGTCAGATATCTAAAATATTATTAGAATGCAAATAAAATTATGTTAATCAATGAAACAGAAGTTTTGTGTTTTTCTTCAATTAAAAAAGATATTTTATTTAAATCAATATTTTAACTTCTGTCTTCCAGCAAGTCTGAGGTTGTGGTTTTTAAAATACTCCCATAATGTATACTGTAAGGGTGTTTAGAACAGAATATTCCTACAGAATAATCTTAAATTCTAGAGACAAATGAAATTAATTTTAATTTGGAAATAAAGCCATTGCTTTACTCTCTTCACAACAATCACCTTTAACTCAGCCTTACACATTTATCAGCCCTGACACAAAGTTTATTTGACCTCTTTTACAAAGGAAATAATAAAAGTACCTAATTGTCATATCTGTTATGGCTAGAGGTCCAGTAATCATATGATTTTTATATAATTAATGTCTTAATACTGCACATCTGAAGTATACGTGTCATTTTTCATCCTCCTTTAAATATCCTGATCACCACGTACCGTTACTCAGAGCACTTCCCTGCTTCCTCCTACCCCTACTTTTTGTTCTGCCACCACCCAGATTCTACTTTTTGGAACAGTAAAGTCTAGCATTTCCTGTGAAGTGAGTTTAGGATGCCATCTATCTGCCTTATTTGTTTAGGGAACTTCCTCTTAGATGCAATGGGATCTATGTACAGATGCTTGATAAGGTGTTATCTTCCTGGAAAGGCATGCTTTTGCCAGCCTGGAGTTTAAAGACACTCAATAAATACTATGTTCTAATTTGGGCTGAACATAAAACTTTCCTCACTGATGTTGAGAAATAATTCAAGACATTTGATTTAAAGTGAACCGGTCACTTGCTGAAGGTATTTAGAGAGTAAAAATAGGCTGGATATACTGGAGCAACATGAAAGTGGATGAAATTTCCATTGCTAGTTTCCTCTGGGAGAAAGCAGTCCAAAAACATGGCACTTCAGAAAGGTGTAAATAAGAAAGGCAAAAAGAAAAAAGGCTGTGAGGCACTTCAGGAGGAAGCAAGAAAACATGTCCCCCTGCTGTGTATAAATATCAAAGTACGATTCCCTAAAATTCCTTATTTATGCTTAGTGCGACTGCTAATTTAAACAAAGGAAAACAACGGTCACCCAAAGCTGGAAAACACGTCTAGAAATATTGAGTGTGACACAATTTTTAATCTGATAAAATGAAACAAGTTTTGGTGTTTGGTTCTTTTTTTCTATTTCCACCCACATGAAACAATGCTTGGAGGGTTTGAAGGACATCTTAAAATGAGATCTTATATACAAAAATAAAATGAGAAAAACAGTCCTCTAAAATGGTAGCCATGAAATAAGTCAGAAGGGTTCTATTAAAAAAATACATTGTAGATACACTTATAAGATCTCCTCATGGTATGTAAATGTGATCAATGCTGCTAATAAAGAGACTTTTGACCACTCAGAAAGAATGAAGGTGACATGATTTGCCACCAGGAGATGAATTTAATAACAGCAGAACATACCAAACTTTGTGAGGGCCCAGTTGGGGAACTACAAGCAGTTTTTCATTAAAATAGAGACAAAAAAAAAAGAGGGATTAACAAGAAAAGAATTTTCTACTATAAGTGGAGAACGTTGTGCTAACAAGTTCTCCAGGGAAAGAGACAGGAGAAAAAAACATAAAAAAAATTCTTACGTGTTTGTCAGCATTCATTCTGTATTTTTCCAAAGTGCGTAGATACTAAGCTCACTAAACAGAGATATAATATTCTGTGATTTCCTCCTATAGAACTTTGATAGTTTATAGGACAGTCGAACATAACTTACACCGTAAGCAATCGACACAAAATATAATGCAAACTTTCATCTGCCTTTATTAAGTGAAATTCGAGGATAAAGACCATCTTACCTCTTAATAAAATCAGAGACTATGGCTGCATTAAGTGTTTTGTTTGGATGTTAAAAAGATGATGGATTGACCTTATATGAAAATATCTGTCAATATGCAAATTCAGAGACACACATGCACTATCGGTACACAGCAAGCAAACTAGGTAACCAGAATCTTAAGGGCAGGGCAAAATTAGTAAAACTACTGGTATGACAATGGTAACACAACTACAGTTGCTAGGCCAGAACCCTTCTGGCTTGCATAATTCATTAAATCCTTAGCAAAACAAATGACAGTTAATGGGAAAATTGTTGGCAATCAACTGTAAATATGAAGTGTCTTGCAATGATGATGCCTTATTCCACCTCACCCACCTTTTAACACCTATGCCAGAGGGGATATTGTAATAGGATAGACTACATATTACATCAAGAGAAAAAATGTACAGAAAACAGAACTAGTCTCAATAGGATTAGTCCTCTTTATCCCATAAATACAAGAAATCACCTTCCTTTGTTTCAGTGTACACTGAAAAAAACCCAAATACCTAAAGTTCAAGTTGCAGCTGCTTTGGAATCCCTGATGACTTTTTGTTTTGCCTCTCCTTTGAAAATTTCTGTATGGAAGCCACAGGTGACCAAAAAAGCAATGCACTGGCTGAATTAATGGCACAAGGTAACCTAGACAAGATCATTCTTCTGTGGAAATGTTTTCTTCAGAAAGTGCATTGAGTATGCGTGGTAAGATTTTGGTAGCAGGAGGGCTACAGGGATGGTTTCTGTGAGAGGCTCCTAGAAGTTTCACCTATATCCGATAGAGGCCATACCAGACGGCTCCAAGACAGACTGACCCGCCGCTGGCCAAGGCCAAGCCCATCAGTGACAGTGGTAGTGCCTCTGGGAAAATATATTTAAGAAGGGGAAAAATGTTGCTGTGAAACACCAAGTGCAGCTGGAGAGAGCAGTGAGATTATGTGAGAGCAACAACTCCGCAGACACCAAGGTCGGTGAAGGAGGAGGAAGGGGAGATGCTCCAGGAGCTAGAGCAGAGATTCCCCTGCTGCCCATGGTGAAGACCATGGTGAAGCAGGCTGTCCCCTGCAGCCCATGGAGGTTAACAGCAGAACAGATATCCACCTGAAGTCCACGGAAGACCCCACACCAGAGCACGTAGGTGCCCGAAAGGGGCTGTGACCTGTGGGAAGCCCACATTGGAGCAGGCTCCTTGTGCCTTGTGCCTTGTGCAGAAAGAAGCCCACGCTGGAGCAGGTTTGCTGGTTTGTGACCCTATGGGAGACCTGTGCTGGAGCAGTCTGTTCCTGAAGGACTGCACCTTGTGGAAAGGACCATGGTGGAGCAGTTTGTGAAGAACTGCAGCCCGTGGGATGGACTAATGTTGGAAAAGTACACAGAGGACTGTCTCCCATGGGAGGGACCCCACACTGGAGCAGGGGAAGAGTGTGAGAAGTCCACCCCCAGAGGAGGAAGGACTGGCGGAGACAACTGACCACAGCTTCCATTCCCCATCTCTCTGTGCTGCTTGGGGGAAGGAAGTAGAGAAAACTGGGAGTGAAGTTGAGCCCGTGAAGAAGGGAGGGGGAGGGGCGAAGGTGTTTTTTAAGACCTGGTTTTATTTCTTTTTACCTTACTCTGATTAATTTCCCCCCAGCTGAGTCTGTTTTTTCATGACGGTAACTGGTGAATGATCTCTCCCTGTCCTTATCTTCACCCACAAGTCTTATTTTCTCTCCTCTGCCCAGCTGAGGAGGGGACTGACTGGGCAGCTTTGATGGGTACCTGGTGTTCAGCCATGGTCAACCCACCACAAAAAGAAAACCCCAAGCCACCCCCCAAACACACACATTTGCTTCAAGCTACTGAGCCAGACTTGGTCAATGAAATAATTTTATATTTCATTTTATATATATATTTTACATATATGAATACCAAAACTTGGTTCTTCAATGTACACAACCACCTGGTGCTTGAAAGAAGTACCTGGAGCCCAGCCACCACCAGAGCATGAAGGATCTCTAAGCATCTCTACACCTGTCCCCAGTGCCATAACACAGGACGGCCTCTGGTGCAGGGCCATTGAGTGACCTCAGATCATTTGTGATCGGTGATCATTTTAACAAGTATTACTGTGTATGTAAAGGATACGTAAATAAAATATGAATTCTAAAAAGATAGTTGAATAATTTATGCGTTGTAGCACATTCTTAATACTGCTTTTATATTACTAAGTTACACAATTTGAAAATAAACCACAAGATATTTCTGTTGTAGAATAAAAAGAAATAAGTAATACAAACATTTTAAACTAGCTGTTTTGCTCAATTCCATTCAGAAAGGGAAGATGTTACACAAACAGGACCTTAATCTATTGAAAGCTTCTGATGCAGCTAAGCTTACCTTTGTCGTTTTGTAACTTAATAGAAGATGCGTCTGAAAAGGAATACTGATGCTTCTCATGTACTGACATATTTCAGATCAAACTGATAATATAAAAACCAGTGTTTATCTGCTCAGTGTTAGAATTGAATTCTTAAACAGTTCAGAACCGGTTTAGAGTCAAAAATGAGAAAGTGTGCAGCTTTGCCCTTACCTCTTTTTTTTTTTTTAAATGCTTCATTTATAGTGATTTTAATGTAACTTTTCAGACATAGTCATATAATGTATGACATATATCATACCTTAAATGTAGAAAGTCCATAAAGTCTTGCGGTGTGAACAGTTACTTGTGAAATATTTGTGATGTTAGATATAAAATCCTCAAGGTATTTACAGGCTTGTTCCAGGTGTGTTGTGTTTATGATGATTTGAACAAGCTANATGTGAGAGCAACAACTCTGCAGACACCAAGGTCGGTGAAGGAGGAGGAAGGGGAGATGCTCCAGGAGCTAGAGCAGAGATTCCCCTGCTGCCCATGGTGAAGACCATGGTGAAGCAGGCTGTCCCCTGCAGCCCATGGAGGTTAACAGCAGAACAGATATCCACCTGAAGTCCACGGAAGACCCCACACCAGAGCACGTAGGTGCCCGAAAGGGGCTGTGACCTGTGGGAAGCCCACATTGGAGCAGGCTCCTTGTGCCTTGTGCCTTGTGCAGAAAGAAGCCCACGCTGGAGCAGGTTTGCTGGTTTGTGACCCTATGGGAGACCTGTGCTGGAGCAGTCTGTTCCTGAAGGACTGCACCTTGTGGAAAGGACCATGGTGGAGCAGTTTGTGAAGAACTGCAGCCCGTGGGATGGACTAATGTTGGAAAAGTACACAGAGGACTGTCTCCCATGGGAGGGACCCCACACTGGAGCAGGGGAAGAGTGTGAGAAGTCCACCCCCAGAGGAGGAAGGACTGGCGGAGACAACTGACCACAGCTTCCATTCCCCATCTCTCTGTGCTGCTTGGGGGAAGGAAGTAGAGAAAACTGGGAGTGAAGTTGAGCCCGTGAAGAAGGGAGGGGGAGGGGCGAAGGTGTTTTTTAAGACCTGGTTTTATTTCTTTTTACCTTACTCTGATTAATTTCCCCCCAGCTGAGTCTGTTTTTTCATGACGGTAACTGGTGAATGATCTCTCCCTGTCCTTATCTTCACCCACAAGTCTTATTTTCTCTCCTCTGCCCAGCTGAGGAGGGGACTGACTGGGCAGCTTTGATGGGTACCTGGTGTTCAGCCATGGTCAACCCACCACAAAAAGAAAACCCCAAGCCACCCCCCAAACACACACATTTGCTTCAAGCTACTGAGCCAGACTTGGTCAATGAAATAATTTTATATTTCATTTTATATATATATTTTACATATATGAATACCAAAACTTGGTTCTTCAATGTACACAACCACCTGGTGCTTGAAAGAAGTACCTGGAGCCCAGCCACCACCAGAGCATGAAGGATCTCTAAGCATCTCTACACCTGTCCCCAGTGCCATAACACAGGACGGCCTCTGGTGCAGGGCCATTGAGTGACCTCAGATCATTTGTGATCGGTGATCATTTTAACAAGTATTACTGTGTATGTAAAGGATACGTAAATAAAATATGAATTCTAAAAAGATAGTTGAATAATTTATGCGTTGTAGCACATTCTTAATACTGCTTTTATATTACTAAGTTACACAATTTGAAAATAAACCACAAGATATTTCTGTTGTAGAATAAAAAGAAATAAGTAATACAAACATTTTAAACTAGCTGTTTTGCTCAATTCCATTCAGAAAGGGAAGATGTTACACAAACAGGACCTTAATCTATTGAAAGCTTCTGATGCAGCTAAGCTTACCTTTGTCGTTTTGTAACTTAATAGAAGATGCGTCTGAAAAGGAATACTGATGCTTCTCATGTACTGACATATTTCAGATCAAACTGATAATATAAAAACCAGTGTTTATCTGCTCAGTGTTAGAATTGAATTCTTAAACAGTTCAGAACCGGTTTAGAGTCAAAAATGAGAAAGTGTGCAGCTTTGCCCTTACCTTCTTTTTTTTTTTTAAATGCTTCATTTATAGTGATTTTAATGTAACTTTTCAGACATAGTCATATAATGTATGACATATATCATACCTTAAATGTAGAAAGTCCATAAAGTCTTGCGGTGTGAACAGTTACTTGTGAAATATTTGTGATGTTAGATATAAAATCCTCAAGGTATTTACAGGCTTGTTCCAGGTGTGTTGTGTTTATGATGATTTGAACAAGCTACAAGAGAAAAAATTCCTGTAAAAATCCTTTTTGCACCACCCATTGTCATTTGATTTTGTAAACGGTTAGTTCTTTCAGTAACAATGCTACTAGAAGTTAACTACAGCATTTCAGGTTACCACTGATTAGTCTTCAAGTTTGCTTTCAAATACCACTAAGGAGTAATACTACACTTTACATGCAAAGGATGCTACTTTAAAAACGAAGCCTGCAGACACTCAGTGAAATAAATTCGATTGCTTTTTCAGAATTTAAAAAAGGCAAAATATAGGAAAATATATTTCCAAAAGCAAATCACTGATTTGTATCATAAAAATAATTTTAAAACTACTGATATAAAAAAAAAAGATGATGCATTCTGAAGTTAGGAAATTTCAAAAATAAGGTTGCCAACTCCTTCCCCCCTCAACAATGGTAACAATCTGCTTGTACATGATATAAATGTTTCTATACACAAGACCCGCATTTACATTCAGTTCACAAATTAGACAATGTATATAATGCATAATAACTGAAATATCAGTATATTATATCTTAATTCTCACTGCATAGTGTCTGTTTCAGTGAACATGTAATGCTTGGTAAAATAAGTTTTAACATTTTTATCATAAAACTTATTGAGTTGATAATGAAACACCTCCAAAAATACTAGTAGATTTATTTTCATATTCCTGAAGACATTCCTGTACCAATCTCAAGAACATATAAAATTACTGCTCAGAAAAATTGTGCAGCTTGTCTTACTAACATGGCAATATGTTTTAGAGCTCTCTCCTCATCTTCTTCGCTTCATCTATACAAGAGGTTCTTGCAATTTTAAAACAACATTCAGTATGACATAATACTGCTCTACCAGCAACAATCTAAGTCCTCCTCAGCACATTCCAGTAGGTACCTGCTGTCTCCTGACATTGCATGTACTTGCCGTGAATGTTCAGAGCGATTCATTGTCTCACCCTGTCCTATTCTGTCCAATAAACAAATTAAACCAAGAGTCCTGATCTGATGAAGAAACAACACGCGCAAACCTACTAAAATATTTTAATTACAATTACTATAGAAAAAGTTTCATTTGTCAGAGTGAACTTCAGATTTTAGATTTCTTGATCTGGTAGGTCTACTATGAAACTTTACCCAGTTCATGTGAAAGAGATTTTCTTCCTGCTCCCCCCCCCCCCCCCAATTTTTTTAATAGGAAGAAAAAGAAACTCAACAATGTGCTACTAATTGCTAGAGGGGAGCAGAACACACAAACCATGCTCTGTATGCAACCAAAGAATTAAGAGTCTTTGGGCTTATTTCTTGCAAATCTCTGTTTATTGTACAGGAGACAGAACTCTTTCATTATCATCTCTCTCTCAAAAGGCACCCCTGTGTAAATATGCTTCCAACTAGACCCAACACTGTATTGTTGTTATTTATATAACAGATGCTGGTGCTTTTTTATACTTCATCTTTCATGTCTTTGAATTTTCAGTTTTAAAGGAAACACTGCTTGTTTTTCTTACACAAATCTTAATACCACGGTTTATCTACATCTACAAGACTAGTTTTAGCACTAATTGGTATTAAATAACACAGTTTTGAGTATGTGTTTTAAAACTTACCTCGGTTAAACCTATGTGAGGTTTTTTAATTAGGTTCTGTAAACAACTACTTAGAGTTCTTGTAAGCAGCAAATTTGTAGATTTTCTGAGCATATCATCTATTTCTGTTGAGCTGAAAAAAAAAGGTTTATTTTTATAACTATGCTGTACATGACAACTCTTCGACAGTAATGCTTCATTTTATTTTCTTTCCCTGCAAAGGGAACTCTTCATGTTAAGAACTCCCTATGCGCATTTAATTTCTGGTTGCTCCAAGTCTTCTCTGTTCTGACACACAGAATGCCTCTTTCACTTACCAAATTATCCATTAACTAAATTTCAACACTGAAGCAAACCCCCTTTTTTAATATATGTATTTTGGACATGTTTATTGACACAGGAGTTCGGAAAGAGTAATTTGTGGGTTTTAATGAGTTACTGAGGAGGTCAACATGCGCTCATTAGTACGTGTAAATTATAAACAGTATCAATTAAGAATGTGTGAAAGCGAGTTATTTACATCTTTAACAGTGCAGAAGTGGGTGACCAGCCATGAATAACTTCCAGATTTCAGATCTATGAATGTTATTTTTTGTAATTAAAACTAAGCTTTTGAAGGCCACAAGAGGCCTTCAAATGGGAGAATTGTGATGTTTTTCATCAGAAAAAGGTGGGATGGAAAAGGGAATGAGCATGCAGACAGCACATTTTGTTGCAAGAAATCATTGCTGTGGAAACTCCTAGCACTGAGAATGGAAAGACCATTCAAAGTAATCAGGAATGCTACACAATTATTTCTGAAATGGTCAGTACCAAAGTACATTTTTCAAATCTTACATGTTTGTTAAATAAATAAAATCTCTAGATTATTCAAACCAGTCAATAATGTTTAAAAAAACCCCAGCAGTCTTTTAGATGGCTTACCATGCCAAGCTACCGTCA
This sequence comes from Chionis minor, assembly GCA_013398295.1. Taxonomy (NCBI): domain Eukaryota; kingdom Metazoa; phylum Chordata; class Aves; order Charadriiformes; family Chionidae; genus Chionis; species Chionis minor. The sequence goes on along the minus strand of VZSF01007795.1, from coordinate 92,879 downwards.
CCCATGCAGACATACACGTGTTATATGCTATATATACACATATGAAATATATACACACATATGAAATATATGCTATAGCATTGGGAATCATAGATTAAATATAAATAATTATATATGTAAATGATAAAACAAGCACAGCTAGCAAATACAGAAGAAAATAAATTTTCAATTTAATGTACATTTTTAGGTCACCTGGAAGTTATAGGTAACCTTACAGTCACATTTCAATACTTTGAGCTTACCTGCGGTGAAGTGACTCTGAAAACTTAAGGCTTGCATAAATAAATTCCTTAACCTGGATATAAATCTGAGGCACTGACTGAGACATTGGAAGCTTCTTTGGAAAGGATTGCTGTGAAAATAAAAGATAACACTATAACTTGAATTTGTAACACTATGCACTTGAAATTGATTCTAAGGAGAGCTTGGTATTAAATGCAACAATTAGAAAGCCACTTAACACTGTCAATATTTTAATCTATTTTAAACTTTTCTCTTTTTTTTCATCAAATACAAACAGTGTTGGGCTGACTTCTACATCTGTTTAAATAGCTTATAAGCAAAACAGAACTTTATCACTTATTTCAATTACAATAAAATTAGGAGACTTTATGTAATTTAAGATCTCTCTGTAGAAAGTAATTTACAAACACACATTAAGAAACAGGTCTCAAACCACTTTTAATGTGAATGAACAAGACAGATGCAAGTGGAATGAGAGGCTCAAAAATGCGAACTTTTTTTGCCAAAGAAAGCAGTGGAAAAAAAAGTTTGAGATGTTCAATATATCTAGGATTTTCAAAGCATCTTGAGTACGTTTAGATATGTATATGTACTATCATATATTTATTTTCTCTCGGTGGCTCACAAAACCAAAGCAGTTTGAATTAATTTAAACAATTTGGATTAATATGTGGGAAATATCAGTAGGGTCTGTAAGAATAAAATAATGTTTTTTACTTTAATTTTAAAGCTGATATTGTATTCAGGAGGACAAAAGGAAATACATTCAATTAAATCTACACATACCAAATAGATACTTCTGCACTGAATACACAATTTTTGAAATTTGCAATTAATTTTCTGTTTACTCTGACTAGTGCATCAGAAAAATAATTAACAAATAGTATCATCCCTGGAGAATTCCATTTCTCTTTAAAAAAAAAAAAAAAAAGCATTAATCAACAGCAGCTCAACATTTGTGTATTAAAAACCAAGACTACCAAACAAATTAGCTTGACATTCTCCTAATCATAACTCTTTACTTAAGATCAGTTGGTATGACAATTATGTGGTATAAGTGCCAGGCTTTCACGTAATTGAACAGCAATAGCAAACGGTTTTTTAACAACAAAATTTATTTCAAATATGTGTTCATCTAATTTAAGCAAATAAATTTACATATAAAACAAGTGCTATTACATACAACTATTTTGGATCATTACAATATCCTGTCAGTAGGGCTTGAGTCTCAACCTTCATATATTCAATAATCTAAGAGAAGCAATTCTTTATCCTCTACCACGTCTGGCCAATACAGGAGGACACAAAACTTTCTCTCTGCTTATTAGAGTAGGCAAAAAGAAAAAAAAGCAACCCAAACCAACAACAGATACAAGCCAACTGTTTCACTTCTGAATATAGAAAGGGAGTAAAATTAGATGCTATAATCAGACCATGACAGTTTTCCACATCAGATCTAAATAGCAGAGTGCAGACAAGACTGTTTTGTCCAATCAGATCGGATTTGCTATGTTAAATATCTAGTAGGTTCTGGTCTTAAGTCTGCCTAATGTGCTGCAAGCAGCTCCTATGATAAACTTACCTGTAAAACGTGAGGGTGATTCATCCTAACCTACAGTTAAAAATTAGACACTCATTCACGTTTGTCTCTTTTTATACTAAACAGAGAGAAAGCAACATTTTCAAAGGTAAAATTCCCCTTAATGAGCAAAAGGCATCAGAGATGCATCAAATAGAATTAGCCCTCTGGGGTGTCTGTTCCTCTCTACCAATTACATAGGCTCCTTCAGCGACTAGTCTGAACTCACACATGTACTTTTCCAATTTTTTTTTTTAAACATCAAAATGTAAATTAAATTAACCCGCCCAGTAGACCTCCCAGTGCCTTATAGCCTGAGGTAACAACAGAGAGGTGAAGCGGATGAGATTATAAACAGCAACCAACAGAAGTGATGTTGGAGCATTTATAAAGTTTCCCCTCCACTTGGATTCCCTGCTATTGAAGAACACATAAGGTAACACTGCAGTCTTTCTTTCAACAAGGATACTTAATATTCTTTCCCTTCTATCCTGCTGCCTAGTTGACAAAACTTTCAGGAACTCAATTACCTTTGAAACTTCTTCCCCTTTGCTACATTTGGTTGAAGCTAACTAAACTGCTTCAAAAATTCCCAAGACACAAGAAAAAAAACTGAGACTGCCTTATTTCTAGTGATGTCTTTCTGCTTTACATACAGGCTTCAAAGCTCTTTTCAGAGATGTGTAAAAAGTGTTATCCTCGCTTTACAGATGAATTAACAGGGACAGAGAGATGTGAAGTGACTTACTAGCACTGAGCAGCTGGTCAAATCAGAGTTGGGAACAGAATCCAACCTGATTCCCAGCTTTACTCTCAAGTTCACCAGCCCTAAAATTAAGCATCAGTGAGATTCTGCCCATAAAATAGCCACAAAAAGTGCTGCTCACTATGAAACAGAAATCCCTCTCTGTGTCATAAAGCAAAATGAAAATTGTTGGGTACAGAGAATACATTTCCCTTCTAGTGAAATAAGGGCTAAAAGTTTTTATTAATCACACATATATAAAGCCATACGTGCTTACACAAGTAACGTCCATGCATGCGTGCTCATACATCAGACAGAGAGTGAGAAAGGCTAGCCAATAAAATTATTTAGTGCAAGTTAAAAATCTCCGCAATTTATTAGCAAAGTATGTCATGCTAAATAGTATCTGGGGTGTGGTACACTTCCAACACTGTAAGGGATTTCCGTTCTGTTTGTCTTATTTTAGTATTACAATGGCTAAGTAAATGAATTTGATGGAGGAAAGCATCCAACAAGCACTCTGGAGTCTTATTCAAAAATCAGTATAGAGCCCACCTTTGGTTTCTCATCTTCACTGCAATACTGTATTAACGACATGCAGCTGTTACGTTTGCCTGGTAAATCGCTGCTGAATTGCATAATTAGAGTATCTTTTTACTCTTAGAATAACAGGATCGTTTAGGTTGGAAAAGACCTTTAAGACCATTGAGTCCAATGGTTAACCTAGCACTGCTAAGTCCACAACTAAACCATGTCCCTAAGCACCGCATCTACTCCTCTTTTAAATACCTCCAGGCATGGAGACTCAGCCACTTCCCTGGGCAGCCTGTTCCAATGCTTGACAACCCTTTTGGTGAAGAAATTTTTCCTAATATTCAATCAAAACCTCCCAGGCACAACTTGAGGTAGTTTCCTCTTGTCCTTTTGCGGATACGTGAAGTGACAGATTGTGTATAAACCAGCTTCCCTCTACAACAGTAACTCCCAGGGCCATGCGGTTCTTAGATTTAGTTCCCCTCTACAGACTCCACCACGGGTCTATTTCTTCATCAGTATTACCAAAACCATATTTGAAGAGCAGAACATATTAATCACCTTTCTGTGAAAGGAGTTTGTAGTGAAAGAATATCCTATTGGAATGCTAATACGGCAGAATTATTTACAGTCTTTTCATGCATGCCCCACATGCTCAAACACAAATAATTAACTTTAAAAGTGAAATACAAAAGTTACTGTCTCTAACACATCTCTGTTTTACAGGTATTTTTGCAAACTACAGTATATACTATACTATGAGTTACTAAACCCAATGAGTTGCAACAAAATTTAACTAAAGTCAGACAGTATTATAATTACATAAAGACTGTCTCAATTAAAGTGTATTATTAATTTATTTACAAAACAACAGTTTCGTTATTCACTCAGAGCAAATGACTAAAGCTTTAATGTTCATATTTATTTATGACTAGATAATTACACACAAAGAAGGTGATTTAGCCTCTTAATCTACCTAGTTTTTCAAATTTTAATTGCTTTTTAATTATAGAAATCATTACTGTCCCAACTGTCCCTAATTGGATTTTGACAAACTTTAACAACATAAAACTTTTCCTTACCTTATCAAGTTCCAGATCTTGAAAAGGAAATTTGCTTATAACTATTTTGTATTCCTCTTCATTTGCGACAGGAATAGGGCTGTAGTTGTCTGCTTCAAAAATATCCCTGGTGAATTAGTAAAGTGAAAAAAAATTCAGGACACGTAACTTATTTACGATGTTTTCCAGTGTTAAAACATGTAAATGAATACAAATTTTACTACCACACTTAGATGTGCAGCTTCAAAAAGTTACGAGCTCCAGTCATCATCATTTCAGACATCCGAACTATTTTTAGATTAATTTGAAAGAATCTTGTATACGCTAACTCTTTACACTGTGTCTAATCACAGAGAAAAAATAGCTGAAAGTGTTTTAATATGTATGACTCAGAGCATAATACAGCAAAGGAACTTTAGATTAACTAGTCTGTTCCAGGGTAAACCCTAATGAGATACTTATTAATTATGGTAGCCTACACTTTGCCTACGGTATAGCAGATATTCAGAGTGTCTCACTTAGGTACCACAGCTACATATAGTCAATAGAGGTGATTCAGAAAACTTCAACTAGGTGCACGCCACAGTGTTAAGCACCCTCTGGACTTTCCTGCTAGTCAAATGACCATACTAGGAGTCTACAGAGCTTCAGAATCTTAAGCATTCAACTTAATTTTAAGGTTTTCTGCAATACAATGTAACATATGTTACGGTAAACAATTTCTGCACATTTAGACATCACACCCTATCTGCAAACAGGCTTTGGAGTACAGTTCCAGGCTGCCGTATTCTTGGGTTTACAATTTACTCGATCATATGATCCCAAATAATAGGTGGAAACCAACCTCCATTTTTAAAAAAATGAAGACGTACTGGCAATGTCAGTAATCTGTGAGGGAGATACGCGTATCAACCAACTGGAAATATTAAGACAACCTAAATTAGAAACATAATGCCCTATTACAATAGCCTAGACTTGGAGAAAAACAGATGTCTCCTGCATGTTTCTCCAATAATGTCCCACTGGAGACCTTCCTTCTCTCCATTAACTACAGAAGCAGTCGTCGTTAGCTCTTCTCCTAGATATTAGTTAAATGCGATGAATACGTTAGCCCTATCCAACCCAAAATTCATACACAATAGTGAGTTAATAAACTCTTCCAGAATTATAACCCTATCAAAAGCCCTTGAAGTTAGACAAAAACAACAGATGCAATACAAAAGGTACAATTATTTTGAAATACTAACCTGAACAGTCCAGACCACTTTTTAAGAAGCGTTTCATTGTACTGGTCTCTTATCTCAAATAAAAGATCAAATAGTCGGTTCACAGGAAAACCGTAGCCCTAAGGTATAAAAATGAAAAGGGTGGGTAATTCAAGAACTAATACACTCAACTCCTATCACATCAGTTCAAGACTCTGACATGAGACTTATTATTCAGTCTTGTCACTTCTATAAAACTAATTATACTGCTTTAAACACACCACTACAAGATTATATATTAAATTCTTACCAAATACTTTATCCTATGCTTTCAGGTCTCAAGCAGAAATTTGTCCCATTTCTCTATAACATTTTAACTTGCTATTTATGCATATAACTAATCTTTTTTATCAGTCTGTTGAATATTGCAAGAATACTTGCCAATGATGTTCATTTGGTCTTTCAGCTAGAGTGTTAATCATAACTAGAATGCTATTCTTGCTAAAGATCAGAAGGCACTTATAAGAGACAAAAAAGTACACAAATTACAAAGCTAACATTATTTTTGCCCATATATGAATAACTGGATGCTAGCTGGATAGCCCAAAACTTATCCATTAAATTGATAACACTGAAAAGGAGGAACCAAGGCAAGAAATACATATATTTTAAAAATATTGTGTGATTTTGTTCTTGATTTGTATGTATGATTCAGGAAATGCCAAAGCATTGCACTTACTCACCTAAAAGAAAAATTTAACTCTATGAAATTCAGTTAAATTACTAATATAATATGTACCTGCAAAGTATCAGCAAACACTACAATGAGATTCTTCAGTTCCAGAACAAGGTCGGGATCACTGCAATATGACTGAAAGTGAGAAATTCTGATTTTGTTAAAAGGATTTCAATATGGGACATAAGTTTTCAAAGAATATTAGCACAGAAGGTTAAACTCTCCAGCCTTATCCGTTTACCTGACCGACTGCCTTAGTAAAAAACAACTTGGACTCACTTGTCTTCACTTTGTCCAGCTACATAAAACTATTTCTTAAATTTTTGTATAAACCATCAGTAGTATAAACGATCAGAAAGAGTAAACTAAAATATGAGATTCAATAAATATCAGTATACCGTACTGAGATTCAAAATCAGCAAACTACATTTATTTCAGTGGAACATAAACACACATCAAAATGCTTTGTTAAATCAACAGAGAACTTTCCACAGAACATTCTTTTGAACACTAAGCCTGGGTCTAACTAGTGCTAAATGTGTATGGGGAGAACACTATAAAATACTTTCTAAATAAATTCAAATTACAAATTTGATGGTAAAAAATCAAGACATTGTTATTTACCAAATGACTGAAATTTGATTTTCAGAGGTGCAGAGTTATACAACTAAGGCTTTCACCTCAGCTTCACTATTTGCAATATGGGATAAAGTAAAAGAATATTTATATTAAAATAATTTAAAGCAGCATGAGAATATATTACTGGTTAGAGACTACATACACCTGTTTCACCTTTCTTTAATTTATGCTCATAGCATACTTTAATAAAGTAAAGGTGTGGTTTAAAATACCTTATAAGAAAACATGCACTAAACATTAGTCTGTACTAGGGTAATGTTAAGAAAGAGATTGTGATGGAATTGGTTTTGATGGAAGTTATACATTTTGAGAAGAAATAGAGATCAACTGCATGACAAGAAATTGCAGAGTTCTTTAGAGATTACATTACTTTTACTCCTTAAATTACCATATTCTTACATAGGTGTATAAATCCACATGCAGCCAATTAACTCGCAAAGTATTTAGCTTAAAAAAATGCTGAATATATCTCAATTTATCCCAATCCTCTAAAATTACTTAAAAACATTCTCACATACCACTGATCAGTAAAGTTTATAGTTTTATATGATAAAACTATAGTTGCAATCTGAACATTTTCCCCATTTTTCCTCAGTATATATGTAATGTAAAATATTCCCCAAATTAAAGATCAATTGTAATAAAAATAAAAATAATGTTGCATAAAGGAACTGCTTCTAGCAAACATTAAAAAGAGAAGGCTAAAAGTCTTCTATTTTTTTGATAGTAAAAGTCGTACCAATAGTAAACTCTGAAGCAATTTAGTATCAGTCTGTCTGAGTGAACAACGGTATTCCATTAGTTTTCAGGGAGAAATAAGAAATAGGATGCAGCTATTCAGCATCATTGGAGCTAAGGTAGAAATGTAACTTTAGGAGACACGCTTCGAGTATACTGAAATACTCAGTTGGTACAAAATTACATTCTAACATCTGTGAAATACCTTTACCTCAATATAAACATATTACTACTCTAGCATTGAAGAGATAGCTCCAAGGGTTTTGCTGGTGGAGTTTATTTTGGAAACACAGCATTTGGAATGATAATTAGGAACTATTTCCTGGTGGTGCTTTCAGTGCTGAACTATTCAATCTGATCTAATGAAGAGGTCAGTTGAGACTAATGAGGAAGGATTGCAATAATAACAGCAGATTAACTCTGCATATTCTAAACTGCTGGACTAAGAGAAGGTTTGGAAGACCCAGTGAGTTGTAAATCAGCGGAGGATTATGCAAATAGCCCATGGCTGCGGATCACAGCCTGATAGTGTTGGGAAAAACAAAAGCTTGGCAGGCTCCCTCCCAAATCTGAGCAATTTTTAATCACAAGGAAAAGAAAACATGAGAGAGGTGTAATTTTTCACTTTGTTACTATACCAGCTTTAAATACACAGAACTCTGAAGTAAGAGGATTTAAACTGCAATACTGATAAGACTCCTCACTTACTGAATGTGTTCTAAGAACAGCAATGATCTTGGAAAGGGCCATGTTCCAGAGTTCCTCGGTATATGTTCTAGTTACCAATCCTTGGGTTACATGTAAAATATGGTCTTCTACTACAAAGAAACTAAAACAAAATAATGCTTGAATTATTAAGTTGCTTTCTAATACGAGAGCAAATTCTACCCTTTCACACACAAGCATAGTCAAACCCTTCCCCACTTGAGCAGCGGCACTTTGGTAGGTTTGGTGTTCTGCTTTGCCCAGCAAAAGTCTGTGAAAAGTCTGTGTCACGCCAGCTGGAGGGTCCTTGTTGGGCACAGTATTGATAGGATCTGGGTGCTCTTCCCTGCTCAGATCCAGCAACACCCACTCAGATGATTTGTGCAGAAACTGAATCTTGCAGAAGAAATTTTTTGGACAACAGGAGAATGGAGGGTGAATTAAGAATCAACATAGTAAAACTGAAATAAATCTCCATTTAGAAAACTTACCCTACAATTTGACTGAAGTATCTTCTATAGCCTTCTACTGTTTCATGCTTTCAGTGAAAAAGAAAACAAGTTTATAAATAAAAATACCAATAAGTATTAAGTACAACCCAAGTCAGTGCAAAACCAAATCTATTGGTTACCATGCTTGACTGCGGCTGCAGAACTAATCTTGCTTGTTTCCTTCTTTGTTTTCTGTAGTAATTTTCAAATATTTCTCCATCACCCTAAAACAAGACAAAAGTAGTTAAAACAAGAACATTGTCTCAGTATGAAAAACGCACTTCTTAAATTAAGGCTCGACTTCTCTTAAACAAAGCCACATATTTTGCATTTATTCCACACGTAGACCTCCAGCTGACACTAGCAAAGTTTTGCATGCATGAAAAATGTAGAAATTAACTTTTTTTTTTAAAGTAGCCTACAGAATGTACTGTAAATAAAAGCGTTGCTCATGTGCCTACATTTTGTCAAACAGTATTATGCATTTTAAGCAATATTTATGTTTTCAAACTACAGCTTTCAAAGTATAGTAACATTTGCAGACAAGGCATATTACCTATGGCATAGGGCATAGACTCTATAACAGAAACTCATTGTCTCCTAAACTGTTTCTCTAGGTTATTCCAGAAACTAACTGCATTGTAGAGTTAAGTTACAAAAATGTTTCTGAATATATGATACATCTGAACACTGCCTGCATTAGCTTTGCCTGAGAAAAAAAACCACATGAGATTTATTTAGTATTTGTTTATTCTCTTTGGAATTGGTAAATATAATGACTGTGGATTTGGATTTTTCTCCTATCACCGTCCTTGAAGACACAATACCCTCTGTGCCTAATGATTATATTGTGAGGAATTCAACTGACATCTTACCCATCTCATTAAGATGACCATTCAGTAGAAACCATCTGTTCATTTGAAATCAGTGCTACACTGACTCATCTACCTACTGAACGCAATGTAATTTGTATGCAAGCAGAATAAAGGAGCTTAGCATTTTTAAGGTTTGTTTTTACATCATGGCCCTATTATTAGGCCAGTACTATTTAGAATTCCATTACTAGGACTTCCAAAAGTCTTGAAATCAAATTATTACAGAGCTTCTGTATTACCAAGTCAGCGTTACTTACCTAGCTCCTTTATAAGATATAACAAAGAAGGTTTAAATGTAGTATTTTAAGTTCATAATTAATATCTCATCATATTTAGAAATACTACTAACCTAACAAAATCTGAAAGTAAAAAGAGAGACTTGGCTTAAAAACAAAAACCCGCTTGAAACCGAGACGCAAATTTATCAGAACTCTTTCTGTTCCAGCAGAACTTTACACAGTATGCTGTAATTCCTCCTAACACATACCGATCAGACGTACTAACCGTTCACCTCCAGCCCAAATATTCAATGCAGTTTTCAGATGCACAAAGCCATTATTGAATTCTACTTCCAATGCCAAATCTCTACTCAGTTCTGACATAAGCTCCTCAAGTGAAAAAGAGTAGCTGCTATTCTCAAATCCACACCAAAAATGGAGATGTAAAATATCTCATGATTATTTATAGACCATGCTACCCTATGTAATCAAGATCAGCAATTCAGGCATAACAACTATTTTAAACAGATGTTCTAAAGTAATCCGCAGAATACAGCAACAACTCTGATGATTCACTCACTGAATAAGCAAAGGAAAGGCAAGATAAAATACACTGAAGCAATGCATTTGTTTTGCCCAGCTTCCAAAGGTTCATAATTTGGTATCAGTTGAAATAATAAATCAGTTCACACTGGGTTATAAATGCTAGGAATATTGCTCATACATCAAGTGTTGTTTCACACCATAGTTACATTTATTTTATACTCCTATGTAGCATTTAGTTTAAAGGTAACATCACATGCCAAAGGGATCAAGTGTGTTTTCATCAGAATTTAAATATCATAGAATCGTAGAATGGTTAGAGTTGGAAGCAACCTTAAAGATCATCTAGTTCCAACCCCCCTGCCCTGGGCAGGGACACCTTCCAATAGACCAGGTTGCTCAAAGCCCCATCCAAATCTACAGCATGTTGCATAATATATAGGCTAAAAAAAAGCTTTTTATATATATTTTCCAGAACCTTCTAGTCTAAAGAAAGGTTATTCACGAATAAATACGGTCTATGTTTGGTATGTATGTATCTTACAATCACCAGGTTGCAATCACAAGCTATGTAGTATTCTGAGATATATAAAATACTGCTTTCTTCTTAAATATGAAGAAGCAGAGTAGAAAACATTTGTCTTGCATAAAAATAGAATATTTTCTACAGCTTTGTAGCATAGAGAGAATTCATTAGGAAGGTGACATTTGCTGTGAGATAAGTCCTTGATATAGAAATGCAATGAATAGACACCTGGGATCAACTCTCTTCCTTTGCTGTCATTACACAGTTATCTAAAGTTCAGAAGTGATGATTTACAACAGAAGGTAAATGAGAAGGTCTCCAAGAAGTGGTTAATGCACAACTCTTGATAATGCTATCATGGCTTATTAATTAGATTAGGGCTTCTGACTTTCCTACCAACATATTCTGAAGACATCAACAACCCTTTTTTTCTGAGGCACTAAAGGTCTTTGATATCAGAGAACATTCCAAGTTGTTTTCTGTCTCCAGTAAATTTGGAAGCTGTCAAACTTTCTGTGCAAATCCAAAGAGCATAATCACAAATAACTTTTAAATGTCACCTGTAAATTTTATTTCCTGTTCTTTTATTATACTAAAGAAAGAATAAGATTATGATGTTCACTGGCGTATTTAATTTTACACTTTGTTTTTTATATGTTATTTCACACTTATTTCCTCTGTAAAAAGAAATGGTCTACTCTTTTTTGATAGTTCTGGCAGCCTGTCTTTCTGTCCCTCCTGTTCTTTTCACTGAGATGAACAATTACTGACATAATTACTGATGTTTTTGTTTGGATTCCTTCTTTAAAAAAAAAAAGTAACAGTGAAATAACACTTCAAACATTTCTTCAAGATCAAACTTTCATGTTACACAGCTGCAAGGATCCCACAGAAAGATAACTCAGCCTGAATGCTTGAAGCCAGGAACAGCTGAGATTGTAGGATTAGCAATACCTAAAAATACTTGATCTATATGGCCTTGATACTTATTTTATAAATAATCTGACTTCCAAAGTAACTGAGACATAAGAAAGGTGAGAAAATAATAAATAATTTGTTACCAAGTTTCCCCAAGGAAGTTTTTGTCCTTGTTAGCTTGTGTTTCTTTTACAGCAGCTAAAATGGGCTATTGTGTTTCCGCCATTGAATCCAATCTAACCTGCCTGAGCACGGTCTGTCACAGTCTCCAGTTTTTGCTTGCTATTTTGCTCTACTATTCTGATTTCCACAAGATTCAGACTGAATATTCCTATGTTTTGTAATATTGATTATATCCCCCAAACATTTGGGTGACATGGAACACTTAGGGGAACTGCAAAATTGTCAGTACCACTATTGAGGCACACATGCACATTATACTTATATATTCTTAAGAACACTTACGCAATTAATGTCTTGCTCTGTGTCCTTTATTATGCATACAAAATAAAACATGCAGTTGTGCCCTGAGTATCTATACTCTATCCATCTCAGCTGGTTCATCAGAACTACTACTACTCAAAGCAAAATGTTTGCTTGGGAACTATTAGAGTATTAAAAATAAGAAAATGAACATTCAACTTCAAAAAGTAAAATATCTTTTTGAAGTCATCATAATACATACCAAAACTGAGTAGATGTGCAAACACCTATAGACTGGAGAAAAGTCTACAAGATCTTGAGCAGTTAAAACCTGAAGAAGGAAAGAAAAAAGAAAATGATAAAGCATAAAAAGCATATAATCTGCAAAATGTGATACATTACCAGTAGAACTTGTTCACTTATTGATAAGGAATTATCCCTTCCTTTTAAATTCTCTTTTAGTGCCCTTAATTTTACAACTGCTCAACTCCGTTTCTTAAAAATTTGGAGATTATGGGGAGAACTAGTCACTCAGCAGAGTGTGAAGTTAGTATATTGATCAATCTGAAGTTCAGATGAATATGGAAACACACTGGGGTTGAATACAGAAGCATGACCAAATTGGGACCAGCAAAAGCCAACTCCGTTGACAGGTTTTATGGCTACTAAACCTACTGTTTTCACAGGAAGTGGTAGCAGGAGTTTGCTATAATGACTTGAAAAGTAACTGCATCAGTCTTTCTGACAGTTATTTCAGGAGCCAAAAATGGATGGGTTCTATCAGAAAAGCATGAATTAATTGTTCGACTCTCTCCTCCTCTTGTATTTTACAGTACTAGCTTTTATCTGTATTACAGGACCAGACTCCTTTCACTGTGTTTTCAGAGCACCAGATTTAAAGGTCTAAATAGTCACTGTTTCATTCAATTTATGAATACTGAGTATTTGATAGCTGAAAGAGTTCTAACACAAGCTGAAGTCCTCAACACAGAAATGCTGGCTTTAGCAATAGCAGGATATTCCAGCAGGCCATGTATCATTTACAGTGGGCAGGTACTGTATAATGTAAATTGCAACTGAATTCCAGAATAATCACAAGTTTGAATGTCCCCAAACATAATGCTAAAGCTAGCATTAATACAAGTAATATTTTGCAACTCTTTTCTCCCCCTAAAACACTGATCTGGACCGGTGTCTCTTGAAGGTGTCCTCTGGTCCTTCCTAACTAGTGGTGACCATCCACAGACAATGTAATGCAAGTTTTGTTCAATAAATCTACAACACTCACTTCAAATAAGATGTACCGATTAGCAGAAAGTTACCTCCTCTTCATGTTCATCATCTTCTTCAAATGTTCGCTTCAATGTAATTTCATTCTTGGATTCCCAAATTCTGCTTCTAACTAAATGCATGTTCCGACCATAGTTTACATTATTCTGCTTCTGAAGAGCGGTACTAAAGGTTTTCTGCTGCTGTGCCTGTTTAAAAACAGTACCAATAAAGAGGATGTAATGCAAATTTCATCACTGATGAGTATATGCTATGACATGAAAAACAGGTGGTGCTACTGAACACACATCAGTATAACTGCAAGATGTCTGTTCTCAGCCTACACCGATGATTTTGTCCTTAGTCAATTTGGGATGATAAATTAGTTCAATACCTAATTTCTGCATAATTTTTCCCTAATCCCCAGAATGCAATTTTAAAGGTAGGAAAAAAAAGGTAAAAGTAATCTGTAATTTTCCTGATCCTAAAGTGCAGACATAGAATCAATATTTAAATGAAGTACAGCTATCACAGTTTCCAGCTATTCGTTTGCTGTCTTCAGTTAAGCCTTAGTGAGCAGTCAGCTGCAGAAACCAAATGCACTACATTGTCTTTACTATTGAAAGAAAGGCAACAAAGCAGCACAGTATACTCTTGCGATCAAGTTTCATTTATAATAACAAATGCTGCATTTTACAAGACCTTAGATGACAAAATGGCAACCCAGCCTGAACTCTGCCCAACCAAAAGTCAAATGAAAACTTTACTTGCTCTCCAAATAAATTTTAAAAGCGGTAACTGTTTTAAAGCTTGCCCAGTACCAGTGCTTTGAAGTGGCAGATTATTTTATGATGGAACCGACAAGGGCTCCAGCTGTCTCAATCTCACCCTGACTCCCACCTCAGTGTGCCCTCACTGGAGGGTAATACGCCAATGCCATGCCCTGCATTAGTAGTACTTAAGAAAGAACTAGGAAGTTCTGTCAAGATTTCCTTTGGTCTTATTCATCCTTGCCAGCTGGCCAGATGAGCGGCTCTTTGTAGTAGCTGCTGAGTTACAGACTGTCTAGGAGTTGACCACTCAAAGTATTTCACAATTTTTTGCAACTTGAGATATACAGCATTTCTCCTTCCTTTCCCAGGAAGGAAACTACTTCTTGTCTAGGGCAAAGATTCAAATTTGGAAGGAAAATTTGATTCCACTGAGGTGTCATGCTGCTTCATGCATTAGGCAGGGACCGCTAGAACTGACAACTTCATGTCCAGGAGAAGAAACCTCCCAAGATATTAGCAAGCATTTCGCAGCTCTCCATCTTTACTCAAAGGTCTACGTGATCACTCTAATCCTTAGACAAATCTTTTGGGCTAACCTGAGACAATCGACACTGCTCTTTTCAGTAGATAACAGGACAGAAGTCATCCTGTTAGGTCAGCTTACCTGCTTCATGGCAGTTTCCCCAATTCTGTCAGAATGCTTTCGAATACTCTCTAAGAAATCCTTGAGATCTGACATGGATATTTCTTTTATTTCTTCACGCAGTTTTGGAAGATTTTCTATCATTATCTGGCAAAAACGGTATTGGCTAACTCTAGGAAGATAGAAATTTTCTAGCTGTTCCATTGTTTTTAAAGCAGAATAGTACCTACAAAGAGATTGAAATAAAATTATGTACCTTCTTATAAAATTTTAATAAAATAATTTGGTTATCAAATATAGGATATCAATATAATACACACAATCAATATATAGCTAATGAAATTACTATGTTCTTAGAAAAATTAAGAAACAAAAGGTCATCCATATAATGCTTCAGTCTGGAAAAAAACCAGCGCACTGTGAGAGTGACTCAGTCAAGTAAAAATTTTAAGTAGGCTCCTATGGTATTAGCTGTTCTGATCAATAGATTCCCGACACTGTGTGGAGCATCTTATGGAATGGAGCCACTAAAGTCATAACAATTATCTTCCCTCACAGACTTAGCTTATTAGGGTTTTTTATGAGTTCTTTTTTCTGAAACATAAATTGCCAGTCACCCAACAGCACAGTATATACACCAAACAATGAAAAAAATCTTGGAAAAGTGTGCCTATATGTATCCGCCTTCTTTAGATATGTGTAAACATACACATCCACACCCACCCTCTTTCCACCATCCTTAGCTGGAAGAGACGTGTACACACTTATTTCAAGGAGTATGTTTTCCAGCAGTATATCATATTTTGCTGTAAACCACGAATCTATTTACTCTTCTGACAAAATACAGTATATCCCACCAAGAACACCACAACTCTCAACAAACATTAAGGTCAGAGGGTTTTTGAAACAATCAAAACAATTTTCTCTGTTCTTCGGTGTCCTGTTGGCCTACAGGTTGTAGCAGAAATATGGAAGACAAGGCCTGAGAGGGGAAAACCCAAAACAGCAAGAAATACTTCCTCTCACATCCATATACTAGGTAGATGATGTAAAACACATTTGTAACTATGCTGTAAAATTTTACATAAGGGACAATGAGTTTAAAGAAATGCTCAAGTTAAAACTAAGCGTAAAGAGTGATTTAACTGCAGAATAAATTAAAAAAAAATAAAGATTCAAACAATTTTCACAACAGAAGGCTATCAAATACTGAGACATCAACTGCATTTATTACTACAGTTATTTACCTGTCTTCACTCTCAGTTTTCTCACAGATTACAGGGGTTATGGGGCTAAGACTTACTTGCTAAAACCATTTATCAACTTCAGGCATGTAGAATATATGTAACATTTTGATGCTTTCAGCTGATTTAGGGAAACATTTAAAAAAGGAAATGTTAATTAAGGGAAACTGGTTTTCCATGCTTCCTCTTATAATCAGTAGAGAGATGAACACCACAAGGCGGTGACTCAGAGCTGAGTCAGGCTCCTATATGCCTGTTCCTAAAGTCAATACCTGTCTCCATTTTATTTTCAAATGTCACACAGGCTACTAAGGCAGAATGCTCGTGAAAATTTTTACTTTATTGAAAAGATAAAGAGAAACAGAAGTGGGCCAATTCTGGGACAGACAGCTAAACTAAGAAGGGAATAAACAGAAATACCATGATCAACAAAACTATGATGTCAACATTTTAAAGAGAGGTGCAGCGAACGGGCTAAACATGAACAGGAGAGGAATTAGTTGTAGATGTGACAATAATCTTCCTTTATGCAGTATTCTTACCAGTCAAACACCCCAGGAGGCTTTTGGAAAAAATGCATTTAGTTTGGTCTATTATAACAGAATAATGTGAACCTATGCCTTTAGCTTGGTCTTGAACAGGAAAAGTAGAAAAACTGAGATCAGACTGAGTTAACTTGCTGTTAGTTCCAACCCTTTCTTTCCACAAATACAGAGCAATATCCTTAGCCCATTTTTAGCTTTTTGTATTATAACCTTAGTTCCCTTTTCTTCCTGAAAGTCCTACACAATCAGTATTGGAAAATTACCAAATCATTTTGAAAGGGAAAAGCTGAATATGAGCAAAGTCCCTTCAGCTGTTGAAAACCTGGAAAAGCATCCTTTCCAGGTCTTTTGTTTCTGGATATTATTTTGTAGATAGAGTGAGTAAACACTCTCAAACTGAAATACAATTCAAGCTGCTGGCTCCCCTTCTGTAGACAAGCAATAATAAATTATTAATACTTCAGTCATAACTTTCTGTTCCATTCTGAAATAAACACATTGTTTTGAATTTTCTCAATCAAGATATTTCTAAGCTAACAGTTCAGCATAGCTGGAGGATGGGAAAAATCTTCTCTTTTATTCCAGAACACAACTGCTTTCAGGAGACTGCAAATAAAGAGGTTTCAAGTGTAAATTAGGAGCTTTTGTTTATTATATACTTGGTTTATATAAAATATACATAAGGCAAGGGGAATGTTGCAGATAAGAAGGGGTCTGGGGGTTTTATGTGTGCGGTTTTTGTTTTTTCAAATAGTAGATGACCAAGAGTGCCACATGGTGAGACTTCTGGTGAATAAAACCATAATAGCATCAAAATCGTATAAAAGGTTTTTATTTAAATTATACAGATCAGCTTATCAGAACAGTGTTAGTTCATCTGGAAGGTTTTTGACTGCTGTCTCTAAGATCAGAATTAACATAATCCATTTTAAATCCATTCTAGAGTCCCTTACTAATTATATAGAGAGAGAGCTGAGGACCTTGCCCTTTTAACATCTGTTCTGATAAAGCACTGAAGTCTTATTAATTTGAAGGTCATCTGCAGGTCAGGATTTAAACTAAAAACTTTTGCATATCATTTCACGGAATGGTGTATTTGTATATTTTACTTTAAAAACATTCCATGGATTTAACTCAATGCTGAAGATTTTGACAACAATTATTAGTTCCCATCACATTATTATCAATCACATAAGGTAAAGATTACCCATTTGACTACAAATAAGTTAAAGAAGTATCTTCTATGTAATTTTTTTCATATAAATATAGCAGTCCTCTGTCTATTTTTCTGAGATAATCTTGTAAGAATAAGTTCCCCAACGCAAAATTTATAACATAAGCTTTGAAATTGAAGACACAAGTTTGAAATGCTAAGAGAGGTCATATGATAAGACCATCCAGAACTGACCCATCTTGTCATCAGAACCAGAAAACTGTAACACAGATTTTACTAACATCTCCAAACTATAAAAATGGAAACTTCTAAAACCAACAAGAAGCAGGACTGGAAAAAAAACCCACAACCAACCAACCAACAGAAAACTCACTCCAAAAAAAACCACAACCCCACAAACAAACACACACAACAAAAAAAAAACCCACCAACAAAACCCCCTAGAAGATTAATATTAGTGTTTTGCAACATCTTATTCTAAAATTTAGCTGGCATTTTACAAAACATTCAAGTCCCAGACACAGAGTAGTCAGGTCCGTATTAGAATTTGAAACGTCAACACGCAAAAAATCCAAAAGAAAAATAAAGTGACCATTACTTTAAAGTACACAAAGTATTAAGTTATGTTTTAAATGACAGAACTTTTAAGATTTTTATCAGTGGAGTGTCATTTGGAGGCAGTTAAGAGAAATACTGTAACTTACTAAAAAAGCCCCATCAAGTTAAACTAGAGCAGACAAGAAGTTACACGGGACAGGAGCAAGATGAACTCAAAGGCTGTGAATTTTACTGAGAATAATGCATTTGTACTTAAGTTGTTTGAGTAAGAACATGTAGTCATGTCCCAAAATCTCCTGCTGAAAAAAACAAGAGGAGAGACAATAACCTTAAAATTCCCATTTTATTTTAATTAAGAAATTTAATTCGCAAAGAAAAAACAGTATTCTTCTCCAACTTTTGCACTTGCCTCAGAAGCAAATACTGTGTATTCCTACATACTACATTTCCATTAAGTAAATCTGAAAAATTTTTTATACTTTACCAAACAAATTTAAGGGCGTTCATCGAAGTTTTTCAATAATACCGCAGAAAAGTCACATCCACAGATGATCTTGAAGATGATATATTGAAATTGCAATTGAAAATCTTTCACCACAGGAACAACTATTTATTTATTTTGTTTTTAAGTCTAGTTGCCTTAACAATTCTAAACCTAATTTTTAAACTTCCCAGCACACCAATTTTTTCAGTTGCCCCAAAGGACCACAAACTGAAATCAAGGCACTACTAACTCTAAAACTTCTGTAAAGTGAGTCAAAAGCTCAATATTTCTGAAAATCAGATTAAAGAGTTGCTGTGTGAAAAAACCAAGATCTGTGGAATACCATTTTCATCCATAAAGATGCAATAGGAGATTTTTTTAAAAATAGAAATTATCAAACAAACAGGGTTGTAAGAAACATGAGAAAGAAAGCAGCTGACAGTTCAATATCAAATATATATTTTGATGGGTTTTTTTGCCAGATTCACGATTTCTCTGGGAAGTATTGATTTGCAATTGGTAAAATCCAGTGCTTCATTTTGACATGGTTCCAAAACAAGGCAGGAAACCAAAATCAAATCACCATTGGTTTTATTTGTTTCAGTATCTTTCCATACAGGCATAGGTAGAACCAAATTATATAAATTATGAAGTTTTCCTATTTGCATCCTTTATGTCTTCAGGTTTATTTGAATGCTTGGAAGGTTCAGGCAGAGAAAGGCTGCATGACTGTCTCAGTGAGACTTAGTAACCTAAAAAATTAATCGACTCTGTCTTTCCGACAGTTCAGAAGAAAGCTTATAGCAACATCAGAAAACAAATCCAAGTCTTTCAGGGCAAAAAGCTCACTCTGAAAGACCATACTCTTTCTTTAGTCCTTCTCACAGTAGACTCAATAAGATGATTAATTTATTTAATTATTTTAATTGTATGGTAGGTTTGTTGTTTTGGTTTTTTTAAACACTCATTGTGGAAAAAGACTTGCAAAAATACTGGTTCTAACAATTCCAAATTAGAACGCGATCTCTTGAAGCAGCTGGGAACATTCTCCAGAGACACATGTCTAAACCCAAATGCACAGACCATGGTAACAGAGCTGTATAAAATGTGCAATGATCTTATCTCCGACTTAAAATTAAAGATCTAGGTAGCTCAGCCTAAATGCAGAGCCCCCACTAGGTGTTTTGGAGAGCAGTGGAGAAACCACGCCTCTCCCTTGTGCTTCCTCAGCTAAGACTTTAAACCCTCCATAACTCTTTCCAACCAATTGTGTCTGTTTATAGCAGATTCCACGGTTACTTCCTCTCACAACTATAGTTCTTGTCAACTTGTGTTATGCATGGCTCAGGAGACAGAAAAATACGATACAGAGCCTTTCACCTCTAGGTCATCAGTTCAAACGTAACCCATGTTCTTAGGGAGCAAAAGTTGCTATTAACAGATGGCTTTTTGGAGTAAACCTCCATTCCATCTGCATAAACCAGTATGCATTCCAGACCCAAAATCGGTCATTATCTTAAAAGGTTCTGCCATAGAGACAGAAAATGGAATTCCAGTCCGTATCCCAAAACAACTGTCCCTCCAAAATACAGAATATCCACACTTTCTTCTTCCCTTCCTTTAAACATTAGAGATTCATAGTTCAAGACTGTAAGATAATGGAAGAATGAAAATATATTCTAAAAGGCTGCAATCAGAAAAAGTCAAAAGAAAAAGAGGTCTTTTTTTACAAGATCAATGAAAGCTTTGCTGCATTAACAAGCCTCAGATGTCATGGTTTAACCCTAAACCGCAACCAGAACCAAGCAGCTGAACAGTGGGATAGGGGAGGAGAACTGGGAAAAAAGGAAACCTCATGAGTTGAGATAAAGACAGCTTAACAGAACAGTAATGGAAGAGAAGATAATAATAACAATAATGACAAAATAATATACAAAACAAGTGATGCTATACAATTGCTCAACACCTGATGATTGATCGCCCAGCCCGTCCCAAACAGCAAACACAGATTCCTGCCCTCTGGCCAACACCCATTTATACACTGAGCACGATGTCTACGATACAGAATATTCCTTAGGCTAGCTTGTCCTGTCTCTGCTCCCTCTCAGCTTCTATGGGAAGCTGAAAAAGTCTTTGACTTAACATAAGCATCACTTAGTAACAACTAAAACAATATGTATTATCAACATTATTCTCATACTAAATCCGAAACACAGCAGCTACTACACAGAAAATTAACAGTGAAGGTTTATGAGAAAAATTATCTTTGCCTAAAATCAACATTCCTCATTGTTAAGACAAGGATTGTGAATGCTCCTCTCTCTGACTCTTCCAGGAAAGCTTGACAGCAAAACTTAGAAAGGTCAGTTTTGAAATTGCTTGTACCTGCACACATCAGCTATCAGGTTTTTGCACTGATGTTATGGATGTCCTTGCTATTGCTCAATCACTTAGTGTATAAAGGCCAGGTACACTCACTGTTTGGATTTGTTGCCTGCTAAGCCACAAGGGAATTACCATTTGAATTACCTGCATGTTCCATGGGATAGCCACCTCTAGGCTGTATTATAGGGAAGTGTAAGTCACAGGCAAAGTAGTAACTGTAGCACAGCTAATGAAAGAGAGACCTGAGCTGGAGCAGTAGCCTGCAGCAGAATCTAAACCTTCTGCACTCCATGTGATTTCAAGGTATGGTACATCAAAGCCATGGCATCTCCCCACTCCCTTAGATCTTTTTATGGTATGACAATGACATGCCCAAACCCCTCAATTCAGTATATCGTCCTTTGACTTTTAAGACTTCCTGCCTGGCAACTCCTTCCACAGGGAAATTATCAGATCTGAATCTCTTAAATAATAGAGATTTAGTTTTAGATTTAAAGAGTACTGATAATTTCTCAGAAAGCATATCAACCATCAGTGGACTCTACAAAACTACTAGAGAACATGGAGTCAAAATGCTAAAAGCCAGCTGCAGTTTTATCTCATCTAAGTGATCTCTCCATTATGACATCAGGAACTATAGCTTCCCTTGCAATTCTAAAACCGGGATGCTGTTTGTCTTGCCTGACAGGGCAAGGCAATGGCAGAATGCAGGCCTCGATCCCAGCGTTTCCGTATTTTCAACACGCTAAAGGTAGCACGCTCTACAGACCACCTTGCAGAAGGAAGTGGTGTGATTCCAAGAGGACACCATGCAGCCTGTTCTCTGACCACAGCAGCACGGGCACTGGACTGTTTACATCTTTCCGCTGAACTGCTCCAAGAGCACTGCAACAACATGCTGCCAGCTACTCTAGGCAGCTGTCAAACCAGCGTCCCCTTCAGAGGAAAGAGTGTGTAGGAGTCACGCTGATAAGATCTACCGCACTGGTGCACATCTAGCAAGTTTTGATTGTAGCAAGAGACCACGTAGTGCCATAGCTGTCAGGTTATTCTTAAAGCTCTTATATTTCTGCAGTCAACCTCCCAGACAGCATCTGTGTATGAGCATCACATAGCCCATACACCACTGTCAAAGGTGCATCAGGTTTGCTGCAATACTGATTATCTGATGCATGTAGTAGATCTGATGCTTTTTGAACATGTCTGTTCACAGGCTTTAGAGCTGATTTACTCATACACAGTGGCTGTTGTTGAGGATTTTCAGATGTCCAGTGGTATGGCAGGGGCAGGCGGTGTTGGCTACCCAGACAATAGAAATCCAGACAAGCAGTCCAAAAGTACATCTAGATTACACAGCAGCACTGTAGACACCTGACTATGCATAGCTGGTTCCAAATGGAAACAGTCAGGTCCAGACAGACTCGTTAGCAGGAGCTCCCTGCCGTGGTGCCAGGCACAAAGAGGCAATGACGATGGTCATGAATCCAGTAAGGGAAGACACAGAGCAATCGGTGTGACCGAGGCTGTATGAAAAGCAGGCAGGGATGAAGGTGGCAATGATGCCGTAGAAATCAGGAAGAAGAAAATCGCAGCAGTAGTATTCCTGGGGTGGGTGTGCACGAGGTGCAAGGCAGCAGTATCAGCTCCAGGGGACAGGATAACAGCTACCGGGGGGGCAGGGGCAGCCAAGCTGCCACGGAGAGAGAACTGGGAATAATGGGCTACTCAGAGGCGCTCTCTGAGAGGATGGAAAGTGAAGACAGAGGAAGGAGCAACTGGTCACGTACCAGTTAGAAATCATTATTCTAGAAATTAATTTTTTATTATGGTTTTAAAGCATTTTTTTTAAGTCAATTTGTCTTGAGGGGAAAAAAAAAACAAACCACAACACTTTTTCTGCACTTCATTCTCATAGTCTCATATACACAAAAGATGAGCATAGAGACACCAGACAGGTCTAAAGAAAGGTATATGGAGTGAAATGCCCCTTTTTTCTTGGTTATGAATTTGAGTTAAATGTATCATGATAGATTAATTAGGTATTAATGTACTCTGAAAGATCTTTACTCCCCAAGAATCTTGCTATTCTTGCTTCTTAAACCGTTTTAAGCATCAAAAAACCCCACACTTTACTTCACACTTTATAATCACAACTTTACTGCATATCATACTCTTTGAAGTAAACATTATTTTTCACAGCAATCACTAAGCTCCTAAAATTCTTTATATTTAATATAACATTTGTTCACTTGCAGTGACATTCTTGAAAGACAGAGAAGTTATTATGAAAAGACTACACGTAAGAAGCTACAGGACTTAGGATACTTACTTGTCTAGGTTAGTGTTTGCTGTAATACCAGTTTGCTTACAAGTGTTGTATCTTCCTTGTAGGAATAAGTTCACTCACCTTTTTACCTTCATCTGTTCTTTTAGTTTGCTGTACATTTCCAGCACTGCATAAAAAACAAGCAGATTAACCCATGGACCTTATCGTGGCTTTAGTTAATAAAAGAAGAAAATATATACTGTAAAGGACAAAATAAACCATAGAAAAGAATATGCTAAATTTACCTTATTTAAATAAGGTAAATATAAATGGATAAAACTAGCAAAAAAACCCTCTAGAATGCAGCTATGAAAGAAAAAAGAATTGAACTCTTAACAGCTTTTAAATGAAAAAGAATTAAGATTAAACAAGACAGTAGACATTATATATATCAAGCAGATCCATTCACTTACTACATACCATAACTTTATCCGCATTACCAGTGTACGACCTGTCTCCATTAAATGGCAACAGTACCACCTACTGTACTCAGAACAAGTCAACAACAAGACTTTACAAAAAAAAATTCTCAAATCTGTTTTATGCCAATATCACAAACAGGATAAAACCCCTATGGAGCTGTGCTCCATCCTATAATATTACCTTTCTGAAACATCATTTAGAGTCCATAAGTTTTATTAAAAAAAAGCCTGGAATGACGCAGAGCTAAAAGTACGTTGAAATAGAATCATTAGTATTTTCCCTATAATTCAAACTGTGAAAACCACCCTCTTAAGCAACAAATTCATTGTTTACCTTATTAAAAATATTACTTCATTTAAAGCTGTCTGTGGCTACATTGCTTGCATCGTTTGTATCTGCCTCACTGTCTTCTCACAAAGTGGCATAATTGCTCTTTTTAAAACCTGTTAATTTTTTTGTTAAACTGGATGTTACAGGAGCACAGCTTAAAAAATAGAATTATTTTCCATTCTGGCTATTGTGACTTACTTTATTTAATTTGCTATCATATTTAGCTGTAGGTCACTCACCTGGAAGACACAACTGTAGTTTTTCCACAACTGTTGTAATATTCCGTTGCTGAACTCTACATCGGATGATTTCCTCTGTTTGGGCTATCACCTTAGAGATTTAAAAAAAAAAAAAAGAAAAAAAAAAAAAAAAAAAAAAGGAAAGAAAATCACAATTAAATTATGCAGATAAATTTAATTTGCTACAAATATTCATAATGCCCATATAGGAAGCACCATTTTCTTACCTCTTTCCCAGCATCCTGAAGCCTTCGGTTGGTATCAGTAACTTGGACCTTAAAAATAATTTCACCTTTGTTAGACAAATATGCATATATTGCCCTGATGTGACTGCTCACCCTTGTAATCAGATCATGCTTCATGAGAAACTTAGAACAAAGAAATGCAAATTCAAATTAACTCTACAGCTTGAACTTGAACTTTTGATCGCAAAGGGCTTTTGTTAACTTCAATTACTTATGACAGTTCTTTCTAACAGATTCTGTGGCAAACTTCTCAAATTTACTTGGGATTTTTGAACTTTCCTTGTTTCTGTAGGTCTGTCAAACAATTCAAATCATTGACCCAATTGACCACTGGTCCCTTTTTGATAACCTCAATGAGCTCTATGGGCCATTCATTGTCTGTAAGAAATGGTGATTGCATTTTATGGTAATTAAACATTCATACTTTGCTGAATGCAAACACTGGGTGGTTGATTAACATCAAACGTGGAAATCTCCAAACCACAGCAACATTTTAATGCTGCAGGTGCAGGCAAAGCTCGACCTCAGATTTTCCCACATAGTAAGTGACTCATTAGGTCATCATAATAAGGAAGCACATTCTAGTTTATTAAAAATCTCATTAATTTCTGAACAAAGATGCTCAATGACCTCATTGACGCTGTATTTGGTCTCTTGTTATCTGAATATCCTTTATATAATGCTCTTCTAATCATAACCTCTGATGAACTACACTCATTCTGTCTGCTGTGCATATTTTGCTTTCAAAAGTGTAAAGAGAGCTAAAAGGGATGGATCTCATAATTCACTATTCTGTATTCTGATTTGGGAGTAAATCTTAGTTCTCATTTCTAATGAAAACTACTAACTCCACCTACACTCCTACTTGTTACAGAGTAAAGAAAATTTATTTTTCAGGCACAATTGCAGTATTCTTATTTTTCTAATCAAGATTTCAATTTTTTTCTAAGGTTTGATGTGTAAATGCATGATTAGAGAAAGACCTATGTAAGAAATATTAGTTTTACCATTTATTGTTCTTTACCTTCTGAGAAAGCCTTTAAAAAGGGCAAAATAATATTGGTAACATTTTCTGAAAACATACGTTTAAAAAAACCAGAATTACATCTAATAAAATGTTCCACTTTGTAAATTACTGGATGAGGGAACACAGCTCTAATCACAAGTCCTAAAAAATCCACTTTTAAATAATTGTTGCAAACATCTGACTGTGTGTGACAATCACCAAATTCTTACTCTTCAGTAAGAGTGTCAAGTTCCTCCCTTTAAATTGAAAGACAATGATATATGAAACTCTGAAAAGTTAGTTCCTTACCTTTAATTTTTCTGCATCAGCCCTAACTTTAAGAAGTTCTGTAATAGCATCCACAAAGCCCTGATGGTGAAAATTGCACATCTTTTCTATCTCCCTGTCATGGTTACGTATGCAGGCATCTAGTTTTTCCATAAACCTCTGGTGTGCATTTGGTTGGTCATCATATACAGACCTGTTAAATACAAATAAGAAAATCAAAGTCTACTTTCCCGCCCCAGTTAAAAACAGTATGCAAGGATCTTTATTGAAATCTCTCTCTGAAAAACAAAATAAAAGCACGCAAACTTGATGTCACGGTGGCATCATTTGTGATCCACTCCACCAAAATCAGCATTAAAAGAAAGAGATGGTGCAAAACTGAGAACTAAACCCAGCCCTTATGGCATTAATCCAGGTGCTTAACCAGTTACATCATGGTTGACCTGAGTCTCACTGCTCTGTTATTTATGCCCTAATGCTCAAATACGGGTACAAAAGAATCAGTTTCTCCGAACACCTCAAATAGCACAGATCGCTTTTCCATCAAATTCCACTCTTTGCTAAATATAAAGAAGTGCAAACATACAAATTTGCTTTTCTGGTATTCCTAACACCAGAGTTAACCAACTAAATCAGGGTCGGATGCTTCCAGGCAGAAGGACCGGAGCACTGTGCAGCAGCAGCTGGACCCCTGGCGGAAGGCAATCCCCACTGCTCCCTGCCTCCTCTTGCCCACGCTCAACGTCTCCCAGAGCAAAACCATGACATGCACACGCCTAAGGCTGCTACCTCAATAGCATCTAACTTTCAGGAATGGCTAAAATCAGGTCTTTTGGTTTCTTTTACTCATTGTTTGAATAGTACACTCATAAACCTCAAACAGGAAACAATGACTCCTGGAGAAATTACCGTCGCAGTTTGTTGAGCTGTGTCAGAAATACAAAGCTGCGTGGAAAAATGCTCAAGCATAAGAGCGAGCAAAAGAGACAGGGGGCAATTTAAAGCATTAAACTTCAGCAGAGGAAGCAAGAAAAGAGGTATCAGAGAGGACTGCACTGGAAATCAAAGCTGTGAATTCTTCCAAGAAAGGTAAGGCACAGGCAGTTCCAAAATTTGATTAATAACTTGATATAGCAACAAGAGCAAAGACAGGTAATTTTTGAAGCAGCTTTTCAGATGGAATGAGTGCGGCAATACAAGGCTGATATAACCATACATATACAAACATGTTTGTACCGCAAACTACAAGCATTCAGAAAAAATCATATCAAAAACCCCTTTATATTGCTTTTTTTAGCCTCTAATTTCCTTTCATAATAACAAAGTTTTCTCCAGAAATGAGTAAGGAGAAGCTGCTTTGAAAAATAAAAAAATATTAAAAAAACTTAAGGTGGGGAAAAAAAGGCACTCAAGTTCCAATGATCTCAATGTTGCTTGTAGTACAGTCTTAAGCTCAAGACCCAAGCATCAGTGAGTCAAAGCCTCTAAACCTCCTGAGTAGAGAGAAAGTACTTCCCTCCCAGTCTTCTCAGAGAAGTACAACTTCCCATATTCCTCAAGATCCTCTTTTCTAACCAGGCAGCTGGGCTCTGCCAAGATCTGGGGTCATCGCCACCCGTTCAACAAACCTACAGCTGAGTGTCTAACAAGAACTTGGCCTTTCAAAGAAAAAAAGGGTACAAAAGAGATTGAAAAGACTCTTGTAACTAGATTCTTCATCCTTTTTGAGTTCCTTTTGACCTTGGACAATATATTCAGAGAAGCCAGTGAAGTTAGAGAAATGAGAAAGGCAATATGCTGTCCTACGTGCCAAAGGAAGCAAACCAATTCCTGATAGCCTGCTCGCTATAGATATTTTCTCAGGGAAAAATCTATTCAATAGAATATTCCTAGAATGTCCCCCTTTTGCTTATGATAGGAAAATAAGGCTATGGTACTGAAAGGCAGGCTTTTTCCTCCAAAGTGCACCAGGACAAACATATGAGATTGTTGACCCATGAAGTGGTTCACAAAGGGAAAAATATCCCTCACCCTTTCCACCGCTGCAGTTTGAAATGACAGCTGGAAGGAGCAAACATGTGACAGTCAGTCTCCCCTCCTGAGGTTCCTCTCAGACTGCCTGAAAGGGACCCCTCAAGGCTGCCCAGGATGACCGAGGTTTAAAGAGCTGCGGTGGAAGATCATGAGTGACCCACACCTGTCAGTGGGAAACACCTGCACCCAGAACCACCCAGGCCTGGGAAGAAAGAAAGGTGCAAGACACAGAGTCAGCATTAAGTTATCGTTAGGCAACCTAATGTTCTGCATCTGAAGACCCACGGGAAAGCATGTAGACCGTATCACTGTTACCCGTAAAAAAATGGGGAAAGGATGAGAAAAAGGCTCAACAACTGATGTTGCAGTTCTCCAAAATACATGATATGAGCTGGTTACATGAGAACCGCTCTGTCTCTATAAGAAAAGGGTCAGAGATGTTGGAACTTACAGGGTGGACACACAGGGACATTCACCTGTCTCCAGACTACCCTTTCTGGAGAAGAAATAAAAAGATTAGGGAGGACCAGAGGCATCAGATAGTGCCTTCACAGATACCAGGCATGCATGAGCTTCCTCTGAGGGGGCTGGACTCACCATCTATACTGCATTGGATACGAAACCAACAACAACAAAAAAAATGAAAAAAATTTCAATTTATCACTGCTTCCTTGAACCTTTTATTTAAGGGTGGAAGGAGCCTCCAAGTTTAGGTCTCCTTCTGATGTTCTCAAAGGGAAGTGAGAAAGGAGTATCGTTATCAGGAAGACAGAAGATTTCCATCTATTGCTGTGTATTGTAACTGTAAGTTGTGTAACTTAATGGTAAGTGAAAACAGTAGTAAAATACAGTAGACCAAACAGACCTAAAATGACAACAAGACTGTAAAAAGAGGGTGTAAGAGGAGCGCCATAGTTGAGTTTGTACCACCAAACATTCTTTGGTGGTAGCAATGCACTGGCTTTTTGGACTTAGATATCGCCTGATGATTTTGGGGTATGCAGAAGTGGCAGTTCAGCGTGGCTGTCAACACCTTTTTAGTGATTTCAGATCTGCCAGCGCTAGCAGACATGCTGTTAAAATACTGAGAGACAGAAATAACTTGCCATGAGGAGATTTCTCTTTAAAATGTTATCAAACAATTCCAGACAACACAGCCAGAAATTCTAGAAGCACATACAATGTAGCACAGACAACACAGTACTCACTGTTATAAAAATCAGTATTTATTATTTTTCTCAATATTAAAGCTACTTATACTTCAGTTTAATGATAATAAATAAAGTACTGATTGATAATTCTTAGGTGTATTATCACAATAGTTAATTCAAAATATACAGGAAATAGATGTTTGAAATTAAGGGGGGAAGAAATCAATACTGCATACATCCCAGTGCACTGCCCTAACCACAAGATTACCCTTCCTTATTAAAATTATAGTTACTATTTTATGTTCTACATTGTACTGTTTTCTGCCGGGATACTAATAAAATTGTGATCTGTGATCTACAACAGTATTTTGACAGAGCTCCTTAAGATTCACAAGTAGTAGAAAGTCCATATTAATTACATATGTAGACAGCTCCATCTTGTGGGAACAAGAACAAATTAATCCTCCTAGGCACACTAGTGAAAAAACTCCCGAGACAGAGCTGCTTACCTTT
The DNA here is from genome assembly GCA_013398295.1 of Chionis minor. Taxonomy (NCBI): domain Eukaryota; kingdom Metazoa; phylum Chordata; class Aves; order Charadriiformes; family Chionidae; genus Chionis; species Chionis minor. Next base: position 63,070 of record VZSF01007795.1, on the reverse strand, counting down.
AAAGAAATACATTATCACGGTATTTAAAAGAAATACAGGCTTAGGATCACCACTCTCTGATCTAGGTGAGAAGTAAGAAGATGAACTAAACAAGTTTATTAACGTCCTCTAAACTGTGTACTCTTAGGGCACCATACACATACTATTTCAGAGGCTTCAGAAGGAAACCTAACCTAAAGCACTGGCCTTTTGGAGAGCATATGGGCACTTGAGACAGCCCTGCCACCTCTGGCCATGGACTAGGCTTTTTCTCAAAACTACAAACACAACTGAGGCAATGCATGCCTGATTTACCCATTATGGAACACCACGCATATTACAGTAAGATTCATTTATGATACTGAAGCTTATTTTCCATACAGATGTTTCAAAAATTACCTACATTTCTCAAAGTATTTGCTACCTTTGAATAATTATCTGAAGGTGTACATTTCAACAGAATATGGCACTGCAAGCAATGCTGATAGCAATTCTGCGCTTTTCAGAGTTGAACTATCAAGCAGACAAATCACCATATTACAGTATCTTGGAGACAGACACACAGAATCCTTAAATCATCCTATAGCTAATTCTTTTAAATTACAAGATGAAATTAACGGAATTTACAACACACACACACACAGAGTTCTGCTGGGAAGAGAGTGAGGAAATGGTAACCCTTCCAGATGCATTTCTTCAGGAGATTACTATCACATGCAACTACATCTACCCTAAAAATATCTCTCTCTCACTTTAAATTGCTTCACATATGTCAGTGGGAAGTGTCATAAAAAGCGGCAAACACGCCTGGGCTATCAAGAGAAATTTTACAGATTGTGCTGGTTTTGGCTGGGATAGAGTTAATTTTCTTCATAGTAGCTAGCATGTAGCTACGCATTGTAGCTAGCAGCTATGTTTTGGATTTGTGCTGGAGCCAGTGTTGATAACACTGCTGAGCAGTTATTGCTGAGCAGTGCTTACCCCAAGTCAAGACCTTTTCTGCTCTTCACCCCACCCCACCAGTGAGTAGGCTAAGGGTGCACAAGAAGCTGGGAGGGGACACAGCTGGGGACACCTGATCCCAACTGACCAAAGGGATATCCCATACCATGTGACTTCATGCTCAGTATATAAAGCTGGGAGAAGGAGGAACAGGGAAAGCATTCAAGAGTTATAGTGTTCCCAAATAACCCTTACATGGGCATGACGGAGCCCTGCTTTCCTGGAGATGGTTGAACACCTGCCTGCCAACGGGAAGCAGTGAATGAACTCCTTGTTTTATTTTTCCAGCATGTACAGCTTTCGTTTTATGTTTTAAACTGTCTTTCTCTCAACCCATGATTTTTTTTCCCACTTTTGCCCTTCTGATTCTCTCCCCCATCCCACTAGGGGGAGTGAGCAAGCGGCGGCATGGTGCTTAGTTGCTGACTGGGGTTAAACCACCACACGTGTAATATATAGTTCTTCCCATTTTAGTTTATATTTATATACTTCTGAATGAAGAACCCCAAGGATCCTCTTCAGCTTTATGGGCCCCTGAAGAGGATGCCATCGGTCTGAAATATGGCACAAATCTGAAACGAGCAAAACTGAAAGACTCAGCCAGTTCGTATTACAATTGCTTTCAACCCAAAATCTATACAGCTATAGGATCTATACAGCTATAGGTACAACTACTAGTGGTTGATTCACATCATGAAATTCTGAAGAGTAAGCTTTCTCTCAGTTTGAGTCTTTAAACTGGGGGGGGGAGAGAAAATCACTGATATTGGAGACAAAAGTTTGTACTTGATTTTGGCACAAAAAAACCCCAAACCACAACTTATCATCTTAATTCTCAATCTGCATGAGAGAGCATTGACTTGAGTGACTAGTTACACATCAGTACTGCAAATCAGTGACAGAGCAGGTACTATTTTAATTCCTAATTGCTGGGGCAAGCAGGGCACCCATGAAGAGCACCAGCAGAGCTGCAGGATTTTTCTGGTAATGTGTAGCAGGTTATTTGTTTATATTTCCCAGAACTCTGTGTATAGACAGAGACACCTTTTTTTCTGACTCATCCCAACAACTGGACAATATGAGTCATGTTAATGCTAGTCTAGGTAAATACAAGGTAGTGCAGAAAGTACTTGAATGAGGGAAAAAATGAACTAGGAATGCTAAAAGACAGCTTAATGTAAAGGATAAAGATGGCTCTCAGTCACCGGCTCAATTTTATTGCAATAGGGATATTTTTACCTTAGTCTTTTCTTATCAGCTAGGCTGAAGGGAGAGAGACAAGCATAAACAGATTTGAAGTCTCAATAAAACATGAAGGAGAATTTTCAGACATGCAACCATTTTCCAATTAAAGAAAAATCAAAAAAGGTTAGATTATACCATTTAAAAACTCCCTATTTTTTTTTATTTTCAAAACGCAATATAAAAAATATGTATTTAATAGGTCTTACTGACAATTTTTTTCTGCTTACATGCAAAAATCTATTGAAGCACCAGAGGGCACCATTCTATGCACAAAAATACCAGCCGCTGAGTAAGCAAAAAGGCTAATCTCCAGAGAGCTAAAATTAAGCCAAGAACCATAAAGCCTAACCTGCCATGAATTCCACCTGATCCTTTACAAAATAATAATACTTTTAAAAAATCAATTACCCTCAAATCATCTGATCCATTATGTAGCGACAACTCTACACATATGCATTACACCTCTAAACCACCATCACAGATAGTTTCACAAATGGTTATAGTACAGCTTCAAAAATATATGCCTGCTATAATTTCGTGTAAATATCTTCTCTGCATGCAACCGGGATACACATCATTAAATGTCTGAGTGCAAATGAGATTAAAAGAGGATCAGCATTTCACTAAGGAGGAGGGAAATAAAAAGTTACAGGCCAAAAAACAACATAAGCCCAGAAATTAATTTTAATATACTGACCGAACTACTGGAAAGGTAAGCAAAGGAAGTGCGCAGAGACTAGTAAGTGTGAAAGGAGAGGAGCCTAAAAATACTTTTTCAGTGTTAAGCAAATACCCCAAATCTGCTTTTTCCCTCCCCATCCCCAGTCTTCACATCTATGTCATCTTCCCACTAGAAAATAAGAATAATCAGAAAACTGAACACAACTTCCACTCTAATCTACTTGGTGGGAGTTTAGCATAGAAAAGTGAATTGCAAGAGTAACCCAAATGGGAACTAAAGTTCAAGGACAAAATTTGTCCCTTATATCTGTGCCAACAGCTGTTACTTTTCAATGGTAAGCAGAACTGCTCAGGTACTCAGGCTTCAGGCAAAAATGAACTTGAAGAGTTTATTTATTAAAAATAAAAGCTCCATGCTTTTATAAGAAAATAATGATTCAGAAGATAATATGAATTCCTGGTGGTGACAAATAACTGTCACTTAAAAATCATTACTAAAGTGGTCTATTAAAGAAAAAAAAAATGTAACAAACCCCTGATGGGAATTTAAAAATAAAATCTATTCTTTCTTGAAGGTTTGGGAGTTTGTTTTTTTGTATGTGTGTTTGTTTTTTTTAAATGGGCAATGATTCAATTTTTAATTGCGACCCATATTCAGGAGAAACATCTCTAAGCTTATGGAGCATTACTGTACATTTTTAGAGTTAACAATTCTCTTCCTAGTAATCATTCATAATAGTAAGTTCTAACTGCAGTGAAGACTCTTAAAACAGATCCTTTATTTAAAAAACAGCATTTAAAAATGTCAGAAAATAGTGAAAAAAATACCAATCTTTTTACAGGACAAAGTAGCTCCTCACTAATGACTTGCCACCTTCCACCATTTTCACATACCCCCAACCCATCCTGTTCCTTCCCATTTCAAGGACGAATTGCAGGTTTCCCACCCCTGTCTACATTGCCAAAGCCTTTCATTTCCTGATTACAAAAGACATATGAAGCAATTAAAAACTGTATACATACATTCCTTTCAGGGTAATGATAACCACTTACTAAGTGCCAATCAGTTACATCTCCATGAATGCTGTGACGATGATGGGAATTACACATGTCTGCACAATGGTTGCAGAAGTTTGACATGGAACATAGCCTGATCACGCAAATTCTGACCGGTAAGCGATGCAAGAAAAAAGATTCATTTGTAGAACTTCAGATTTAGCACTGTCAGGAAAAAATAAATTTTTAACTGATCAGTTAAAACCAAGTTGCAAAAAAAGAAACTCAGACATGCAATTTTCATTCCATTTTTCAAAGTGGAAAAACATACACAAGTAAATCAAGTCTCAAATGAAGAAACTGTGCTTGTCAAAAATCATGTTTTTAGAATTCATGTGTTGCTACTAAAGCCAATTTTGTACTGAGGCTAGAGATGCTCTCAACCAGCTCCCATAGACACATTGCAAGACATGGCCCAGTAGATGTTTGTCCTCTCCCTCCACTTCTCGTTTAATTTAAAAAAAAAAAAAAAGAGAGATTAAAGTTATAAAATAAAATAATATTTACAATTTAAATTTGTATGATAAGTTCAGTGAGATTGATGCAAGCACAAAACACTGAGCATGCAAATTAAGACTCTGCCTTTAAAACCGGCCTGTCGTTGTGACTATAACCATGGCATCCCTGACCACGATACTCTATCACACACTCCATTTGAATTGCAATTTCACAGGAAACACTGCAGAAACTTCCTTTGTCCTACAATATACAAAGATATTTTCTGTTTACACAAACTGCAAACTTTGTAGGGATTTTTCCATGGAATAATTTCATATAGGTTTCTGCATACACCCTAAAAAGCTTTATAAAATAATGTCCAGGTGTTTCCTGCAATTCAACTAGAGTTATGGTAATAAGCACATTTCTTAAAACCTAAGCAGCCTTTCTATGTCAGGCGCTACCTAGGGTCCAGTTCTGCCATCCTTATTCATAATTACATCTCAACACTCTATTTAAAAGATCGTATTACATGCCAGAACAACATAGAACTCAAGCTACAGCCTAATCAGAGAAAAGATTTTATTAATCTTAGTTTAGCTGTTACGGTTTACTTGCTTGGTTTTCCTGGATGTGCAATTTCTGTGAATTGTTCTCGCTAATAGTATCCTGTTTCTATGAGCAGGAAAGGGCTGAGTACAGTTTGTTAGTTAACATTACTTCCTATAAGCAGGGTCCATATTCTGTAGTAGCAGCACTACAGCAGTCATTGTTCATGCTGGATAAGCAATGGATCACGCTGATGGCTGTTAATGGACATCCTCTGCAGCGAAACATGAACTGATAATCAGTAAACCCAGATTTGCAATAGACTTCCTCCTTCCTGTTTTTACACTGCTGACCAAGGAGATGCCTCTTCCTGCTAAGCCTTTGTGCAACTCACTGATGTATGAAACAAGAAACTGAAAAACAAGTGCTGCACTACTATTTTTTTTTTCTTCTAATTTTGTGTTGTAGTACTAGCAGATAAAAAAGACAGCAAAGAAAATGCCAGCTTTACTTTACTAGCCATTGCCACGTAACAAAATGCCAAGTTTGGCCATCTGTTTCATTTACCTAGGCAGATGCAGTGGACATAGTTGGAACCTATGTTATTTCATAGAAAATAAAATAGGAAACTGAAGTCCATATAGCAATATTCTTATCTTCCCTTCATACTTCCATAGACTGTAACATAAATTGTTCCATTTTAGGAGCAATGGATTCACCTACACTTGTGAGCTTCTAAGTTCTTTTTAAAGATTTGATCAGATTTATATTACACGTCCCAAAAATAATCAGACATATATTACAACCTATTGCTAATCTGTCTTCTTTATCTGTGGCACTTTAGCCATAACCTTCAAGATAAATACATACCAATTGTTTCTATAGAGTCTTCATGAGACATACAAAAATAGAACAGAACATTTAATGTAACAAACGTCTAAGTTACTTATTTCAGTAAGCTTTGAATACCAACACTACAAAGATGTAAAAATATTATTTTAGAAATCAAGATGTTCCAGATTAAATAAAATATCCAATAATTAAAGTTTCAAAAACAGTTGGATTAAGAATGTATTCTGTTCAATACAGACCAAACCAGAAAATTCTTTGATATGTCACATTCCTCTGTAAAAATATAACTAAAGCATATATTTTCCCAATAATTTTCTTTTTTTTTTTAAGTCTATGAGCTCACATAGCCTATACATAGAAAATTGTGTATTTTTCTCATGCAAATCAACAGCCTGTACTGTATCTTCTTTCCACATGCACATCTCCCAGGATCACTGAAGAGGATCAAAGATGACTTTTTAAAAAGTCTGGTTTTAATTCAAAAACCCAACTAAAACTAACTCTGTTTTTCTCTGTTGGGAAGCAATTAACAGTGTTGAAGCAACTGACTTTTACTACTCTCTGTTACCTTACTGCAGTCCTCTAGCTGCTCGATAAACAGACTAAGCAGCAGAAAATCTGTTCATGCCTTAGGGAAAGGTGACACTCCAGCAACGCCACAGAAACTCCTCATTTCAAGAGGAGGCAACATGCATGCATTGGCTGCCTGATAACAGTTTCCTAAGTTTATGAAACAAAACAGAACAAACATACTGTGTAAAACAATTCAGCTATGTTACTTTTATGTTGAAACTAACTCGGAAGACGATGTTGCCTCACTGAAATCAATGGGGCAGAGATCTTTCAAAGTCACTCTACGCATAAGGAAGTGTGCAAACTGTGAAAGTCCCAGTGAGAGCTGCTACCAACAGAAACATCTAAATGCCTGTAACAGAAAGCAGAGTACAGTGTATTAAAATTTAAGTATGTTATACTTGAAAGCTTGAACACTTCTCTTTGAAGTTGAAATGTCTCAAAAGTATCCCCCTAGGTACACATACTACAGTATATGCATTATTAATTTTGTATTACTCTGATTCATGGAAGGATTGCAAGTTACACTCACTGCAGTTTTGCAAGCAAATTACTTTCTCCGAGACATAGTAAAAATCCAGCTCACAATATTAGAGCTGAACACCTTTCTCACGCTGTAACAAAAAAACCAAACCAAACAAACAAACAAAAGTCCTAACCCTCTCTGTAGGTCCCTAGTGCAGAACTGTTCAATGACATCTTTTAGGTCCTCTCTCTTAAACCCCAAGTCTTTCCATCAAGGCTGATGCACTCCAAAACCTGCTTCTTTCCTTGCAATACCTCCATCAGTGATTAAGCTCCCTACTAGTTTGGTATTACTGGCAAAGGTTGACTTACAGGAAGGGCTTCAGCCAGGCTCCAGGAGAGATCATTAACTCCTTCCTGCACAGGACACAGTTTGTCAGGCATACAAATAATTCCTTAGCAAACATGGACAAGATGAGGAAGAGATGCATTGTTGAGCTACTTTAAGATGAACATCAAATTGAACATGATGTCATTGTTATACCAAGGTCTGTGGTGAGAGGGATTAGGTTTGGGCATTTCAACCATCGCCAGATAATAGCCAGAAAGACTGGCAACGGCTAGATTTTCTAACTAGCCATAACAAGCCCTTCAGTAAGATAACATCTAATGTGATTACTTAATGCTGATGCAAAGCTAGGTTGATGTTTTTAAACGAGCTAGTACTTAGTAGTTCACTACAACCCATAGAAATAGTTTCCTATTTGTGAACCTATTCCTGGCATTATCTTAGAAGCGTTATTTAAGAAATACCAATCCTGATACATTTTTTATGAGCTCATTTTAGTATTATAATCCATAAAATGCAACATGACAAAACTTGCTTAACTGCAGTTGCTGCAATTTCAGCCTCGTATGTGCAAACGCTCTAGCACTTACAGATCAAAACCAGGCTTATATTTAATTGAATTACACTAAGGCTCCTCAGGTAGACATTTACATTGAAGAAAATGTAAAGTCTCAGAGCAACGGTTCAGCAACGCACAAAAAGCTACAGTACAGCGTATGCTGTTGGCTTCCCCAAAAAATCTGCAAGAAAGTAAGTACCCATGTAACTGGCATTTGTGAAGGATATAAAATTACACATTTCCTATGCATACTGCAGGTCCAAAATCTGGGCCAACAGACACTAAACAAAATCAGCTTCAAGAATAAATCAATGAAGAAACAACATGAATAACAAGTGGCTTTCCTGAATTTAACTGATGTAGCAGTGAATGAGACATTCATATGATGAGAAGGCTAAATTTAGATGCGACACAATGATACAAACTGCATGAACTGCCTATCAAGTACACTACTCTGGGTCTCTTGGCAGATGATGCCTCTATTTTAAAAGCTTTAATGTATTTTGAAACATGTTTCCTGAACACAGGAACAATTTCAAGGTCTTTGGTAACGCTTGTGAAATTGGAGACAACTATTTCAGAAGTATTCTTCTCATAGGTAACCAGTTAGGTTAAAGCATCATTTGGCAGGTGCCCATTTGGAAAACACTGCAAGAACTGAATCAGAAGCTGATGCATGAACACTTAAAAAGATCAAGATAACCTGATTTGCAGACACATATTTCATGACAAACTTAATCATCACTGAACCTAAAGATTTTTTTGCACAACAGAAAAATGCAGTGCAGATACGATTACCCACAAACAGTTTGAGGCTTTATAAAAAGTAGAAAAGTACCATGTTGAAACTTGCAGCAACGGAATTGAATCCTCACTTTCTTCGGAAATATTTTTTTGCCACCAGTGGCAAATCAGCCTGAAATATAAGGCTGGCCTATGGAAAAGTCAGAACTGCAGTTCTGTCACTGAATATATAAATGCCAGATTAATCAGTCTACAGCACGTACTATTTTTATGCTGTTGTGACTATTTAATGGACTAGCAATGAAAAAAAAAATAAATTGCTCCTTCATAGCAATATACTTGGAAATAGATCTGCTCACATAGACCATTGTTTTACCTGATTGTTGCCTTTCAAGTTAAAACACTCAGAATATCATCAAATCCTGCATCAAGTAACAAAACCTGCAACTGACGCTACAAGCCAACCACTGGTTTTTCAGGATACACTGTTCCCAGCAAGCAGGCCATTCTCCTCACTCTATAGCAACACAGTTGCAAAATAGGATTTAGCTATCAGAATAAAGATAAACTGATATATAAATAAACATCAAAGTACACTCTGCGACCTGGTCCAGAAAAGACCACAGCTAACATACAAGGAATTTCTAGTTCCTTTGGGCTACTTTGTAACTTCAATTTGAAAGGGAACCAGGAATGAAACACATGAACTTGAAAACTGAGCAGGGCTTGAAGACAGACTATTAATGAAGATACAGACTAATGATTTTCAAACCATAAAAATAGCTCACAATATTGAAAAACTTTATCATATTATTTGAAATTGAAATATATGATCAAACCATTTCAATTCTGATTCAAAGCACTGGTCAATGATCTCAGAGCCCTCTGTATTTAAAACACGACTAAGCTATACACAAAAACACGAATTGCTGGCTCACAATCCAAAACCAAATAGTGAAAACACAGAAAAATGCCCTTAGACAATCATACCTGACAAGTAAGACCACAGGGCAAAAATGAGGGCAACCACATTTTGTCATTGGATAACCACATCACAAATCCCAACAGCCCATAGGCAAGTGCTCAGAAAAGCATTTCCCAGCCTGGGACTGTGTTAATGCTGTACTATCTTCCCACATCTAGGGAATTCATTCATACTGTCTATGCTACTGCTTACTGACTATTCTGCTTAAAGGTACAGAATAACATAACTAAATCATACCTGCTGGTAGTAATAGTGTATACTTTCAGTAAAACAAGCTACTTTGAAGCTTCAGAGCATCCCGTCATACTCCAAGGGGTATTTTAGACCCTTTGTTCACTCAGCTTTGGACAGGTCCTCTCAATGGATACAAGAGCATCTCCAAAACACAAATTATGACCCCCAGTCCTGGCAAAGCACCTGCAGTTGCAAAGCGTACCACAGCTCAGTAAGAGTGGCAGAATTAGACTCTCACTCCTTGTTTCCACCTCTGAATTTTCTTAGAAACCTTGATCAGGAAAAGACAAAACAGTCTTGCTTGGACCACCTCCACTTCCTCAATTTATTCCTCTAATGATGCCTTAATGAAATGTGCCTTTTATCTGCAGCTTTTCTGCAACACAAGGACAGGAGTTCAGGACGAACAGTTATCAATCGCTCCTAACACTTCACCCATACTCATTTATGAGGCTGACAACAAATCTGTATCCTACCCCCAAACTCTGTTTAATCTAAATGAGAAAAAAGCAGCGGCATGCAGAAGTGATTCTGCTTTGCAGCTGGGTGGCTCCGTGCTGCTTTCACCGTGCAATGCAGTCCCAGGTCAGCGGAAGGTCACCGCAGCATATTGCAGCATCAGACAGAAACACATCAACCTAACAGCTCTTGTTGGTGTGACTCCTGTAGCCAGCGACAACACGCCAGGGAGATGTCTTCGTAGGAGGCCCTCTAGTAACTCTGCAAAGAAGTTTCATGGCCAGCACAACTTACAGCAAGCTAGGAGATGCTCTAGCATCTACACAGCTTGGTGATGACAGATTTCAGGAGCAGAAGAGCAGAGAGGTTGCTTAAAAGCATTTTTACGCTGACTTTCGAGGAGCGTTTTCTAGGCTGCGATTGCAGGTCAAAGCCACAGAGTACATCCCACTTACAGATACATCAATAGACATAGCACCTCCTTAGCAACTTCATCTTAGATACAAAATTGCCATCATCAATTCCCCCATAATTTTGGAATTTTATTGTACTTTTGTTGTTTAGTCGACTGATTGTGGACATGGAGGTGTTCCTTTGACAGGCTGTGCATGGGCATCACAGAACACTGCAGCCTCAGTGATGCGAAGCTCATGAGGTAAAGTGTTGAGAAAAAGTCTACCACATGCTTACAGAATACATTGCCAAGCAAGAGTTTAAGACTCAATTCATTTATTTTTTAAAAAGGGCTTTGAAATATTACACATTACCGCAAGCTCAAAGAGACTCATAGTATATCAGGACACTGGCATAACAACATCTGCTATGCTGTTGAGTTCCACTTCGATCTATTTCAACCAACACAAAACTAACTAACCAGCAGATAAGGTCAATTATTTTCTTCCAAATAGAATTTATCTTATTAATTACCCTGGCATGTCCAAGAGTATTCAAGAAGTGTGAAGATAGTCTTAAAAATTTACTCTTGAAAATCTTGTTAATATGTATTGATATAGAGTTCAGTGAGGGCCTGAAAGCCTTTTGTTATTAAATTTTTAATACATTTATCTTTTTTTTGGACAGGGATATGGGAATTACCTTTCTCTCTTTTTGTCTTTTCCCTTTTCCTTTATAAAGATTAGAGATGTGATGACAACTCTACCTGGTTTTGCAAAGACCAACAGTATGTATATGACATGAATTATAAGATAGGAACACCTTATATAAGAATGTGAGAGTGACGAGCCTTTAACAAGTGTTGTCATTAGTCTCAATTAGTTAGCCGTTAAAGCTAGAAAGATGCTGATAACCGTTTCACGGTCTGCTGAAAAAAAAAATTAATACTGGCCTCCTGTATACAGTCTGTCCACTTAATGAAAGCCATGTTATACAGTTGATTTAAGTCTCATTTGTAACGGTTCAGTGTGTGTCACTAAATTTAGAGATGCAAGTTAAACACCAGCAATTTTAAATCAATAAATTCATCTGCTTAACATTGTAAAAGAAAATTAATTTTATCAAATACAATACAAATTAATTTAATCAAATACAAATACAATGTCTTCATTTTATATTTCTTGAGATGCAGAGCAATCTTTAGGAGCTAACTTATTCTCCTAAATAGTAAATAAATCCAATTGTTCTAGTTGTACCTTGATTCCTCCCATAAAGGACCCGAGTTTCAGATCCTTATACATGGGTGGACCTCAGCACTAGAAAATCACCTGCAGGATCAGTCTGTATGTTGTTCCTTATCTGTAAATCATGCACAAAAATATTACATATCAATATATGCTATTATTTTTTATATCATAAGCACAAGTGCTGCTGTTCTTCTAGCAGGGTAGAAAACAGCACCCTGGCAGAGACAGCTATACCAAACTAGCAAACAAAACACTCAACAAGAGCAGAAACATGTTTCCATGGAATCTACGTACAGCCCACAAAAAAAATATACTTCCTTTTTGAAGCATAGATGCATTAGGAAGATATTAGGATCTTGACAGGAACAATTAAGGATAAGTTAGATCTTGCATAACCCACTATCTTCAGCATTTAGTATTACCTCATGCTACTTATCCGAACCGCTCACCTCAAGCCCTTTCTTTTGTTCTGATATTTAAGTAGGTATGCCGGTACTTTATTTCATGTCACGATGCTATAAATATTCCCCTAGCATTACAGACCATGGATTACAAAAATATTCCATTTCACATAATGAAATTAATGTAAGTTCAGTCATTACATGAGACAGCTGGCATCAATGGCTTCCACGACTGGAAATCGATGGATCACTTTACTTTGTAGCCTTATGCAACTGCATATAGAATTACTCAACTCGTTTCTTTGATTTCTACTATTTAGCAAGTAAAACCTGTATCTTGTGCAAAAAATAATGCTGCATTTTACATTCACACTTTTGTTCACTGAAACAGATCTTGAAATTAGATGTGGATTTTTAGGCTTTTAGTTTCACACAGCAATTCACAAATTTTAATAGGCAGGCTGAACATACAGCTACAGTTTTGATTTTAAACACTGCTGTTCTTATACAGTAGCAGCATATTTCCGTGACATTGGACGGACTTCTTTCAAAACACTCAGCCAGGTGTAACCATTCTTTAGCCTCTTTTTTAATGTTAGTTGTAGATAAACACTAGAGGTTAAATGAGACCAATACACACTTATTTTCTGAAAATTATGAAAGTCAGCAATGCAAAACTCCCCTTCTGAAGAGTCAGTAAGATAACAAGATAGATAAGATAGAAGAGATACAAATAGAAAAAGAAAGGAACATGCAGAGAAATTAAGAAACTAAATGTTCATATTTATAAAAACTTTGACACATTTTAAATGTTCAATATGGTAAGAGATTCATATTGTCCCTTCCCCCTTTTACATCCCTCCCCCATCCACACTTGTGGTTCCCAAACATGCCTTCTTCCACTGTGCAGCCTGATTCTCTGTATGTCCTTTACACAGGTTCCTCTGATACAAGCTCTATACCGGAGATGCTAGCAAAACTGCAATTATATTTAATATTTCATTGTTAAGTTTTTTGTTTTGGTGTGGTTTTTGCAGACATCAGCTCCAACCTGCCTAGGCTTGTTAGCTGAAACATGGCTAAACTGCCTCCAGGGACAAGTCAAGTCTGAAAGCATCTCACACACTTTCTCTCACCCTGAACTCACAAACTCTCCCAAGGTGAAGCTCCTTGTGATGCTCGGCTTCGACACCTCCGCACGGTATTCCCAATACTGGCTATGTTTAAGGGGAGATCAGAGCACAGTTTGCTCTGAGCTGGCCTCCAAGACCAGGCTGACCCTACAGGCAGCCCCTGGGTGACGTGTGGGCCACCCCACCACGCTCCCCATCGAGGCTCTTTGAGCCACCTCCCGCACAGCCCTCGGCACTGGAGGACCCACCGCAGACACAGGCAGGCGACTATGAAAATCATTCCCTGCGAAGTGCGAAATGACCCGTCGCACATGCAACATACATCTCTCTTCTGTCAGTTCTCGGCACCAGGTTCCCCATCAGCGTACCCTGCGTCCGCCCTTTCCCAGCCCTGCCCACGCTCTCCCTTCTCCCGGGGAAGCCAGCAGCGCCCTGCTCAGCGCCCTGCAGCATGCTGCCACACGAACCGCCTTTTCCAGTTTTCTGTGCACACGCTCTCCGTATCTTCCCAAAGAGATATGCACAGTTCCGTCTCCCCGGGGCGGCTAGCGTCCATGCTTTTTCACTTCTTTCAGACATCTCTAATAAGGGAAGCAGCAGCACAGCTCCAGGATGAACATCCCCTTTCCTCCTGTGCCTCCTCCGTACCCCCATCCACTCCCTCCAGGCCCCGCCCTTCTCTCCCCAGCTCAAACTGAAGGGCACCGACACGTTTCTCTCGAACGGCAAAGATTAAGCAAAACCTTCTCCTCCACATGCCAGCTACGCCATTTGGAAGGGCGTGAAATTGGAGGGAAAAGGGCGGCGGGGGGGGACACACCACTGAAGTCGTGGCATGTCAGAAACGCTCTGAACTCTTGTCACATTTGCAGAAGGAACCCGACCAGGGCAGGACGCTGCAGACCGCGTTCGGACAGGCTGGTGCGGAGGAGCCCTGCAGCCACTGACGCTCACGCACCCACCCACGGCTCGGTTCCGCTCCCGCGCTCCGCACACACCCGGGGGCACCGGCACAGCCCAGGGAGACGCCAGATGTCCGAGGGCGGGACGGGAGCCCCTCCCTGCCCGGGCGCCGGCGGCCGCCCCCAGCCCGGCCGCCCCCGGCGGAAGCCGGGCAGCGCCGCGCTGCCCCGGCAGACAATGACAGAGGGAGGCCAGCCCGGGGCCGAGGGCACGGCCGCCGCCTCCGCTCGGTCCCCCTTCCCTGTCAGCGCCGCCGGCCCGGGGGTGACAACCGGCCCGGCCCCTTCACCCTCCGCCGCCCCGCGGGCGGCCGGGGCGCGGCGCCCCCGCAGGGCCC